>JAJJWW010012441.1:0-410005 GCA_023531295.1 Papaver armeniacum
TTTCCTTCGCTTTGAAATTAAGAGCAGTGGCTGCTGCTGTGAATTCGAGAGTTGTTAGTGATGATTAAAGCTGTCGGATTGAGCTTGAGAAGAAACTCACAGATCTGTTGAATGAAATAATAATGAAGAAATTGAATTGTTTGTGGTTGAAATCCAAGAGATAAATAAATCGATGCTGCCAGTGGGCTTGAGAAATTGAGGTGAATCTGATGTTATTGACGGTGTTGGTGGCCGCGGTTTGAAGCTTGGTGAAATGGGGTAGAAGATGATGAAAGTTGTCGTCGGTCTCAGAGGTGGTGAGATGGGTGTTGAGTGCAGATGAAGAGATGCAATGGAGGAGAAAGAGAATGGGTTCGATTTGATCATGGGATTGATGCTGTTGGTCGCCGTAATCGGTTCAAGTACGGTGATGGTTAGCTGATTTCAGGGCAGTTCATAAGCGAGAGAGCAGAATCGAGAAGAGGGTTTGCTGAGAGGAAGATACATGTGGTATTAGTGGTCTCTGGTGAAGAGTGAAAGACTGGGTCCCTAGATGTTTATTAGGCTGCAGGGATTGAGCTGAATTGCAGGCAAGGAAATGGCTCAATAGGCAATGTGTTTTGTTGTTGTAATGGTTATGGAACTGAAGGTGTGTGGTGTTTGTTGGAGGGCCTGAGATAGAAGCAAGCAATGAAGCTAAGCTATTTTTGTTGATGTCTGGTGCTAGTGAAAGAGCAAAGTGGATATTTCGACATTGGTGTCAGCTGTTGCAAATGGTGATGAGGAATAGCCGCTGCCAAGTACAGGGAATATTTGTGTGGTTACAGAAGATGGTTACAGCTGCAAGTTGGTGGTTGTTATGAACGCAGTGCATGGATAATGGTTATGATGCCGTGAGAATATGGAAGAATTTAAAGTTGAGCTGAAATTATAGAAATAAAATGGCTCGAGTATGATGTGCTTGATGAGCGGTATTTGGAAGTGAAGCTTTTGCTTGGATGTACTCTAGTCTTTGTGTTGTAGGGAACTATAATGGGAAAAACTATTACAGCTCAAGGAGATTGCAGGTGCAATATAAGAACGGAATTAAAAATGCAGGTGATTGAAGCCGAAATGTATGCTTAGGTGAATGAATGTGGAGAATGTGAAAGGCTAAGTCAGGCTCACTTGAGAAAGATAACTAATGGGAGTTGTTGAATTGAGTGGAATGGACTTGGAACATGGCAGTATAAAGGCTTGAGTCAGTGCTATTAAGTTCACAGTGGTTGAACCAGAGGGAGAGTAAGGAACTGGATGGTATTGTGTTGTGTTTGCATTGAGAAGATATGGTGCTGTTGGTTGTGGTCTGATAGCAATGGCTGGAGCTGAAATTGTGATGCTGGTGGAAGTGCAGAAGTGGAGTGGCTATGTGGCAGGCAAAAGGGTATGAAACTGGTAGGATTTGTGGTGGAAGATGGCTTGAGAATGATCTAAGTGCAGTTGCAATTGGCATAGCCATCTTGGCTGAGAAGAGAAGTTACAGACAGGGAAGGCATGGCCATATGGGCCGTGAAGCAGCTCTGGCCTGGACTGACTCGAGTCAACTGACTTAGTTGACTCCGAGTTGACTCAGTGATTCACTCTCCTGCCTTGACTTGTTGACTAACAGTTGACTGACGGCTGACTTACTTTGACCGTTAGTCCTAACGGAGGACCGGACGGAATATTCCGTCGAATATTCTCCCGACGACAAAATTTTCAGGCGGCCGGCGGCGACAATTCCGGCCGGATTCCGACCACAATCCCAGTTTTCCGGCGAGCCAAAAATTCCAGAATTTTCTATGGACTTCTCTCATGGGTGTGAAGACTTGGGGCTAGGAATTGGATGGAGAATTGGACTCAAATTTGGAAAGAGAAGGTGGAAGAGTTGAGAAAAGCTTGGAATTGGAAATTGAATTGCAAAAGGAAAGGGATTCTACTCCTTAGAAGATTTGGAGAATATTGAAGCCTATAAATAGAGAAGTTTTCTACAACTTCTACACACCTCTCTTCACACACATCACTTGTGTTTTTGCTTGCTTTTCTAAGATTTTTTCTTTTCAATTACTTGTGTGAATTTGAAAATTCTTCTTTTAATTATTATTATTTGTGTGAATTTCAAAAACATGAGTAGCTAATTTTCTTATTGATTGAGGATGAATTCCTAGTTCTTAACATGATTTGAGTTTTTGTTTTCAATTCTATCTTGAGATTTTTCACATGATTATCGATTGTTTTTACTAATAGGAGTGATCTTAAAGACACTCATGATTGATTGATAGATTGTTTGGAGTGCACGCTAAATTGATTTGTTAATTGATCTATATCTAGTATAAGTTAGGGAATACGTAATCGTTCTCGACACTTTACACAAGTAGAAAACACGAGACCTTGCGGAGGGATTCCGTGGAGCAATTGTGTGTAGAAACAACGCTAGAAAGTGAACCAAGCGAACCGAGTTTAACTACTAGTACTAAACCTAAATTCATAAATCTTAATGCATTCGGGAATTACATCTTGTAAGCGGACCTCAAGGTGGTTCTTTTGAATAGAATCGATAACTAAGCTTTGTTACTCGGTGAAATTAGGGATTTTGGGGCTAGCTAAGCGGACTGCTATCCTACGGTTGGTGATAATCTGTGACTAATAACAAGTAGAAAAGAACATAACTTTAATCATTGTTTCGTAACGAAGAAGGATTCCTTGATCTTGTCTCTCTTATTGCTTTCATCTTTCAACTTTCGATTTTAATTGCTTTGTTTATTTTTATTTTGCTTTTTACACCCCCCTTTCGTGACAACTTTTACAACTAAGATCTCTTGCTCCTCGTGGGAACGAACTTGACTTCCATTATATTATTTTTAAATGAGTGGAAATTTTGAATTAATTTGATTGCACCTACGACACGCATCACTACGTCAAGTGGTACCAGAGCCTCGATTGAGAGCCTCCACTAACATGGGTGATAAGAAGATTGAAGAATTGGGGATCAGTTTGAAGAAGAAACTAGAAACTGATATGCAAGCAATGGGAATCAATATTGAAAAGAATCCAACCATAATAATCAATGAACGATTCGAAGATATCACAAAAAAATTTGACAATATGTATATTAAGTTCATGGGAGAAGAAGGAAAGAAAGAAGAAGGAAACAAGGTACTTGGAGAAAAACCTAAAACCCAAGATGAAATTGTCCATCCCCATACTTCCACCCCTCCCAACTCTACCTCTCATCTTCAAACCCCCCCAGCCTCTTCCCAACCTTCTTCCATCCATTACGCCTCCCAAAATAAATCATATTATCATCCATTGCAATCCACTCCATCATATTCTTCTTGCCCACCTTACACAACCCCACAATTTGAATTCTTTGAAGATTTCAGCTCTTACTCTACTCCCCAAAACTTGCTCAAATCTTCTACAAAGCAACATGCAATTGATGTTGAAGATTATGAGACATATTATTATCCTCCACCACCACGCCAGCAAAGGAACATGGGAAATCCACAAAACTATCGCCCCAAAGCTGATATAACCCCGTTTGATGGACTCTTACACATTGAAGATTTCTTAGATTGGCTGTGTACGGTTGATCGCTTCCTTGCTTATATGCGCATACCTGAAGATCAACAAGTAGAGCTTGTTGCTTTCAAGTTTACTGGACCAGCTTCCTCATGGTGGGATCATCTTCAAATAGAACGAGCCAATCAAGGATTACGACCAGTTCAATCATCTACAGCCATGAAACAACTGTTGAAGAGAAGATTTCTTCATTCGGACTACATGCAAACCTTGTTCATCAGTTTGCAAAACTGTCGCCAAGGCAACCGCACGGTACAAGAGTATGTAATGAGAATTTTCCCGTTTGTTATCTCGAGAACCAATTTGAATGAGACGGTTGATCAAACAATTGGGCGGTTCATCAATGGACTTGATTGGAGTATACAAGAAAGGTTAGCTACTCAACAATATACTTCTCTTCATTCTGTCATTAATAATGCTTTAAAGATAGAATCTTTCATGCTTTCTCCACAACCATACCCAAAATCCTCATTCTCTTACCCTAGAAAACCTTCGTTTCAAAATTTTCCTAATAGGAAACAACCTTCTCCATTCCAGTCCCGTAATTCTCCTACTACCACTACAACCACCACCCAACCATCTTCTTCCCAAACCCCACCTACCACAAAGACTCCACCACCTCCACCCCTGCCTAGTAATGCTCCACTCATTAGACCAAAACCTCAAAACCCTTATGCATACCCAACTGAAAACAAGTGCTATAAGTGTAAGCAACCAGGTCATACATCAAACCAATGTAGAAGTGGGCGTACATTGATGACCGAAGAAGAGCCGGCTGATGTGTATGAGGAAGAAAGTGAAGAAGTTATTGGAAATATGAAAGATATTCCTACATATGCAGAGAAAGGAGATGAAGGAGATTATTGCTATGTTATTCGGAATCTATTATCTGTTCCTCGTGTTGACTATCCAACTCATAATCGTTTGTTCCGCACTCAATGCCGTGTCCAGAACAAGATTTGTGATATGATCATTGATAGTGGTAGTTGTCAAAACATTGTTTCATCTAGATTGGTGGATACGCTGCAGTTGTCTACTCATCCACATCCTAACCCATACTCTATTGGTTGGATTGACAATAACAGCAAAAAGAATGTAGATTCTCAATGTCTCGTGTCGTTTAAAATTGGTACTTACAATGAGACGGTGGTCTGTGATGTTGTGGATATTAGTGCTTTCCATATACTACTTGAATGCCCATGGCTATACGATGTGGATGTGACTTATAGAGGTAAAGCTAATACGTATTTATTCATGTACAATGGAAACAGAATCATATTGCAACCATCTTATGCGAAACCTAAACCAAGTCTACAACAAGAAGAGACTACGATGTTGGTTTCCCCGGAAATCTTAGCTGATGCACAAGAATCAGGTACGATCTATGCCTTAGTTGTACAACCTTCTACTCCTGACCTTCCTACAACTATTCCTACTCAAGTGCAGTCCTTACTAGATGAGTTTCATGCGTTTTACCATCTGATATGCCTGATTCTTTGCCACCTATGAGAAATATTCAACACCAAATAGATCTCATGCCTGGTGAAAGTTTGCCTAATCTTCCACACTACCGTATGAGCCCTAAGGAGCATGATATACTTCACGGATAGGTGGATGAATTGCTGTCTAAAGGTTTCATACAACCTAGTTTGAGCCCTTGTGTTGTTCCAGCCCTTCTTGTGCCTAAAAAAAGATGGAACTTGGCGTATGTGTATCGACAGTAGAACTGTTAATAAGATCACAATCCGCTATCGTTTCCCAATTCCAAGATTAGATGATATGCTCGATATGCTCTCCGGTTCCATAATATTTTCTAAGATTGATCTTAAAAGTGGGTATCATCAGATCCGAATTCGACTTGGGTATGAATGGAAGACTGCATTTAAGACAAAGGATGGTCTCTTCGAGTGGCTTGTTATGCCATTTGGCTTGTCTAATGCTCCAAGTACGTTTATGAGGCTTATGAATCAAGTCCTTCAACCTTTCATTGGTAAGTTTGTTGTGGTTTATTTCGATGATATCCTTATCTATTCTAAGTCTGAAGAGGAACATCGCTCTCATTTGTGGGTTGTTTTCAACGCTCTCAAGGAAAATGCATTATTTATCAATCTAAAGAAGTGTCAATTTTTCACTTCTAAGGTTCAATTTTTGGGTTACGTTGTTTCTGCTGATGGTATTCAAGTAGATGATTCCAAAATCACAGCTATTCGTGATTGTCCTACTCCGAAGACAGCATCTGAAGCTCGAAGTTTTCATGGTTTAGCTTCCTTTTACCGTCGATTTATAAGGGATTTCGGCTCTATCACAGCTCCTATTACTGACAGTTGGAAGGATAAAAGGTTCTTATGGACAGATGAAGCGGAATCAAGTTTTCAATTACTAAAAGAAAGACTTACTTCTGCTCATATCCTTGCACTACCTGATTTCAACAAGCTTTTTGAAGTACATTCTGATGCTTCCATATTAGGAGTTGGTGTTGTTTTGTCCCAAGAAGGTAAACCCATTGAATTTCTTAGCGAAAAACTAACCGAAGCTCGTCAAAAGTGGTCTACCTATGAGTTAGAGTTCTATGCTGTGATTCGTGCACTACGAAAATGGAGACACTACTTAATACACAAGGATTTTGTCTTGTATACTGATCACCAAGCCCTCAAGTATATTCAGAATCAATCACCATCCAATAGAATGCATGCAAGTTGGATTTCTATCTTGCAAGAATATACGTTCTATATTCATCACAAGTCTGGTTTGAATAACAAGGTTGCGGATGCACTAAGAAGTTTCACAAATCATAGTACCCGTGAATTACTCCTTGTTACTATCCGTGCTGAAGTGATTGCATTTGACTCCCTTAAAGAGTTATATCCTAACGATCCGAACTTTTCCTTACTATGGCAGAAATGTTCCTCCGCACAACAAGGTACGGGTAATTTTTTTTAACATAATGGATTTCTTTTTAAAGGTAGCCGCTTATGCATTCCTGATGGTTCCATTCGTGAACACCTTATTAAGGAGTTACATAGCAGTGGTCTTTCTGGCCATTTCGGGCGAGATAAGACTGTATCTCTAGTCGAAGCTCGTTACTTTTGGAATTCTCTCAAAAAGGATGTCCATGATTTTGTGCGACGTTGTATGGTTTGCCAACAAAGTAAGGGTCATGCACAAAATACAGGATTATACATTCCTCTTCCAGTTCCAGATTCTCATTGGGAAGATATATCAATGGATTTTGTGCTAGGTTTACCAAAAACCCAAAGAGCTCATGATTCTGTTTTTGTGGTTGTTGATCGCTTCTCAAAAATGGCACATTTTATTCCATGCAAGAAGACTATGGATGCTGTGACTACGGAAAATCTTTTCTTCTGTGAGATAGTCCGTTTACATGGTATTCCAAAGACCATTACTTCTGATCGAGACACTAAGTTCTTAAGTTGGTTTTGGAGGACACTTTGGACTCGTCTCCAAACCAAACTACAGTTTAGTAGCACAGCTCACCCACAAACAGATGGGCAAACTGAAGTAGTAAACTGATCATTAGGGAATCTTATTCGTTGTTTATCCGGAAACAAGCCTAGACAATGGGATTTATATCTCCCTCAAGCTGAGTTCGCCTATAATTCAGTTCCTAATCGGTCTACAGGTTATGCACCTTTTTAGATTGTTTATTCCAAGGTTCCTAACCATACATTGGATCTCGTCTCTTTACCATCCATTCCTAATTCCAATGTTGCGGCAAATCACATGATAGAGTCCCTACAAGTGCTACATGATAAGGTAAAGAAAAACTTGGAAGCTGCTAATGCCAAGTACAAGATAGATGTTGATCGTCGACGTCGTTTTCAATCCTATGAAGTTGTGATCTGGTTATGGTGTACTTAAGCAAGGATCGTTTTCCGACGGGTACATACAACAAGACGAAGTATAATAAGATTGGTCATATCCGCATTCTCAAGAAGATCAGCAACAATGCATATGTTGTCGACCTCCCAGCTAATATGAACATTTCGTCCACATTCAATGTTAAGGATATCTTTCCTTACTTTCCCGGCGATGATGTTTCTCTTCCAACACCAAACTCGGGGTCGAGTTCTTTTCAAGAAGGGGGGCCTGATGTTGAACATCTAGACAAAGTCACCCCTGTTTGACATTAGTGTCAAACCGTATTCTATTTCTAGTATTATTTCCTAATTTATGATTTCCCTATTCTAGAACTATTCTAGAACATATTAGTTTCCTAGTTTGGTATGATTTCCTTTTCTAGTTTTATTACTTTTAGGAAATAATGAAGCCTATATAAGAAGGCCTAGCCTTGTATAATTCCTACACATTCAACATTATTATCTTATTTGATTTATCAAAGATATTTTATTTAGTTATTGTTCTCTAGTTTTCTTATAGCTTTTGTGAATCTATTGATTTCACACTAGTTTTCACTACCTTTTGGATCCTTGATCCAAATTATTACGCTTCCGCTACGTCAGATATGGTGAGTTGGGAGTTTATTGCTGAGGTTTTTTGACAATATGGTTTTTCTGAAAACTGGTGTTCTTGGATTCTTAGCATTCTTAACTCAGCTCGGATTTTTGTTATGATAAATGGTAGCCCTGAAGGTTTTTTTAGTATCTCCAGAGGTTTGCGACAAGGGGATCCTCTTTTTCCTTTGATTTTTGTGCTCATTGAAGATATTTTAAGTCGCAATCTCTCTAAATTGTTCGCAAGACGAAGCATGCATCTTATGGTTAGAAAGAAAGGTGTGGCGCCAACACACCTCCTTTTTGCGGATGGTATACTTGTTTTTTGCAGGGGTAATCTTCATAGCCTGCAAAATTTAAAGAGTTTGCTCAATATGTATCAAGCGGCGTCTGGCCAAAGCGTGAATTATGCCAAGAGTAAATTTTACTATGGAGGTGACAGAGACTCACGAGCTATTTCTATTTCAAACTATTTGGGCATGGAAAGAGCTTTATTCCCGGATAGATATTTGGGAATTCAATTGAAGCCGGGCATTGTTCGCCACATTCATGTTAGGAAAGTGGTGGAGAAGATTATGGAAAAGTTGGCCGGTTGGAAGGGTAAGCTTCTATCTTTTCAAGCTAGACTTGTTCTGATTAGATCGGTAATTTCTAGCTATGTTATTCATTCTATGGTTGTGTACAAGTGGCCATGTAATATTATTAAGCAGGTGGAAAGGGCCATTAGAAATTTTCTTTGGTCTGGCGATGCTGAGAAACGTAAGTATTTTACGGTTCTGTATGATGGCTTGTGTTGTTCAAGGCATGAAGGTGGCCTAGGTATTAAGAAATTGTTGGATGTCAACAAGGCCATGCTTATTAAGTTGTGGGTTACTTTCCGTGACTCAAATAAGATTTGGGCCAGATTTTTGAGGGCAAAATACTTTAAAATAAATGGTAATTTGATTGATCATAAACTGAGTTCTTCGGTTTTCCCGGGAGTCAGATTGGTTTACACTTTTGTGCAAAAACATACACGATCAATTATAGGCGATGGCTCTAATACTTCCTTATTCTTTGATAATTGGTGTGGTGATTTTTCGATTGCGAAGAGGCTTGGCATCACTTCCAAAGGTCCTAATGATTTTATGACTAAGGTGAGTGATATTATGTTGATGGCGTATGGGTAATCCATCAACATACGAGGGAGTTGATGATTAGGTGTAACATTGATGTGGAAAATTTACCTATTATTGCTGGTGGTGAAGATTATAAGATTTGGGATTTAGATAGCAAAGGCGTTTTCTCGGTTAAGTCTGCAAAGGATGCTATATTGCCAATCGAAGTGGATCCAATTGCCGTTTTGTTTACTAGGCCAGTTGTGCATCCTACTTTGAGTGTACAATATTGGAAGATTTGGGCAAAAGAATGTTGTGTGAGTGAAGATAATATTATCAAGAAGACTGGTAGGAGCATGCCTACGTTGTGCCGTCTGTGCAGAAAGAGTTGCGAGACTATTAGCCATATTACTTGGCATTGCAGGTTTGCTAGGAGGATTTGGGAATGAGCGGATAATATTTTTAACCTGCAACCAAATGAGGATCTGGTGGATTCGTACAAGGCTGCAAAAGGTCGAAGCAGAATGATAAAAGATCTGTGGTTGGTTGCTAATCTTGCAATTGTCACGAAATTGTGGAAGTTGCGTAATAAAGTCTTTTTTGAAGATGTGGAGGTGACATGGATCGGTTTTAAATGCAGAGTTTATCAGGTAATTCGTGATAACTCAATCAGAATGAGGGGTCATATGTTTAACAATATGGAAGAGTTGCGCATCCTGAACTATTTTAAGGTGCAACACAGATCTTGTAGATTTTCTTCTCCAATTGAGGTTAGTTGGTCTCCTCCTAACCAAGGTGAAATTATGATTTGTTGTGATGGCGCATCACTTGGAAATCCATGCCAAGCTGGTGCTGGTGTTAATTTTCGTGATGCCATTGCAGCAGTTATTGGCATCCTTTGTGTTGACCTTGGTTGGCAAACTAATTATTATGCGGAAGTGTGTGCTGTAATTTATGGTGCGATGCTAGCCAAGAGGTGGAACGTGAAGAATATATGTGTTCAATCCGATTCGATGAGTTGCATTCAAGCTTTTCAGAAGGGAGAGCTGCCTTGGCAGTTAGTGCCGGAGTGGAGACTTGCGAAAGATTTTTACAATAACATTCGTTATATCCATAGCTATATAGAAGCTAATTTTTCTGCTGATGCTTTGTCCAAGCAAGCATGTTTGCTGGCCAAAGATATCTTTGAGTTTTATGAGGGAAGGCCAGGTTTTATTCTAGCTGTAGAATGGCCTGGCCAAGTCTATTTCCGCTTCAATTAGGCTAGATGAGAGGGTGGCCTAGTGGCTAGCTTCTGATCTGGCCTAGCCCATGTACAGTTTTTGCTTTTTCTATTTAATTTTATTGACCGAGTAAAAAAAAAAACAATGCCCTATCGTGTTGACTATCTCCCGCCTACTGTTCTAGTTGTTGGTTTAAACATTCAAGTAGATGTGGAAAAGGTTTGATTCGACTGCCATGGAATGAACCTTGTGCCGCTGTTACCGAAAAAAAGGAGGGGGGGGGACCTAGCAACCCTCATTAAAGAAGCTATGCTAATTGCTACTGCAGCTAAGCCACCCACTACTCTTCGCCTCAAAGTCTCGGCCGCCAGCCGCCTGGTACCCCTGTGAATAAAGACAACGTCAAACTGTCAATAGCCGCCTCATCAGTGCAGCCTGCCTATGCTAAATCCTACCAACACCACTTATCTCTCGCAAGAAGAGCGCTTCAGATCCAACTACGACGTATCAGCTGACAGCCAACACAACTCATCAACGCCATTTGGACTCACCGGTGCCGATCCATCCTTAACCTCCAACTACATCAAACAACAACGGCAACCTCTACCCTTAGCCTCTGTCAGCTCAACTTGTCGGATCAGCCTTGTTCAGATACATCAGCTCCACTCTTCCTTCACCCCCCTCATGCTCACAGGGCCTCGGATAACACACCAAAAGGGATAAGATCTTTCTTCCCTCAATCTCTTTAGTGATCGTAAATTGCTTGCATGATTCATTAACAAATACATGCATATCGTAATCCTCTAGATTCATAAGCAATATTCATCATATGATGCTCGTTTGTTTGTATACGCTGATGTATAACTTCTAAAGCATGTCGACATAATCCTCTTGAATAGTTAACTTGATGAATACCATACCATGACATAGCAATTTGAGTTTCGAGCCTACATTTGCTTACTATTACAAAATTGAGATTTGAAAATGAAATAACATAGCATGTTTATATATGACTTCAATGAGTATTTACATTAATTATCAAGCATGTCTTATGTACAGATCGTAGTCACCAACTAGCTGTACAATAGGCGAGTGTGCTAAGTACTTCAATTTGACATATTATAGAGACACTTTCCTACGCTTCATTGTATATCTAGTCAATACTTCATTGTGTATTTAGTCAATTAAGAGCATGAAATGGCTAAGTTAAATATAGATGTTGATGCTTCATGGTTTATCATCTAGTCGCATGTATAGGCTGTCACTTTCTTCACTAATGCTACTACGCGCCTTTATGAGATTTGCTTTCATGATGCCCTCACAAGTGTTTTTTGTTTCACGCATATGAATATTTGCAATTCATCAAATATGCAAGTCATCTAGTCACATGTGTAGGGTATCACTTTATTTGTACAAAGCATCAATACTATTTTGAACATCATGATCGGCAATGCAGCAACAAAAAAAAAATCTAGTAAAGTACTCCGGGCACCATGCTAGCAAGGGTCCATAGATGCCGCTTGAACGCCCGGTCGGCTGACAAATCTACCAAAGGCTACGGGAATGCCAAAGGTGCCCGGTCGGCTGACAAATCTACAAAAGGCTACGGGAATGCCAAAGGCGCCCGATCGGCTGACAAATCTACAAAAGGCTGCGGGAATGCCAAAGGGGCCCGGTTGGCTGACAAATCTACAAAAGGCTACGGGAATGCCAAAGGCGCCCCATCGGCTGACGATTATACAAAAGGACGCAAATTCCGATCGAGCCAACATTACATATTTACAAAAAGGGGGACGGGTTTCCCCGCGGATCCGATCTGCCACAGATTTACAAAAAGGCGACGAGTTGCCCCGCGCATCTAATCAGACACAGATTTACAAAAAGGCGACGAGTTGATTACTCATCTGATCGGCCACAGATATACAAAAAAAGGAGACGGGTTGCCCCGCGCATCCGATCGACCAAAGATTTACAAAAAGGCGACGGGTTGGTATACTCATCCGATCGGCCACAGGTTTACAAAAAGGCGACGGGTTGCTTCGCGCATCCGATCGGCCACAGATTTACAAAAAGGGGATGGGTTGCTCCGCGCATCCGATCGGCCATAGATATACAAAAAGGCGACGGGTTGCTCCGCGCATCCAATTGGCCACAAAAAAGAGTGAGCGCGTTTTCCTACCTTAGAAAAGGAAAGGAAAAGGAGGGGCGAAGCATATGGACTTACCTCCATTACAAGTGGCTCACCTCTGAAGGTGCGTTTTGCCTATCCAGACATAATCACTAAGAAGACGCACCCATCCCCACCAAGGAGAAGCACCAAACGCCGCGTTCCATTGAAAATAAAAAGAAGGGAGTAGGCGCATTTTACAGCCGAGCTCCAATATTTCCAAACAACACGTTTCGCCTATCCAATCTCAGGAACAACACTGGGACTACCCGCACAAGTTTAGTTGGCTATCAACACGCGAAAACGGGCAGTATCTACATCCAGAGTCTCCACCATTAAACACTCCTACTCACAAAACACTCACCAAAGCCAAATGTAGCGCTCCCAAAGCTAGCAGCTGACTAATCCAAGAGATTAGCTAAAAACAGAGGCACTAAGGAATCTAAATCATAAACTTAAGCATTCAATTAAGAAATTTGTTATAAAACTTAACCCAAAAACTAGCCCCGCTCATAAATATATATACAAGAACTCCTCTCAAATGATACATATACAATAGTCATTTGGTTTACAAATACAATATGCAATATATTAAACATAGTAGAAGCTAACCAACTAACGAAATCAACCCTTGAAGCTTTCGCTGCGCAACTCTGATCTGTCTCTGAAACTGAAAGTGGGAATTGGTGAGCACATCATCCCTAAAAGGGGTTCCCAGTAGGAATATAACATTTAACTTTCAAGAAATCATGGCAAGACATGGAAAACAATACATGTTTTCCCAAACATTAAAAAGTGACCAAGTCACTGTAATAAACAAACATGTATATGGACAAACTCATTCTTCAAACAATGTATAATATGGTTGTAATTCCGAACTCACAAATCACACCTAATAGCAATTGATGTCACCAATTCCGAACTAGTAAACTGATGACCAATAATAAGCATAAAAGCTCGAATTCATGTAGATATAAATGTGAAGGAGCGTATCCTATATACCACAGGTGGAAATTATTATTTCCCATGACAATTCATAATGACATTCAAAACATTACAAGTCCTTTCCAAATCATGCAAAGATTAAAAGAATCAACAGAACAATCATAATACAAACTAAACAATTCATGGGATGCAAAAACATGCAATGCATGAGTTCATTAAACATAAACTTTTGTAAAAGAAACAACAATGGTTTCAAGAGAGTTAAATGTATTCCCACCTCTTTTGATGACAAGCCACGCCTACCTCGAGATCCACGATCCACTGGTTCGTCATTTGAATCGATCATTGTTAATATAGACTAACTGTTAATCACACAGGAACTCTAAGAATCTAGCCAAAATGGCTCACACAAGAATCATATACAAGTCTATCTAATGGTTCCCATTTATGGTTCTACACCTTTCATTTTCTATCTTTGGAACATATAAAGGCTTACCAATTCAATTTGGTTGGTTCTCTAGTCCAATCGAATAGTCTAATAAATATCTACAACTTTGTAAAAGGAATCAAAGGCTAATCGGACCCCAAAGGTCCAATTCATGTTCCATAGGAAAATTGGCTCGAAGTCCAAGCCCACTAAGTAAGCCCATTAACTAAGGTCCAGTCATCTGAGTCAACTAACAGTCTCTAACGATCAAACTGACGGTCAATGGTCAACTAACGGTCAACAAGTCAAGGTCAGGTCAGGTCAACTGGTTAACTCAGTCAGCAAGACTGATTCAAGTAAAAGGAATAACTCAGCTAAATAGACTGAGTTAGACAACTAACAAAACTGAGTCAGACTGAATAAGCTCAGTCAGACAGACAAAAGTTTCTCACACAACTGCAATTCCAACCTCAGTTCAACTTCAGTCTATACATTGCATCAAAATATTTATTTTTAAACAAACTTCAGATTTCAATTACAACTTCAAACTATGGTTACCTGCAAATGCAGTAGTTGCAAGCTCTCAATGAGATTATCCAACTGTGATTCTATACATCATTCCTGTACAATTCCTACTCTCCCAACTCAAGATACAACAATACTCTACACCACCAGTTACATCATTTCAGGCAATACTCATTTCATCCCTATCACAGACTGTCTGAAATCCAATTACTTCAACCACTAGTAAACCATAATACCAGAACCACCACAACCCATTCGGTTCAACTTCTCTAAGTCACGGTAATTGTGACTTTACTGTCACAGTAGTATCACCATTTGTAATACCTAATTCTCATTCTTGCAACACCGATTCAACCATCATATTTTCTGCAATCACTCATTACAACAACACCAAACACCTTTAGCTATTAAACTACACCAGTCACCATCTGCAACACTAATCCAGTGTCTATCGCAACCAATTCCATACCCAAACCCACATCAACCTCAGTTCAATTCGAACAACACAATCATGTCCAGTACATCTTCTCAAACCATCACCATCATCAGTTAAGGACATCACCACCAGATTTCACTTGAGTTCTTAAGTCTCATACCACACATATACCACCACAAGAATTCGACCATACCCTATAGTTATGGTTCACAATTCAACACCATCAGCAACACAACAACACCACCAGAGCAGCCAATGCCTTCTCTTACTACATATTCAGAAATCCATTGAAACCCTGTAACTTGAACACAAGTCTAGACCACATACCACAGTTCCATAACACCCTCTCCATAATCACTTCAATTCTTAGCTTAACAACCATTCCATAAATTCAACAATTTGAAATGAATAACTTAACTAAAATCACATAGAAGGTCAATTACCTCAAATTTTGCTCCAGCACCAACCAAGTCAAAACTCATAATAATTCCATCACCCTCAGATAATCATAATTAAACCCCAATTATGTCAACGGCTTCAGTCATGAGATCCAATCGATCTCAGCTTCAAAATCAATCCTTAACTCTTAATTCAGAACAAACCCATCTTCAATCAGACTTCTAAATCTTCAATCTCATCCTCCTTGGATTTTCTCACAAACCCTAATTCAATCTATGAGAACCCCAACTATTTATTTATCTTCAGAACTACTTCATCTCACCAAATTAATAAGAACCCCTCAATTCTTCTTCCATTAACAACTCAGTTCACATCTCAATTTCGACCCAAACCATAATTCCGATTCTCTGTGATTTACTATTTCAATTTCTAAACATCTTCTTTGTAAATCTTCGATTCATCCTCAGCAATAACACCTAGTACCTAACTTGATCTTTCTCATCACAAAATCATCTCAACAGCATCAATCGCCATTAACAGAAACTTGAGCAGAGGAGAAGAAAAGAAACGGAGGAGAGAACAAGATAGAAGAAGAAATAAGAAGGAATGAGCTTATCTGCTCGATCCGGTCTTGGTGATAAGGCCAACGACCAATGATAAAGGTACCCTCCCAAACGATATGGGCAGTCCAGGTCGGCTAAGCTATAAAATGACCATTTTGCCCTTCAACAAGTATGATGATATCTTCTTCGTCCGATATCCAGATGACACATTCGAGTAGCCAATTCCGCATAACTTTTCGACATCTATTTGAGGTACTAGTTTCGTATCTAAATCGTTTGTTAGATTAATTAACGTTCGTGCTAAACTAATCGAGTTATTATCGTCTAATTTTTCACTTGACTGGTCTAATAGCGTTGACGAGCTTGAGGGTCTTTACATTCTCCCCACCTTGTACATTTTCGTCCTCAAAAATCAAACCATCCTTCTGGTCTTCAAAAACTCCCCGCCTTATAGAATAATCTTATTTCTTGTCTAAGCGCAAAACAACATGAAACCAAGCGCAAACATATATGGCTTTCTACAACTAAAATTTGTGGCACTAGGTACAACTATGCTGATTTAAGTTCTATCAAATAAAGAAGTCTAATTTTTCTTAAACTAAGTTTTATTTTATAAGATATTTGTCTCTAACTTCAAGGAGGAATCCTATGAATCTTTCTAAGTGAACTTACATCTATTAGTTTCCTAAAGAATTATACCAGACTTCTATGATCGGTCATCTCTGAATGCAGTTGCCCTGTCAAGGTTCGCCAATCCCGACAATGCCTTCCTACGAACAGAGAAAACACAATCTTCACTATTCCCCAGTGCTGGATTAATTGAGTGTTAACTTATTATGACTAACTAATTTCTAAATTCTGTTGTAACTGATTTAACTTAAAAATTTTACTTCATAAATTATATACATAATTCACAACATTTTAAACAATTTAATCATCTGAATTTTTATTTATTTATTTTACCAATATAAGTAATCCCAATTCGATTTTACGTCAATTTATAATATTTGATAATTTTAACTTTACTGTAATACCATATATAAATTTTCCAAATATTATCTATTATAAATTTGCTACTAGCTTAATTACTCAATTACTATTATCAACTGTGTTATTATTCTCAATGTTCTTAAGTTGATAGTCCAGTTGATACACTAAGCCTTAATCTTGTAAATATATAATTCTACTTTCACGTAAAGATTGATATAACAGATTTTATTTATTCAGATTGAATCCGTATACTATATCTTATTAAATATTGGCGTTGGTAATTTAATATGATTTAAATTTGAGTCTGCATAAAATTATATTTTAGCCTAATAGTCTTTAGATTTGCTATCAAGGTAAAGTATTCTACTAATATACAAATTTATTTTCTTTTAATTATAATATTACATTAAGCATCAGAATACTATTATTGTTATTTCACGCAGATTTGTTTCATGTGAGAGATTTACTGAATCATTTATTAGATTAAAAATAATTTCGGTACAAGATTACTAACAAGTTGAGTCCTTATTTTGTACATTATATCCTCATCTTTTTACGTCTAACGCCTAATAAGTATTATATTAACTATCGAATTCAAACGCAAAGCATAGATTTATAATTCGTCAATAGTTTAATTTCCAAAATATAACCATAGATAAGCGTTATTAATTTTCCATATAACTATTTAATCATAGTTATTATTTTTATCGTGCTCTATCCTTATTGAAATTTTAGTTAAGTTAAGTTTAATATGGTACTAACTGAATAATGCTAACATTACTTTATTAAAATTATAATTACCATTATTTTCATTTTCATCTATAATTACTATTATGATATTTTTATTATTAACATTGATGGTTGAACTATTATTCTAACTACTCTTACAAATATTGTTGAGTCCCAAAATATTATTAACATTTATGTAATTATAAATTGTTGACTACGCATAAGTCAAGATATTCAATAAGTTTCTATGTGACATTCAAGATTTATCAATAATACTAATCTCACAATTTTTAATTTTATTTCAGTATTGGATTATCTATGTGTTCACACTTTTTAGATTAATTATTCTCTAATCTTTATTAGTAAAATTATTGGTGTACCCTACAATTTTTACTTCATTACATATACAAACAACCAAACAAACAAATCAATCAAATAAATCTTTTAATTATTGATAACTTTTAGTGGATTTATCTGACAACCCAACCCAATTGTAAACTAATCTAGTTCACTAACTGGCACTGGCTATTTCTATCTTTTCCCATGTAAGATCTAATAGTGAGCTCTGATACCAACACTGTAGCGCCCCCAAAGCTAGCAGCTTACTAATCCAAGAGATTAGCTAAAAACAGGGGCACTAAGGAATCTAAATCATAAACTTAAGCATTCAATTAAGAAATTTGTTATAAAACTTAACCCAAAAACTAGCCCCGCTCAAAAATATATATACAAGAACTCCTCTCAAATGATACATATACAATAGTCATTTGTTTTACAAATACAGTATGCAATATATTAAACATGGTAGAAGTTAACCAACTAACGAAATCAACCCTTGAAGCTTTCGCTTCGCAACTATGATTTGTCTCTGAAACTGAAAGTGGGAATGGGTGAGCACATCATCCCTAAAAGTGGTGCCCAGTAGGAATATAACATTTGACTTTCAAGAAATCATGGCAAGACATGGAAAACAATACATGTTTTCCCAAACATTAAAAAGTGACCAAGTCACTGTAATAAACAAACATGTATATGGACAAACTCCTTCTTCAAACAATGTATAATATGGTTGTAATTCCGAACTCGCAAATCACACCTAATAGCTATTGATGTCACCAATTCCGAACTGCAAACTGATGACCAATAATAAGCATAAAAGCTCGAATTCATGTAGATATAAATGTGAAGGAGCGTATCCTATATACCACAGGTGGAAATTATTATTTCCCATAACAATTCATAATGACATTCAAAACATTACAAGTCCTTTCCAAATCATGGAAAGATTAAAAAAATCAACAAAACAATCATAATAGAAACTAAACAATTCATGGGATGCAAAAACAGACAATGCATGAGTTCATTAAACATAAACTTTTGTAAAAGAAACAACAATGGTTTCAAGAGAGTTAAATGTATTCCCACCTCTTTTGATGACAAGCCACGCCTACCTCGAGATCCACGATCCACTGGTTCTTCCTTTGAATCGATCGTTGTTAATATTGACTAACTGTTAATCACACAGGAACTCTAAGAATCTAGCCAAAATGGCTCACACAAGAATCATATACAAGTCTATTTAATGGTTCTACACCTTTCATTTTCTATCCTTGGCACATATAAAGGTTTACTAATTCAATTAGGTTGGTTCTCTAGTCCAATCAAATAGTCTTATAAATATCTACAACTTTGTAGAAGGAATCAAAGGCTAAATCGGACCCCAAAGGTCCAATTCATGTTCCATAGGAAAACTGGCTCTAAGTCCAAGCCCACTAAGTAAGACCATTAACTAAGGTCCAGTCCATCTGAGTCAACTGACAGTCTCTAACGATCAAACTGACGGTCAATGGTCAACTAACAGTCAACAAGTCAAGGTCAGGTCAGGTAGTCAGCAAGACTGATTCAAGTAAAAGGAATAACTCGGCTAAACAGACTGAGTCAGACAACTAACAAAACTGAGTCAGACTGAATAAGCTCAGTCAGACAGACAAAAGGTTCTCACACAACTGCAATTCCAACCTCAGTTCAACTTCAGTCTATACATTGCATCAAAATATTTATTCTTAAACAAACTTCAGATTTCAATTACAACTTCAAACTATGGTTACCTGCAATTGCAGTAGTTGCAAGCTCTCAATGAGATTATCCAACTGTGATTCTATACATCAATCATGTACAATACCTACTCTCCCAACTCAATATACAACAATACTCTACACCACCAGTTACATCCTTTCAGGCAAGACTCATTTCATCCCTATCACAGACTGTCTCAAATCCAATTACTTCAACCACTAGTAAACCATAATACCAGAACCACCACAACCCATTCGGTTCAACTTCTCTAAGTCACGGTAATTGTGACTTTACTGTCACAGTAACATCACCATTTATAATACCTAATTCTCATTCCTGCAACACCAATTTAACCATCATATTTTCTGCAATCACTCATTACAACAACACCAAACACATTTAGCTATTAAACTACACCAGTCACCATCTGCAACACTAATCCAGTGTCTATCACAACCAATTCCATACCCAAACCCACATCAACCTCAGTTCAATTCGAACAACACAATCATGTCCAGTACATCATCTCAAACCATCACCATCAGTTAAGGACATCACCACCAGATTTCACTTGAGGTCTTAAGTCTCATACCACACATATACCACCACAAGAATTCGACCATACCCTGTAGTTATGGTTCACAATTCCACACCATCATCAACACAACAACATGATAGACACATTTTTGTTTCTGATATAATCTCAATTGTATATATTGTTAATGCTCGATTTTGTACTTATTTTGGCTTTTTATGTCTTTGTAGGTGTTTTAGAGAAATAAACTTTAGCGGCGAAATTGGCTCGAAAAGTGGTATTTGCGCTCGTGGGAGAAAATTACTATTCGGACCCTCAGGTTGGATAAGGGGCACCTCACTTACTAAGGGACACCCACTCGTTATTTACACCCCAGGACACCTAAGTGTTATTGGCACCCCGGGAATGGTTAAGGGGAACCTTCTTCTCTAATTTGATTTTCTGATTTTGGCGCGGGAATAATTTTGCAGTGAAGAACAGATTTTTGATTTGAGTTTTGGACAGTCTGAAGGAGATTCGATCACGGGCTTTGTTTGGGTTGGTCCTGTTAAGACTGAACAGGGTGAGTAGGTCTAACAGAATCGATTATATAGGGCCAGTTCATCGAGTTTGAATAACACAGAGTAACGAGGAAGACGGGATTTCGTTGTGTTAATTCTGGCAGTTACGTGTGAATGAGAAGAGTTGAACGGGAGGATGAGTTTATTACTGGTCAGTGACGTGTCTCAGAACTTAAAAAGGGAACCAGATTTTCTTATATTTGGTAGTTGCCGTAAAACAGAGAAGGAGAAATATACTCGGGATTTGTGGAGTTGTTTGGGAAGTTACGTAAGGGTTGGAAGAAGAATATTTCCTCTGTTATATTTTGGGAAGTTTCAAACATCCAAAGAAGCGTAAAACAGAAAAAGAGGAGGAGAAATTGACGTAACTGCCGCGGAAAGAAAGAAAAAGATATTCGAGATATTCTTGAGATTTATTTGACCTGTTGAGTATAAAAGGGGTGGTTCGAGTCCAAAATAGGGTGGTCGAGAGTTGGGGGATGTTACAGAGGTACGGGAGAAGCTGCAGAGAAGAATCAGAGGAGTGCAGGAGAAGTATTCTGCTGGTGCAGAACTGAAGAACACGAAGAACATTGGACCTTCTGGATCAGTTACATAAATTTGTCGCAGAATCAACTACACAGACAACTGTCATTCTCCAGCAGTCTTATATTCCACAACAGTTTTCATATATCGTTTCTGTAACAGCATTGTAACAGTTGTTTGCAACGCTTATACAACGTTGCAAACTGTCTGAGTGATTAGTTTTCTCTTGTTTTTCACCCTTTTGAGCTATGAACACCTATTTTGAGCAAGTGATTAATATGAGGAGCTAAACCCCATCACTAGGACAACGGGGGAAGCCACGTTTCACAATTGGTTGGTAACTATAATGATTCTTCATGACTTTTTGCATTGATTTATGTTTTTTACTAATTAGTTGTGATTTTGTCTGATGACGTATGCTTAGACTTAGAGCTTTTGATGCGTCATGCTTATGATTTACAATTAATATTTTACAAAATCTACCTTTGGCAAAGAAATAGAGTCCATAAAAGAGCTAGAATTGTTATGAATCAATATACGAACCAATTGAATGTGATTAATGGTGGAATCCTAAGTCCTAGTATCTCTCGATATCGTGACAAACTTGTGTAAATATTATCTTTGTTTTTTTAGTATTTTCTTAAATCAAACCTTTACAAGCCCGAGTTGAACGAACTTTACTACCACTTTCTAAAACAATTTAAAAATAACATCAATTTTTGGCGCCGCCGACGCGGACTTGTATTTAGATTTGTTTTAGGTTTATTTTTATTATTTTTTGTTCTCTTTTACGCCTTTGGTATTTTTTGATTCTTCTCATATTTGGAGTGAAGCTACAAGGAAAGAAAAAGTGCTATAAAAGGAAAGCATCTTCCAAAGAAGGAAAGAAAAGAGGAATTCAAAAGGAGTGAAGAAGAAGATTTTGTATATAGCTATTTTGTTTTATTTTTAGAAACTGTAAATAGGGTTGTATTTTTGTAATTTTTATTTTTATTTTTGGAAACTTTTTGGACTTTGTTACTGGACTTGGACATTCTTTTTAAAACCCTAAGGAAGGGTTAAAATTAAATATAAACTGTTTGCAGGGAAGGACGACAGTTACGATACTGTCTCGGCCCCTCGGGTTCGTACACTGACATAGGAGTCGGTGGCCTGAGTCGACTTCAACGGTTCATCACCCGTCTGGTACGGGAGGTAAGACTCTATCCACCCACGAATCCCCTGTCAGTGGGTTTTAATTTTGTGTGACAACTCACACCCCTGCAATAGAATGTCGAACTGGTATTACAATAGCCAATACAACGGATATCCGACTGAGTTTCAAAATGGACGTTACTACTTTGACCATAATGTGAATAGTCGTTGGGAACATCAGCCTTTTGAAGGTTATGGTCCATACCATGGTGAGCCAATTACTATCCATACGCCCACCGGTCATACAAACAAAATTCCTCTCTACTAGAGTCCGCACGTAAGTTAGCTGAGTCAGCACAAAAGTTACTTGAGTCGACACGTAGTTCAGCTGAGATGAATAACTTAGTTATGGACGAAAGCAATGCAACGTGTGAACCTTCTTTCCTAGATAAAATCAGGAAGTCATGTGAGTCGACTCAGAAAATGTTGTTAGAGGCCATTGAAAGAACTGCTCAAGATAATCTTAATTTCCAATATAGTGTTTCCAATAGTACCTTTGAAAACGAAGATAGTTATTTGCATAATCAAGATGACGAGGATAAAATTGGTAACACTACTTGTTTAGATAAGGTTCAACCATTTTCATGTTATTATAATGATGATTATGATGAGGATAGTGTTGATGAAGAATTTGAAATAAGTAGGCATAGTGATCAGGAATTTGTTACTCCAATTGAGATTTACAATGATAATATTTCTAGTTCAAATTCAAATAATTTTAATAATTATTCACATATTCAAAAGGACGAGGATTTGACTAGAGATACCACCGTTTTAGACGATGTAGTATTTCCTTATGATTACGAAGCCGATGATAGTTTTGAGGAACGAGTTTATTCTGAGAACATTGTTTTAGAGTCTAACGATTTAGAAACATTAGTCTTATAAAAAGAAGATGAACTCGTAGAGCTTTCAAATATGATGAGTGAGGATGCACCTTCCGATTATAACTTAGAAGAAGCAATTGACCATTTTCAGGATTTCGATGATTTAGAAATTAGGGAAATTGTAGATAGTCTATCTAGAGACACCCAAAACTCTAAGTTTGGGGGTGATTATCATTCTACCCGTGCTTTACCTTTAGCTCTTGCAGAGATACCTCACTTGGGACTTGATATATTTGCCTCAACCATTGTGCCAGATTTCCTTCATACTAGTTCTCCAGAATCTAATAATGTCCAGGAAGAAGTTCAGTTGTTAGAAACCCATCCTCTGGTTGATGTGGTTTACCCAGGCTATGATACCAAGATTAATTTTGTTTTCCCACCAAATATTTTTCAACCAATTGTGGGAACGTATAAGTTTCAGATGTGTCAATTATTAAGTTTTGAGACTGAGCCTAAGTACTTTAGGAAATTAGTATCGACACATTTTCTTATGATTGACCGCCAGTTTCATCGTGGTAAATTGTATGAGTCAAAACTGATTGACTTTAAGGATCCGCAATTATTTAAGTTATTATTATGTGCTTCTAAGGTTTTACTTGAGTTTTTCCAGACTCTAATACCTGAATCGGATCTTACCTACGAGGAAATGAAACCCATGAAAATATTTTATTTGGACCCAATTATAGAACCTGAACCTGAACCACAGCTAGATGTAGTTGTCTTAAACAAGAAACTAGACAAGGGTGTGTTTTATTTGTTCATTTTCTTGGCATGTTGCGGATTCCTTTTATTTGTGGTAGCTTTATTTGGTTTTGATGACCCACAGAAATTTCGGCTATTACTTTATGATTCTATGAGGTGACTAATCCTTTCTTAGTCTGGCTGAAGACGTTAAACTTAGCACTTCTTGGGAGGTAACCCAATATTCATGCGACACGGTAATATCTTTCCTTAACTCTTTTACTTCAAATGTTAACAGTTTCTCCTTGTTCATGCTTTTAATTTCATCTTTAGAACATTGAGGACAATGTTAGATTTAAGTTTGGGGTATGAGAGAAACTTTTTAGTTGCAGTATAAATAAATAAACTCCAGAGCCTAGAAATTTATGCTTATTAAGGATGGCACTAACCAATCTAAGTGGATGGAAGCATGTTGGATGTAGGAGTTGAGGAACCAATCTGATTAGATGGAAACATCTAAAGACTCTATTCATAAAAGCACAGAGCTCAGGTGTTAGAATTAAAGAAAAAAACATGGTAGTTTCGCCATATCTCGTTGAATCCTTTTCACTTCTATTTTTATTTTGTTTTCTTTAAATTATGTTTGTCTAAGTGATTAGGTGGGGCTCAAGATTCAAGTTGTTACCACTGCTAGGGTGAAATAGAGTGATTGAGATACCTGGAAAAAAAAGAAAATCGAGACCAGACCATCAGACCAACCGGAACAAATTCAATAAAGTCGACCACTGGAACCCCTGCATATGCCAGTTGTGTTGACCTAGAGTTAGGATTATTGACCACCGGTTCCCTTGTATATGCCAGTGTGTTGATAGTAGTCCAGACCAGTATCTTAGTCCATTAGGATAGGTTCGTTTTGGCAGTGGCCTTCAGACAGATATGGGAAACACCGTTCACCTTAGTCAACATCAAAACCATCTACATTTTTCTCTACATCCATCTTCTTAATCTATCCATGTGATTGGTTGACTCCGGTTATGATGTCCAGAAACTATCTGAGTAGAGCTCTGTGACTTATATATGAATTTTAGTATGCTTGAGTGCAAACTCGTGTACATCAATTGGAATTTCGCATCAGGGTTCTTCCTCCTGTAGTCAATAAGTATGCCAACCAAGGAGATTATTTAGTGCCTTCCAAGGTTCTGCATAGATAGCTAGGGTCTGCAGTGTAAAGGTTTTGTGGGTATATCTCTTGTAAACCCTCCCGAGACTATAACTCGGCCACTAGGGCCACCTAGGGGTTTAAAGGCTTGTTGCATATGCTAAATGCAATCGACGATGCCTGCGACAATGAGTTAGGATTTTATTTTGTAGATTTGATTTTCTCGAGGACGAGCAAATAATAAGTTTGGGGGTATTTGATAGACACATTTTTGTGTCTGATATAATCTCAATTGTATATATTGTTAATGCTCGATTTTGTACTTATTTTGGCTTTTTATGTCTTTGTAGGTGTTTTTAGAGAAATAAACTTTTGCGGCGAAATTGGCTCGAAAAGTGGTATTTACGCTCATGGGAGAAAATTACTATTTTGACCCTCAGGTTGGATAAGGGGAACCTCACTTATTAAGGGACACCCACTCGTTATTTACACCCCAGGACACCCAAGTGTTATTGGCACCCCGGGAATGGTTAAGGGGAACCTTCTTCTCTAATTTGAATTTCTGGTTTTGGCGCGGGAATAATTTTGCAGTGAAGAACAAATTTTTGATTTGAGTTTTGGACAGTCTGGAGGAGATTCGATCACGGGCTTTGTTTGGTTGGTCCTGTTAAGACTGAACAGGGTGAGTAGGTCTAACAGAATCGATTATATAGGGCCAGTTCATCGAGTTTGAATAACACAGAGTAACGAGGAAGACGGGATTTCGTTGTGTTAATTCTGGCAGTTACTTGTGAATGAGAAGAGTTGAACGAGAGGATGAGTTTATTATTGGTCAGTGACGTGTCTCAGAACTTAAAAAGGGAACCAGATTTTCTTATATTTGGTAGTTGCCGTAAAACAGAGAAGGAGAAATATACTCGGGATTTGTGGAGTTATTTGGGAAGTTACGTGAGGGTTGGAAGAAGAATATTTCCTCTGTTATATTTTGGGAAGTTTCAAACATCCAAAGAAGCGTAAAACAGAAAAAGAGGAGGAGAAATTGACGTAACTTGCCACGGAAAGAAAGAAAAAGATATTCGAGATATTCTTGAGATTTATTTGACCTGTTGAGTATAAAAGGGGTGGTTCGAGTCCAAAATAGGGTGGTCAAGAGTTGGGGGATGTTACAGAGGTACGGGAGAAGCTGCAGAGAAGAATCGGAGGAGTGCAGGAGAAGTATTCTGTTGGTGCAAAACTGAAGAACACGAAGAACATTGGACCTTCTGGATCAGTCGCAGAAATTTGTCGCAGAATCAACTACACAGACAACTGTCGTTCTCCAGCAGTCTTATATTCCACGGCAGTTTTCATATATCGTTTCTGTAACAGCATTGTAACAGCTGTTTGCAACGCTTATACAACGTTGCAAACTGTCTGAGTCATTAGTTTTCTCTTGTTTTTCACCCTTTTGAGCTATGAACACCTATTTTGAGCAAGTGATTAATATGAGGAGCTAAATCCCATCACTGGGACGACGGGGGAAGCCACGTTTCACAATTGGTTGGTAACTATAATGATTCTTCATGACTTTTTGCATTGATTTAATTGATTTATGATTTTTACTAATTAGTTGTGATTTTGTCTGATGACGTATGCTTAGACTTAGAGCTTTTGATGCGTCATGCTTATGATTTACAATTAATCTTTTACAAAATCTACCTTTGGCAAAGAAATAGAGTCCATAAAAGAGCTAGAATTGTTATGAATCAATATACGAACCAATTGAATGTGATTAATGGTGGAATCCTAAGTCCTAGTATCTCTCGATATCGTGACAAACTTGTGTAAATATTATCTTTGTTTTTTTTAGTATTTTCTTAAATCAAACCTTTACAAGCCCGAGTTGAACGAACTTTACTACCACTTTCTACAATAATTTAAAAATAACATCAATTTTTGGCGCCGCCGACGCGGACTTGTATTTAGATTTGTTTTAGGTTTATTTTTATTATTTTTTGTTCTCTTTTACGCCTTTGGTATTTTTTGATTCTTCTCAGATTTGGAGTGAAGCTACAAGGAAAGAAAAAGTGCTATAAAAGGAACGCATCTTCCAAAGAAGGAAAAAAGAGAGGAATTCAAAAGGAGTGAAGAAGAAGATTTTGTATATAGCTATTTTGTTTTATTTTTAGAAACTGTAAATAGGGTTGTATTTTTGTAATTTTTCTTTTTATTTTTGGACACTTTCTGGACTTTGTTACTGGACTTGGACATTCTTTTTAAAACCCTAAGGAAGGGTTAAAATTAAATATAAACTGTTTGCAGGGAAGGACGACAGTTACGATACTGTCTCGGCCCCTCGGGTTCGTACACTGACATAGGAATCGGTGGCCTGAGTCGACTTCAACGGTTCATCGCCTGTCTGGTACGGGAGGTAAGACTCTATCCACCCACGAATCCCCTGTCAGTGGGTTTTAATTTTGTGTGACAACTCACACCCCTGTAATAGAATGTCGAACTGGTATTACAATAGCCAATACAACGGATATCCGACTGAGTTTCAAAATGGACGTTACTACTTTGACCATAATGTGAATAGTGGTTGGGAACATCAGCATTTTGAAGGTTATGGTCCATACCATGGTGAGCCCAATTACTATCCATACGCCCCACTTAGGTCATACGAGCAAAATTCCTCTCTACTAGAGTCCGCACGTAAGTTAGCTGAGTCAGCACAAAAGTTACTTGAGTCGACACGTAGTTCAGCCGAGATGAATAACTTAGTTATGGACTAAAGCAATGCAACGTGTGAACCTTCTTTCCTAGATAAAATCAGGAAGTCATGTGAGTCGACTCAGAAAATGTTGTTAGAGGCCCAGGAAAGAATTGCTCAAGATAATCTTAATTTCCAATATATTGTTTCCAATAGTACCTTTGAAAACGAAGATAGTTATTTGCATAATCAAGATGACGAGGATAAAATTGGTAACACTACTTGTTTAGATGAGGTTCAACCATTTTCATGTTATTATAATGATGATTATGATGAGGATAGTGTTGATGAAGAATTTGAAATAAGTAGGCATAGTGATCAGGAATTTGTTACTCCAATTGAGCTTTACAATGATAATATTTCTAGTTCAAATTCAAATAATTTTAATAATTATTCACCTATTCAAAAGGACGAGGATTTGACTAGAGATACCACCGTTTTAGACGATGTAGTATTTCCTTATGATTACGAAGCCGATGATAGTTTTGAGTAACGAGTTTATTCTGAGAACATTGTTTTAGAGTCTAACGATTTAGAAACATTAGTCTTATACAAAGAAGATGAACTCGTAGAGCTTTCAAATATGATGAGTGAGGATGCACCTTCCGATTATAACTTAGAAGAAGCAATTGACCATTTTCGGATTAGATGATCTAGAAATTAGGGAAATTGTAGATAGTCTATCTAGAGACACCCAAAACTCTAAGTTTGGGGGTGATTATCATTCTCCCTGTGCTTTACCTTTAGCTCTTGTAGAGATCCCTCACTTGGGACTTGATATATGTCCCTCAACCATTGTGCCAGATTGCCTTCATACTAGTTCTCCAGAATCTAATAATGTCCAGGAAGAAGTTCAGTTGTTATAAACCCATCCTCTGGTTGATGTGGTTTACCCAGGCTATGATACCAAGATTAATTTTGTTTTCCCACCAAATATTTTTCAACCAATTGTGGGAACGTATAAGTTTCAGATGTGTCAATTATTTAGTTTTGAGACTGAGCCTAAGTACTTTAGGAAATTAGTATCGATACATTTTCTTATGATTGACCGCCAGTTTCATCGTGGTAAATTGTATGAGTCAAAACTGATTGACTTTAAGGATCCGCAGTTATTTAGGTTATTATTATGTGCTTCTAAGGTTTTACTTGAGTTTTTCCAGACTCTAATACCTGAATCGGATCTTACCTACGAGGAAATGAAACCCATGAAAATATTTTATTTGGACCCAGTTATAGAACTCCGAAACTCGAACCACGGCTAGATGTAGTTGTCTTAAACAGGAAACTAGACAAGGGTGTGCTTTATTTGTTCATTTTCTTGGCATGTTTCGGATTCTTTTTATTTGTGGTAGCTTTATTTGGTTTTGATGACCCACCGAAATTCCGGCTATTACTTTATGATTCTATGAGGTGACTAATCCTTTCTTAGTCTGGTTGAAGACGTTAAACTTAGCACTTCTTGGGAGGTAACCCAATATTCATGCGACACGGTAATATCTTTCCTTAACTCTTTTACTTCAAATGTTAACAGTTTCTCCTTGTTCATGCTTTTAATTTCATCTTTAGAACATTGAGGACAATGTTAGATTTAAGTTTGGGGTATGAGAGAAACTTTTTAGTTGCAGTATAAATAAATAAACTCCAGAGCCTTGAAATTTATGCTTATTAAGGATGGCACTAACCAATCTAAGTGGATGGAAGCATGTTGGATGTAGGAGTTGAGGAACCAATCTGATTAGATGGAAACATCTAAAGAGTCTATTCATAAAAGCACAAAGCTCAGGTGTTAGAATTAAAGAAAAAAACATGGTAGTTTCGCCATATCTCGTTGAATCCTTTTCACTTCTATTTTTATTTTGTTTTCTTTAAATTATGTTTGTCTAAGTGATTAGGTGGGGCTCAAGATTCAAGTTGTTACCACTGCTAGGGTGAAATAGAGTGATTGAGATACCAAAAAAAAAAAAAAAAAAAGAGAAGGAAAAAAAAAATCGAGACCAGACCATCAAACCAACCGGAATAAATTCAATAAAGACGACCACTGGAACCCCTGTATATGCCAGTTGTGTTGACCTAGAGTTAGGATTATTGACCACCGGTTCCCTTGTATATGCTAGTGTGTTGATATTAGTCCAGACCAGTATCTCAGTCCATTAGGATAGGTTCGTTTTGGCAGTGGCCTTCAGACAGATATAGGAAACACCGTTCACCTTAGTCAACATCAAAACCATCTACATTTTTCTCTACATCCATCTTCTTAATCTATCCATGTGATTGGTTGACTCCGGTTATGATGTCCAGAAACTATCTGAGTAGAGCTTTGTGACTTATATATGAATTTTAGTATGCTTGAGTGCAAACTCGTGTACAACAATTGGAATTTCGCATTAGGGTTCTTCCTCCTGTAGTCAATAAGTATGCCAACCAAGGAGATTCTTTAGTGCCTTCCAAGGTTCTGCATAGATAGCTAGGGTATACAGTGTAAAGGTTTTGTGTGTATATCTCTTGTAAACCCTCCCGAGACTATAACTCAGTCACTAGGGCCACCTAGGGGTTTAAAGGCTTGTTGCATATGCTAAATGCAATCGACGATGCCTGCGACAGTGAGTTAGGATTTTATTTTGTAGATTTGATTTTCTTGAGGACGAGCAAATAATAAGTTTGGGGGTATTTGATAGACACATTTTTGTGTCTGATATAATCTCAATTGTATATATTGTTAATGCTCGATTTTGTACTTATTTTGGCTTTTTATGTCTTTGTAGGTGTTTTTAGAGAAATAAACTTTTGTGGCGAAATTGGCTCGAAAAGTGGTATTTGCGCTCGTGGGAGAAAATTACTATTTTGACCCTCAGGTTGGATAAGGGGAACCTCACTTACTAAGGGACACCCACTCGTTATTTACACCCCAGGACACCCAAGTGTTATTGGCACCCCGAGAATGGTTAAGGGGAACCTTCTTCTCTAATTTGATTTTCTGGTTTTGGCGCGGGAATAATTTTGCAGTGAAGAACAGATTTTTGATTTGAGTTTTGGACAGTCTGGAGGAGATTCGATCACGGGCTTTGTTTGGTTGGTCCTGTTAAGACTGAACAGGGTGAGTAGGTCTAACAGAATCGATTATATAGGGCCAGTTCATCGAGTTTGAATAACACAGAGTAACAAGGAAGACGGGATTTCGTTGTGTTAATTCTGGCAGTTACGTGTGAATGAGAAGAGTTGAACGGGAGGATGAGTTTATTACTGGTCAGTGACATGTCTCAGAACTTAAAAAGGGAACCAGATTTTCTTATATTTGGTAGTTGCCGTAAAACAGAGAAGGAGAAATATACTCGGGATTTGTGGAGTTGTTTGGGAAGTTACGTGAGGGTTGGAAGAAGAATATTTCCTCTGTTATATTTTGGGAAGTTTCAAACATCCAAAGAAGCGTAAAACAGAAAAAGAGGAGGAGAAATTGTCGTAACTTGCCGCGGAAAGAAAGAAAAAGATATTCGAGATATTCTTGAGATTTATTTGACCTGTTGAGTATAAAAGGGGTGGTTCGAGTCCAAAATAGGGTGGTCGAGAGTTGGGGGATGTTAAGGAGAGGTACGGGAGAAGCTGCGAGAGAAGAATCGGAGGAGTGCAGGAGAAGTATTCTGCTGGAGCAGAACTGAAGAACACGAAGAACATTGGACCTTCTGGATCAGTCGCATAAATTTGTCGCAGAATCAACTACACAGACAACTGTCATTCTCCAGCAGTCTTATATTCCACAGCAGTTTTCATACGTTTCTGTAACAGCATTATAACAGTTGTTTGCAACGCTTATACAACGTTGCAAACTGTCTGAGTCATTAGTTTTCTCTTGTTTTTCACCCTTTTGAGCTATGAACACCTATTTTGAGCAAGTGATTAATATGAGGAGCTAAAACCCATCACTGGGACGACGGGGGAAGCCACGTTTCACAATTGGTTGGTAACTATAATGATTCTTCATGACTTTTTGCATTGATTTATGTTTTTTACTAATTAGTTGTGATTTTGTCTGATGACGTATGCTTAGACTTAGAGCTTTTGATGCGTCATGCTTATGATTTACAATTAATATTTTACAAAATCTACCTTTGGCAAAGAAATAGAGTCCATAAAAGAGCTAGAATTGTTATGAATCAATATACGAACCAATTGAATGTGATTAATGGTGGAATCCTAAGTCCTAGTATCTCTCGATATCGTGACAAACTTGTGTAAATATTATCTTTGTTTTTTTTAGTATTTTCTTAAATCAAACCTTTACAAGCCCGAGTTGAACGAACTTTACTACCACTTTCTAAAACAATTTAAAAATAACATCAATTTTTGGCGCCGCCGACGCGGACTTGTATTTAGATTTGTTTTAGGTTTATTTTTATTATTTTTTGTTCTCTTTTACGCCTTTGGTATTTTTTGATTCTTCTCAGATTTGGAGTGAAGCTACAAGGAAAGAAAAAGTGCTATAAAAGGAAAGCATCTTCCAAAGAAGGAAAGAAAAGAGGAATTCAAAAGGAGTGAAGAAGAAGATTTTGTATATAGCTATTTTGTTTTATTTTTAGAAACTGTAAATAGGGTTGTATTTTTGTAATTTTTCTTTTTATTTTTGGACACTTTTTGGACTTTGTTACTGGACTTGGACATTCTTTTTAAAACCCTAAGGAAGGGTTAAAATTAAATATAAACTGTTTGCAGGGAAGGACGACAGTTACGATACTGTCTCGGCCCCTCGGGTTCGTACACTGACATAGGAGTCGGTGGCTTGAGTCGACTTCAACGGTTCATCACCCGTCTGGTACGGGAGGTAAGACTCTATCCACCCACGAATCCTCTATCAGTGGGTTTTAATTTTGTGTGACAACTCACACCCCTGCAATAGAATTTCGAACTGGTATTACAATAGCCAATACAACGGATATCCGACTGAGTTTCAAAATGGACGTTACTACTTTGACCATAATGTGAATAGTCGTTGGGAACATCAGCCTTTTGAAGGTTATGGTCCATACCATGGTGAGCCAATTACTATCCATACGCCCACCGGTCATACAAGCAAAATTCCTCTCTACTAGAGTCCGCACGTAAGTTAGCTGAGTCAGCACAAAAGTTACTTGAGTCGACACGTAGTTCAGCTGAGATGAATAACTTAGTTATGGACGAAAGCAATGCAACGTGTGAACCTTCTTTCCTAGATAAAATCAGGAAGTCATGTGAGTCGACTCAGAAAATGTTGTTAGAGGCCCAGGAAAGAACTGCTCAAGATAATCTTAATTTCCAATATAGTGTTTTCAATAGTACCTTTGAAAACGAAGATAGTTATTTGCATAATCAAGATGACGAGGATAAAATTGGTAACACTACTTGTTTAGATGAGGTTCAACCATTTTCATGTTATTATAATGATGATTATGATGATATCTTCTTCGTCCGATATCCAGATGACACATTCGAGTAGCCAATTCCGCATAACTTTTCGACATCTATTTGAGGTACTAGTTTCGTATCTTAATCGTTTGTTAGATTAATTTCTATTAATTAACGTTCGTGCTAAACTAATCGAGTTATTATCGGCTAATTCGTCACTTGATCGGTCTAATAGTGTTGACGAGCTTGAGGGTCTTTACACCAAATACCGATCAGCTTCGTCTACCAACTTGTAGATGTCGTCCATAATCTTATCAGTCGCTTGTGACCCCCGCGCAAGTGAGATATTCTCTTCATGATCGTCATAAGTTTTACGCACATAGTCTCAATAAATCACCCTAAGGGCCCACAACATGACCACCTCCTCATTCAACTCTGATAAGCGTACTAGTTCATCCTGAAGGTATGATGGAGATATGAGCGCAGATAAGACTGACAGGGTCAAGGCATATGCAAGAAGCTGTGGAGTCGCTCGATCAGAGATATGAAAATGACCACCAGATATGGGACAGCCTATAATGGGGACTTTAGGATGGCGTCATCAGAGGACAATGGCTACTGTTGAAAAGTAAAACTTAAGATAAGACATGATGTGACTACCGGGTCATCTGACAATTAATCCAGTAGTCAGGGGACTAATGTTGATACATGAAAATATTACCCCTTAGTCGGGCTAGTGTGCCCCCAAAAGGGAGGCAAACCCAACATGAAACATGGGAACTAAAGCCCAAGTCCACTAAGAAAGTATCCATAAGATGGAAAGGACAAGGGAGGAATTAATAGGAAAGAAGGAGGTTGTATTAGAGAAGGAATGGCATTAGTAGTAATTAAGGAGGTTTAGGACATGTGGCATGATATCATAAAAGGAAGGGCTTTTGAAAAGTCTATATAAAGAGGCATATAGTACAATATAAATGGGCCTTTTTTTCTCTCTCTTTCTCTCCTCTTGGGAATTGGGTGTGTTGTGGCTAGGACTTGTAGAACCAAAACTAAAATCACCCCTCAACACACCTAGATTGTTTATTCTTGAGAATCTTCTCTTCTGATATAAGATTCACTCAAACTAGATCGAAGTACGGGATCTTTAGAACTGTTTGTAGATCTAAAGACGTCTTGTGATAATCCACTGTTAACAGACTCCATTATGTGCGTGATTGATCACAAGAGATTCAAGTGGTGTTATGCAAGTGTTTATTGAAAAGAAGATTTGAAGACAAAGAATATTTCTGATTTGGTTTTTATATCTTTGGGTGTGCACAAACCTTGATCGGCTGGGATCCAACTAGAATCAAATTTATTCGATTGATTAGTTGTGTAAGATCGCATCACCTTATCGTTTCTTATTTGATTCTATATTGATTGATTGTAAATCTAAACTCTGCTACTTCGGTAGTTGTTGGATAGATTGATCTAACAAGGCAAAGAAGTCTATCAGATTAAACGGAAGAGCCTTTGCATATGATTTGAGATATCTTCACCTATAAGAATCAAGAGAGTTGGTACCAAACAGATTTGTTGTTCCTTTACTGTTTGGAATACGATCCAAAGGAATTATTCCAGTGCGTGCACTTATTGAAGATTGGAAGCGCAGGGATACTGAAGAAACTAAGTGAACTAGGTTTAGTTGCTTGGTCTCAACTATACGAAGTTTTGGTTTAGATTTTATATAGCGGCTTAATTCTGAGAGTATTAAATTCTGGACTAGGTCCCGGGGTTTTTTTTGTATTTGCGGTTTCCTCGTTAACAAAATCTTGATGTGTCTTTTACTTTTCTATTTCCGCAATTAAAATTGTTATTATAATTAAAAGTAAAATACACAAACGTTAACTCCGTATTACTTGATAGTGATCCTATAGAGTTTGGTTAAGTCCGAACCTATTATCAAGTAATCACACTTTGATTGTTGTATTGTCTCGATCTCGTATCCATAGACGATCACACAAAGTGTGAATACCGATTTGTAGTATTGTCTCGACTTTGTCCATAGACAATCACTTTCGGTAAGAGGACTTAATTTCATAGACAACTCGAAATATCAAAGTTGAACACATTCAGAATCACCGCAGTACTTGGAAGTGACGAAGATTTCGAGTAATGTTGAAGAACCAAGGAGATCAAGCATTTGGATAAGAAGCTACAAAGTTGTTGATGGTGGATTTTCGTTTAAGGTTAAATTTGTAAAAACCGAAAAAATCATGCGCTGACATCTTGTAAAAGATAAAGCCATTTATAAGTGTTGGATACTCCCTCACTTAATTCACCAAGAATGGAGCATGTAGCAACAATCCCATTCGCGTGAATACATGAAATTCCTCCAGTTGGAGCATGTGGCAACAATCCCTTCCCGTGAATTTCATATCAGCCTTTGTATTTCAAAGTACTCATTATCAGTGTGGCATGACGACTGAGTGTTACTCTTACAGAGTAACACTAACCTCCAAGCACTATAATGAAACCATGTACGAAATACCCGTACATGCTGACTCTCGGTGTGTTATACTAGCCCGAGCCCCTCTCGGTGTGTTATACTAGCCCGATTGAGCCCCTCTCGGTGTGTTATACTAGCCCGATTGAGCATCCGGACTGACCGTATCAGTCCGGATATGATCTGATCGTGATCACCCAACTCCATAAGCATGATTGGATGACCCCGAGATCAATTCCATCACCCCCAAGCGGTATGGAATACCCACGGCCGACCCCCGCATGGTCGGTCATTGGCCTAACCGCCAAGAAACCGTTCATACCAAGCATTATGGACAGAAAACCCTAAATTAGGGTTTGCGGCATATTACATGTGTCACAAAACAGTCTCAACCATCCATCTTCGCAGGTATAGATGGAGGGTGTAGATGTAGACTCAAAGGGCCCAAAGCATGTCAACACGATCACCGTGGGCCCGCCTACACACTTGACCAATCGGTCAAGACCAATAATGTTTGGCCGTGACAAAATCATCACCCAAACAAGGAGTGGCGCACGGCTTTTGAAAGCCAAAATTAGGGTTTCAAATCATCACGCGCGTCCATCTTCTCCGGCACGAATGGAGGGTCACAGATTAGATTAAGCAAGGGCCGTTCATACCAGCATGACCACCGTGGGCCCACCTACCTCCTCATGTGATCGGCCAAGGCATATCATGCCTGGTCAATCCAAAACGCACGCCCAAACTTGCGTGGTTACACCTCCCGAACCCTAACCGATCTCGACCGCTCAACTTCACCTGGGATGATTTGAGTGGCTTAGATCACGTTTTCATGGGATAGTCGGTATAGGTGTGAACACCGGCCTATCACCTACACGCCGCAGTATGATCGACCAAGACCGACCAAGATGTGTCGTCTTGAAACGCGTGCCCGAACTAGGGATGTCACGCTAGGTTTCCAACCCTTTGCGGCATCAATTTCTGCTGCAAACCGATCTCAACCACTCAACTTTACCGGTTAAATTGAGTGGCCTAGATCGCGCCTTCATGGGACGGTGAGGTGTGGGCGTGTACACCGGCATGCTGTCTATACACATGCCCCGTCGGTCCTCTCCAAATCCCTTTCCATGCTTGGTTTCGACCAAGCTGAAGAGTGATGCTTGCGCACCTCTTCAAAAACCCTAATATCCTTTAACGGTCGCAGATGAGTGTCTCAAAGATCATCTCATCCGTTCAACTTCACCAGCTTGGTTATACAACCTTGGTCAGGAGTTATTTGGTCAGTGAGGCGTCATTACCCATCACTTTACCACACCATAATGCAGTACCTGCATAAAATACACACGATACTTCACAAGTATCGACTTCTTGAATAACACAGTTATTCAATTCAGCATTACATGCTATCTTTCGTGGATCCACGATCCACACATTCCAGAACATCAATCATGTCACAAACCGGGGATACATGCGGGGGTATTGGTCTCGGCGGTTTACGGCGTGCGGCGTGCAACGCGCCATCACAAGAACGTGTCGGGAAGTCATGGATGGTTAGAGATGAACGGGAGAAGTGGGCAAGGGCGGGTCGTGTGGCACCGACGCACAACTCCACTACTCCATCACTCCACTTCCTCCACTTCCCACGAGAGACGTGAATAAGGCTCAATGACTTGTATAAATAGGTTCTCCGCCCTATTTCAAACAACAACACAAGTCCGGACGAGACAGAAAACCAAGTGTTAATACAAAAACGTATTCCAACACCCGAGCTTGCTTGCATCAATCACAAGCCTGCTCACCTTTCGTTACAAGTCATAAGCAAGCCAACACCTTCACAATCTCAACACCTTCTTCGCTTCCCTCCCTAAGATCAACCCCATCTCCTTCACTTTGTGACCGAAACAAGTCCTGGAACGGCCATTTCTTAGTTTAGGCCGGACTTGCATGATTGATCTCTCGAATCTACAAGCACTCACCGCGCAGTGCATTTGTTTAAGGTTTAGATTCATTCCTCATCCACACCCCAAATTACCAAATTCTGCAGGAATAGTTTTCACCCATAAACAAAAGTTTATATATTTTGTAATCCATATGTATTGATAGTTTTGTCACTAAAATTGTCAAAGGGGGAGATTGTTAGAGCATTGCTCGGTCGAGCTCGCAAGCGTTGCTATCTCAAGCTTGTTTGTCTAGTTTAGTTGCCAAAACTATAAGTCTTGATTTTTATTTTACTGTCTCGGATTAGGATATAATGTGTAGTTGAGCTTTAGACTTCACGACGTTCATCGATTGAAGACGGAGATCTTCTAAGGAGAGCTTAGAGGAACTTCATCAACAAAAGGTATGTGGAGACTAAAACTTATATATCACTCAGAAGTTTATTATATTCCATCTCCTAATGAGACTAAGTCATATAGCTATATTGACTTTTATATTATACACATTTGATATTTCGAGTCGAGTTTAACTCGCTTATCTACGTTCATCATTATTCTTGACGAGTTTAGTTGGAAACAATTTATTTGTTGGAAACTAAATAATAAGTCAAAAGATGATCATGTGAAATTGCCTTGAAACATCTTACATGATTTGTGTGAGACGGTCATTTGATGTCGACTCAGAATGTTTTATATTGATCATTCGATCACTTGAAAATTACTTATAAGCTAATAGTTTGTGTGAGACAACTATTGTCGTCTTCTTAAAATGTTTCAATGATTGAAATGGGAGTTTAGAACAATTAACCATTGTCTGGATATAACATAGTATGCATACCAGTATGCAAACTGTTGTGGTATGATTCAGGTCCGGAAACCAAGTTTGCATACGAGTATGTGAACGGTTTTAACTGTTAAAGTCCGGGAACCAAGTTTGCATACCAGTATGCGAACGGTTCTACCTGAGTTAGGTCCGGGACGGAAATATGCATACCGGTTTGCAAACTGCTGGACAAGACCAAAGTTCGGAACTAAAGTTTGCGTACCCGTTTTCAAACTTAGTTGGTTAAGTTCTAAAATCGGTTAAGTATGTTTTCATACTCATGAACAAATACATTAATAAATTAAGGAATGCAATCTTTGCAAACCGTGGCTTAATGTTCATGAATTGATTTCGGTATAAGTACATTGTACGATTACGAATCAATCCGATTTTGCTTCAATTGTTTTTTATATTCTTTCGGTATCAAAATTCAGATGTCTTTGGTAATCCTGGTTTCATTTTTATGAGCAAACTAAAAAGACTCAAAAAAAGTTATTCAGCTATGGAACTGGAATACTTTTGGGGATGTCACAAAAAAACTTAAACAAGCAGAAGAAGAAGTTATGAAGGCATCTTTATTATCTGACAGAAACCCTATGGACTTAACTCTTCTGAACAATCTAGTTACAGCAAGAGGGACTCAGGAGATGTTATCAGCACAACAAAGAGAAATTATCCAGCAAAAATCTAGAGTGAAATTGTTAAAAGAAAGAGCTGCAAATACAAGATTTTTTCATGTTAATCTTAAGATCAGGCAAGCACATAATTCAATAGTAGAGTTAAAAAAAACTGAAGGTGGAATTGCTTTTAATCAAGAAGAGATGGATGAGTTATTAGTCAATCATTTTGAAAGATAAATTTCTATATCAGGAAGTAATTTTTGCTCCAAATATATTTAATGATATTCCTAAGGTTGTGAATAAAGATGATAATTTTATACTAGAATCTACTCCAGATGCAGAAGAAATAAGACAAGCAGTCTGATAGTGCTTTTGGTCCAGATGGCTTTGTTGGATGGTCCTACAGAGAAGCATAAAATATTATTGGTGAATATTTCATAAATGCAATTCTATTTTGGTGGAGCAGAGGTTTCATTCCTAATGGGCTAAATGTAAATTTTTTACTTCTTCTCACAAAGGTTAAAAATGCGAAAAGAGCTAACCAATTTAAACCAATTGGTTTGATGAATTTCAGTTTTAAAGTAGTCACAAAAATTATTACAAAAAGACTAACTGAAATTATCAAGAAGGTGGTTTCTCCTCAGCAAGGTGCATTTATTAAAGAAAAAAACATTCAAGAAAGAATAACTCTTGCTTCTGAGTTGGTTAATGACATGGAAATTAAATGAAGAGGTGGAAATATGGGTTTGAAGATAGATATCACTCAGGCCAATGATTTCCTGAGTTGGGAGTTCTTGTTTCATGTCATGCAAAAGTTTGGTTTCTCAAAAAAAAAAATTACTCTTTGGCTACATACTCTTCTTAAATCTGCTAAGATATCCATCTTATTAAATGGTGGGCCTATGGATTACTTCCAGGTTGGAAGAGGTTTGATACAAGGTGATCCCTTGTCCACTCTTCTTTTTGTTATTGCTAAAGATCTCTTGCGTAGAACATTGGCAAGAATGGTGCAGGAGAATCAAATTCATCCAATGGTTTCTAGAAAAAATGTCCAGCCATCACATATATTTTTTGCAAATGATATTTTTATCTTCTGTAATGCTGATAAGAGAAATGTGAGAAAGCTTTTGAATGTTCTGAAAGACTATCAATCTTCTTCTGGTCAGGTGATTAGTTTGGAAAAAAGCAAATGCTTTATTGGTGGTACAAGTGAATCAAGAAAATTACAAATTGCAGAAGAATGCAATACGCCATTATCACATTTCCCTGGCAAGTACTTGGGAGTCATGCTGGAGCCAGAAAGTATTAAAATTGTTCATCTATTTGGTATTGTGTAGATGATGCAAGAAAGTTTGGCTGGATGGAAAGGTGGATTACTCTCTTTCCAAGAAAGGTTGATTTTAGTTACATTTGTATTATGCATTTTTCCCATATATACAATGGCAGTGTACAAGTGGCCTAAAAAAGTCATTAAGAAGTGTGAAAGAACCATCAGAAACTTCCACTGGACTGGTGATCCTTCTACTAGAAAAATGGTTAATTTAAAGTGGGATTTAGTATGCTCTCCAATGGATGAAGGTGGACTGGGCCTGAGAAGATTGAAAATTCTTAATAAAGCTCTTTTCATGAAGTTATATTGGAAAATATTAAATGGAGAGGATGAAATGGCAAGATACTTTCAAGCAAAATATCAAGATAAAAAAGGTGATTGGGTTGAATATTATAAAAAATCTTCAGTTTGGCCAGGCTTAAAATGGGTTGCAAATGATGTACAACAACATGCTAGATGGCTAGTGGGGGATGGAAAAAAAATATCAATCTGGAAGGATAAATGGATAAAATATAATGCACTATTAGATTTATTCCCTGAAAATGCTTTTTGAAGTTATTTCCAGATATGAAAGTCTCTGATATATTGTTGGATGGTGACTGGGTGATTCGTACTGAAATACTGGAGATGTTTGATATCAGTGAACTTTCAGTGGCTGATAATCAAGAAGATAGAAGAATTTGGAGCAGTACATTATCTGGTGATTTCACATTGGCTTCAACAATGGAGAATATTAGAAAAAAATACCCCAAACTTAAATGGACTAAACAGGTATGGAACTCTTCAACACATCCTTCAATCTCTAGTAATGTGTGGAAATTGGTAAGGAATGTATGTTCTACTAATGAGAATATGAAAAAAATAAAGTTCAGCCCAACTTCTAGATGTCCATTCTGCAGAAATTCAGAAGAAAATTTGGATCATATTTTTTGAAACTGTAATCACAGTGAACTTATTTGGAAATGGCTAGGTGATATGTTTTGTTTCAAAAATCCAAAATCCTTTGATAAGATTTTTAACTCTGTCAGGAATAAAAGTCCAGCAGTGAAGGAAGTATGGAGGACATTGATGGGAATTAAATTGTGTATCGCAAGTGCACGGCTATCGATGAGATAGTATGCAAAATACGGGTTCGTTCCACAGGGACCAAATTTGTTACCTTCAATTTCTAATTAAATAAAGTGAGAAAGAAAATAATATAATATAAAATTAATCAAAACTAATAAGATGAATAAATAAGAAAAGAAAAGCCTAGGGTTCCAACAATCCACCACTATCATGCGTAAATCATTCAACATTTCTTTATAATACTCTCATTAGCACAAGAAGATTTAGGACATGGGTACGTCTCGGATGATAAAGCTTTATAATCAATAAAATTCTCAAAATACTAATAATTCTACCCATTTAGATGCTGGTCTCTAATTGGAAAATAATTACAAAGAAAGCAAGCATGGGGACGTATGAATAAAACTATTATCGTTAACGTACGAGAATATAGGACCAATATAAAGTATTATTAAAAACGAATTGAAATCTCTCACACATAATAGGGTTTCATGAGTAACCCTAGTGAAGAGATTACTCCATTACAAAAGAAAAGAAGAAGAAAAGAAAAATGAAAACTTTATTATTTTTGCTCTGGACTACGGACCCCGGACCTCCCCTTCATTGATTGAATAACATGGTATATATAGGGTCATAAGAATCCTACCTTCCAATTTAATTCTCATCATTACATCATCAACCTAATAAAAGTTTGCCATGTGTTAAGTGATAAACCAATTACCCAATGGTAGTGTGCCACATCCTCCTTTTATGCATCACTTTACACCATTAAAAGGAAAATAATAAGTGAGAGAATGTTTTGGATTATTTCTCATGCATGCTATTTATTTTCTCAAATCTCCAAATCTTCACGTATTAATTTATGTGATGCATGTAGGCAATTATTTCCTAATTCATCCTTTTGCAAACCATAACTCCTTAATGGAAGGATAAATTTGCATGGTCCACGGTTCGATCCATTTGCTTCAATCTTTGTTCCCTTCCAAAGTTCATATTTTCTGCGCACAAGCCCAGTTTTAACCGTTTTTCGAGTCATATCCCATTTTATTCATGTACCTACAAAAATAAAATAAATACCCAAATTAGTACAAAAATAAGCACCAACAACATATATTATCAGGACTATTTAAGACACAAATATGTGTCTATCAGACATCAACTTTCATATATTATCAGGACTATTTAAGAACTCTGGTTCATGAGGAATAAGTGTGTATCTGAAAATTCAAATTTCAATGGAGAAAACCTCGAGACTAGAATATTGAAATGCACTGCTGAGTATGATGTTAGAATGAAAGGCAAAATGTGGAATTCATCTTATGATTTGCAGATTCTGAAACATTTTGGGTTGAACTGTAGAAGAACAATTTCCATAAGAGTCCAAGAAATATTTTTTCATCTGCCAGTGAATAACCAGATTCAGCTCTGATGTGATGGTGCTTCAAGAGGAAATCCAGGTAATTCTGGGTATGGTTTTATTGGTAGAAATGCAGAGGGGGAATGTATTGTTTCTAAGGCAGGTGGATTGGGGGTGGCAACAAGCTATTATGCATAAGTTCTGGCAGTGCTATGTGCAGTGGAATGGGCTATAAGAAATGATAAATTTGATGTCACCTTCAAGAAAGACTCAAACACAGTGATTACAGCTTTTACAACAGGTCATGTCCCATGGTTTGCAATCATGAGATGGAGAAAAATCTGTGAGAAACTGCAAATTGTATTGAGATTTGTTCACAGTTTCAGAGAAGTGAATTTCTCTGCAGATTCTTTGGCAAGAAAAAGGAGCAAACATGGTAAGGGGAAAAACCATCATCTTTACACATCGACCTTCATTTCTACAAAGAATGGAAACTGAAAAGCATCCTTACTATAGATTCTATTAGCTGAGATTTTGTATTGTCTCATGTTAGGAGTATAATTTTCTGAGGTTTTTTGTTTTTTTTTTGCTCTTTAGAGCTTTTTTGTATACTTTAAACTCTTTAGTTATAAATAAAAATTATGTTGTTGAGCAAAAAAAAAGTTTCTTATATACTTCTATGAGATATATACAATTGAACAATTCTATGAGTAACACAATTAGATTCATTTGATTATCTTCATGTTTGATTGATCATCATATTTGATTTAAAAGTGTTAGATGAATGTGGTTAATACAAAAGTGTTCATATTGCTAACTTCGGTTAACTATTGTTGAGCCAACTTAATATACACGTTTAGGTATGGTTGCCCATATATAAATGAAAGGTATACTTCATTTGTGTGTAACAAGATAAGACCATCTAAAGGTGGAGAGATATTGCTTTGGTTTTAAGCAAACTTAGCTTGAATCTTAAATCAGGTTTTCATCTAACGGTGAATATTGATTGATTTGTTTCTAAGCTATCAAACCCTGATTTGAAGACTATATAATGGAAAACTCTAGCAACTGGAAAACCTAATCCCGACACTTTCCTGTGTCCTAGTTGCGACCAGAGTCGATTCTCCTTTAACCTAAGTTTTCCCAAAACCATTATAGGTTAACGACTTGAAGACTTTATTTGGGATTCGTGAAGCCAGACCCAACTATTTTCTTTGCAGTTGCGTGTTCCGATCTTACTTGTTCTATCGTATTGAGTGCTATCTTCTCTAAGATTTGCTCGAGATTTATCTCCGATAGGTAGGATATAAAAAGTAATCACAAAGCTCTTCGTCTCATTCTTTGTGATTCCACAATAACTTCTTCTACTACCCATATAGTTAAGTTATTGTGAGGTGATTGATATTTCTAGGCTGTTCTTCGGGAATATAAGACCGGATTATCAATTGGTTCCAGTTCACCTTGATTTATTAAAAGACGGAACAAAACTTCATAGGTATTTCTGTGGGAGACAGATTTATCTATCAGAATAGACTTTTCCGTGGGAGACAGATTTGTTTATAAGTCTTTGACTTTGGGTCGTATCAACTCTTAGTTGTGGGTGAGATCAGCTAAGGGAATCAAGTGCGCGTAGAGTCCTGCTGGGATTCAGAGGCGTAAGGAATGCGACTGTACCTTAATCGGTGTGAGACTTGGTTAGGGCTCAACTACATTCCAGTCCGAAGTTAACTTGTAGTAGGCTAGTGTCTGTAGCGGCTTAAAACAATGTGGTGTTCAAATCTAGATTAGGTCCCAGTTTTTTTTTTTTGCATTTGCGGTTTCCTTGTTAACAAAACTTCTGGTGTCTGTTTTATTTCTTTTCCGCATTATATTTGTTTATATAATTGAAATATCATATGTTGTGCGTAGTTCAACCTATTGGTAAATCCGACCTTTGGTTGTTGATTGTAATTGATTGACACTTGAACATTGGTCTTTGTACCGTTCAAGTTATTCTCATGCCAATCAGTTCGCGGATTCATTTCTGTTGATTTGCTGATTGATTTCAGAAAGAGATATAACTCTTGGATATCTTTCCTTGATTGAGTCTGACTGTCTAGTTGATTCTCTTGGAATTATATTGGAGTTAGTCCATATAGATTGCCGAACAAAATATTGGGTGTGGTTGTTAGACCCCCGCTTTTTTAGTAAATGTTTAGTCTAGCATCTGAATACTACATGGTCAGTCCTTCACCTATAGAGGCGTTCGCTTTCTCATCCATTGGTTGATTCTCAGTCGATCATCCATTGATCATAATTAGGGTTTTGAACTGAATGCTTTGTCTTGCATAAATTTGAACAGGTTCAAACACCAAATTTTTTAATATTGGCCCAGCAATCAATATTTTTATCAATTAATTAAAAAATATTTGGTCCAGCTGCCAGTATTTTTAATTAATATATTGTTTGGTCTCACTACCAATTATTCATTGATCTAGCAGTAGTTGCTCTGACTAGCAATACTTGCTCTGACCATCAATGCTTCATATGTCAAATACCCCAATTGATACAGTTAACAATATGTTACGGCCAACAAGGTTCAAAATCGTCACCTCAGGCAATATTGATTCAACTATCAATATTTAATTGCTTAGAGCAATATTCCTCGTATTGATTCGGCTATCAATATTTGAGTGGCAGTACTTCTCATGTTGATTCAACTATCGACATTTGAGAATTTCATACTGATCCAGCTATCAGTATTTCATTGGTTCATTGACCAACATTTGGTTCGTCAGTCGACCATTATTTTAACATTATAATCTATCCTCATCATTCGACTGACTCATGACACATGGATCGAGAAAGACCTTCTGTGATCATTCAATAATGATTATTTTCATAAGTGTTCAGTGCACCAACTTAATGGTTTATGATCGATCCAGCAATCTCATCAAACCATATCCAAGTCATTCGATTATCATTACTGCTTCAACTAGCATAATGATGTGTTACGGTCATCAGTGACCTAATTCAACATCCATGATCTGCAAAGCATGTTGCTGTTCTAACATTCCATGCTTCATCCATCATAACCTTGAAATTCGTCTGTTCAGTTCATAAGACTCATAGTCTTAGGTCAAATATAGACCACACGTCTGTAAAGCAGACTCACACATGAGACATTAATTCATATTACATATGGGAATATCACTAGGGTTTTGGTCTGGCAACCTACAACACGTGTGATGTGAGGTGCATCCACAATGAGAGTTGTGTTAAGTCGTGCTAGCAGTTAAAGAAGAAAATAGAAAGTGGATGGTTGATCAACCAAGCCGTCTATACAACGTGGAAGTGGTTTCGACACGATATCCCACTTTCCCATCTTTCAACCTCCTTCAAATGTCACCACTTACAGGAGATTGATATGATGCAATAAATAGGTTTCTGAACCTATGATTTGATAAAAACAACTAAGACATTCGAGTAAGACTCATTATTGTCAATTATCAAACACTTTCATAAGATTTCTCTCATCTACGCGGAGAATCATCTTCAAAGCAGTTTAATACATCACATCACCAACAGATCAATCTTCATTGATCTTCACACAATCCAGCTTCCCTCCATACAGACCGACCCTTCTCCTCATCTTGTGGCCGAATTGAACCTGGAACACCATTGTCTTGGTTTAAGCCATTGTCCTGAAAATTAGTCTCTCGAACTCAAAGTACCTCCGTGCAGTACATTTGTTTAAAGGTTCGGACGATATTCTACTTCGAGCACTTGCCAACCCTGCCACTTTTTTTTTTTTACCAGGAACTCCCGCAGGATGTTTTTACCCGCAAACAATTACATAATGCAAGTTCATCTTCCAACAACTCTAGAATTTAAATAAATAAATCTAAAAACATGCAAGATGAAAATTGTTGGAAATAGCTTGTGCAATAACAATATTTGTTATATCAAACCCTATTTATCCTTCTTAAAAGCAAGAATAAATTCTCACAAGAAGTTTATTGGTTACGCATTGATATCCTGAGCGGAGAATTCCTTCTCATTGTTGAAGAACTCATTAATGATGGGATCATTTGGTTCTTCCAAGTCTTCAGAAATGTTAGTTAACTCACAGAGTTATGCTCTCAGATTACGGAAGGTAGTTTTAGACTGAGCCAACATGTGTTCATAGTGAGTTATCTTATCCAAGGAGAGATTGATTCGAGGTTTCAAATCATTCCTCTTAGACACAATGTTCTTCACTGTAGTCTTGAAATCTTTATGTCCTGACAACAAATAGATAAAAGACAAGTCGAGGTAGAACCTTTTTCTTCTCCAGGCGATTTTTCATCTCTGATTTCCAAGCAGAAGACGATGCAACTCCGAAGGAGCTAGATGATGAATACTAGTCAGGAGTTCAAGGAAGATTCAACCTGAGATACCATCATATGAAGATGAAAGTTTTAAAGTAATCTCTTTTATTTCGGGAAAGCTGACCACAATTACTAAGGATCAAAACCCCACTACAGTTAATTTAGCACAAGTTTAAATTCCAATTCTAGTAATTTAGATAACTTTAATCGGAAAGGTCCAAACTTAAACCTTTTAGTTAATTATCTTCATTGTGTAAGTGGTAATGGTAAAATGCTAGTAATATAGATGACTCGTAAAAGTTTATGCATGATGCTGGAAGCAGCTCTGCAGACCTAAGTAAAAACCTAAAATTGTCTTCAAACACTTAAAAAAATAATTTCAATTCCGCACCAAAGCAATACACAATTAGATGACCGTTTGCACGACCTGAGGTAAGACGCGTATTTACCGAGGAGGGACTCTTTACTGTATCTCCCAACCGCTCCGCTTCACTATTAACTCTCCAGTCAACTCACTTCCTCCTCCTCGTTTCCAACGAAAAACCCTCTTTATTCTCTCGCCATGGAGTTTGTTCTTCCAGCTTCAAGTTCAAGTCCGTACTGTTACCTTTGGCTTTTGTTTCCCACTTATTTCTCTTCATTTGCACTAAACCCATTTGATTGTTTTGGGATCAGGAAGGTTTCTTTTGGGATCAGGAAGGTTTCTTTCAACAACAATGGTGATTCTAGGTAATCACGAGAAGCCCCTTTCATCATCTTTAGCAGGTGATAACATTGATCTTCTGATTCAAATACTGTTATGATCGGTTTCTTTTTTATATTCTTGTTTGTTTTTGGTGATAGCCGCAGCATCTGTTTCTGGAAACGAAAATAATCTCATTCCAAGGGCGTTGAGGAAGGACAAGTATCAATAGAGGATGACAAGAAGTGTGAAACAAACAACTTCCTAATTGTGGACAGAGATCAGGATACTGTGATGAGAGAATAAAAAAAGGCGGCAATCCCTAGGTGAGAAGAGAAGTGTTGAATCCTTTCAGAATCATTTTTGCACATCTAGTCTATTACTATAGTCTATATATATATATAGTGAAGTTCCTTTCAATTTGTCTCTGAATCCTTTCAGAATCATTTTGCACATCTAGTTACAAGCATTTTTTTTTTTTTTTAGTAATCCGTGAAACGAAAATCATCCTATTTTTTAAAGGTTCAGTTATCTTTTCAGAAGTATTTCTTGCAATTATTAGAATTGTGGGAATGTGGGGTTTGTAGAGAAACTTGGGTTTTTACAACATATTACTATTATGCGCAATGCATTGCAGCGGCTTTTTTTTGCCCTCAACAGAACGTCTCTATATTTGCTGTTATTTTCTTGTTTGGAAGTTGAATAGAATGCTCCACTGGTTACCCGATGCACCCCACACCGGACTCATGTTTTTGTTTTGCCATGGCCACGGGGCTTTAGATTCCAAAGACATTTCCTTAAAATAAATAGATTTTTGGTCAGTCATGTCTTCCTTTAAATAGTCTACAAGTGTAGTAGAGTACTCACAGTGAGACGTGTAGAGTATTTACCGCAAGACGTGACTGACCGAAGACCTATTCAGTAGACTCGCATCCAACCGTTCCATTTCACTGTATTAACTCTCAAATCCTAGGCGTGTCCTTTTGTTAAAACACTTTTCTCCTCCTCCTCTTCCTCCTCTCTCATCTAAGGTTGTAATAACCATTATAAAATACCTTAAACATCAATTCCAAGTACTCCTAAACCCTAAAACAAACATATTAAACGGAAAAACAAATTCAAGCATATAATTTAGAAGCAAGAACACTATCAATGCATCAATGTGTTAGTGTCACTTTGAATCACTTTGACATCAAAAGTTTCATTTCCTTAATTGCTTCTAAACTGTATGTTTAAATTTGTTTTTGCGTATAAAATGTGTTAGTGTCAGGGTTTAGGACTACTTGGAATTGAAGTTTTTAAGTTTATTAGTTGATGTATCGGTCATGTTTAGGGGTTCTCTATAATGGTTATTACAACCTTAGAACGGTCTTCAACATTGTTCATTTTTCTTGAGGGTGTTTTGAAATTGGATAGTACGTAAGTAGATGTTAACGCAGACATTGCCAATTGGCTAATTTTACATTGTTGGTGTGGATAGTCCACATGAGCGTGTGACCAGTTTTGTTGATAATGTCTTTTGAAACTTTATTACAAATGAATTTAAAGTTGATAAGCATAAAACTGAGTATATTGTGACCAGTTTTGTTGATAATGGCTTTTGAAACTTTAGTACAAATGAATTTAAAGTTGATAAGCTTAAAACTGAGTAAATTGCTCCCACCGATGATATTTTAAATTTCACATCGAAAATGAGATGGGTGTTTTAGATTCAATGGTAGGTCTACGGCTAACACATGGCTCAATGGGTTAATGTACTTCAACTGTAAGATGCTGGCGATGTGAGTTTATGACCACTCCCTGTTCAGAGTGACTTCTTGAGCTTTAGTACTAATTGAAATTAGAGATGATATTGTTAAAAATCGTTAAGTACGAGTGTATAATCATACACTTGAACTTTAATTAGTACTAAAGCTGAAGAAGTCATTATGTGTTTACATCTGCTGGTTGAAGCTTGTGCAGATCCAAACATTACTGATATAGTAAGCAAATTATACGTTTGGTCTCTGTTTATTTAGTGGATATCATCTGTTGTAAATGACATGATAAAGCTGCATAGACCACTTTGAATCGAACAGTCAAAGGGGATTGGGTTGATTACTTTATCCTTGCTCTAGAAAGGCGCAACTTCCTAGATTCCCTGTTTAGTTTTTTGTCGCGCTTTCTTATTATGAAAAGAAGTGGTGGTACCCTATGAGATGATTCATTGATGTAACCTATGGTTTTCTGGGTCATGAAGTCAACCTTTTCTTGTCACAGCTCGGGTTAAAGCCGGTAGAAGTCGCAGCTGTTTAAAGATAATTGTCAAGGTGTTGAGATTCTTTTTCCCGTGACTTCTTCTATTCCATCATGTGTTGACTGGAGCACAAATGGAATAATGAAGCATGCAAATTCTGAGAAGTTTGAAAACAAGGTAAATACAATATTTACTTTTCTTTTGAGGTTTTGAACAGTGGCTTAACATTTTTGGACCAAAATGACTTCATTTTTTTTTTTTTTTTGGCATAATGTAAATCAACTATTACTAGAGTTCTGGATCGATATTAGGTTTGTCGTATGTATGGCATACCAGTAACATTTTTTGTAATCCATACTTGTTGTTTTTGTTGGCATTGGAGCTCATAAATGTGTCTTTTTAGAAAGTTTTATGTAAATTGTAACTGACAGTCACAGATGATCTGTAAAGCAAAGGAGCATTTTCTTGAGATAAAATCAAGGGGAACAAGTGCATTTCTGTGGAAGGAGTATTTGCGGGCAGTGTATTGGTACTCGGAGGTACCTTTCTTTAAACCGGAAATATTATAAGATAAAGTGTTTAAATGAATTGTAATTTAATTGATAGCTTTTAAATTGAAGGTGAAATAAGAATCCATAAGCATTCATATCATCATATGCGACACAATTTGGATCATTTGGGAATTGCAGGGAACATCTTCAGTTATACTTGAAATGTACGTCTGCCTCTTGGAACGAAATAGGATACAAGCCTCCATTTTTCTTTTTGTCAGTTTGTAAATTTAAATTTCTATGCGGTCCTTTTATGCTTATTTCAAGATCTACGAATAGCTTCTCTGTTCCTATATATGCAGTTTCCCCATTGTCTTCGCATATTCTCAAATGTAGAAATTGATCTTAAAGATTTTTCCGTTCTTAGTCTATTTTCTTTTAAGCTGTCTTGTTTGTTTTTTTTACTCCCATTGATGGATGGGTTGAGCTATTTCTTTTTCAGGCCCTCATAAGAAACCTGGTGATGCAAAGGAGTTTCTGCTATGTGTATGTAAAGGAGATCTTGCTTTTGAAGATGCTAACCAATGCATGTTGGAAAGACCAGACTGGCCTAAGGCGTATTATAGGGCAGGCGTAGCACTCAAACTGCTGAATGTACATATTTGTTAATTTTTCCTTGTCGGTTAATTTTCTTCTTTTCCTTTTATACAAAGTAATCCTTTTTGATAATATTTGCTGCGTTTGCGGCAGAGGCTTGATGATGCAACAGATTCCTTTTTCAATGGTTTGAAACTGGATCCTGAAAATAGAGAGCTTTAAAATGCATTCAGGTTAGGTACCATTACATTTGGTGAACATTGTTTAGAATTTAGGCTCCTCCACTTGTTTCCACAAGAAGCATATAAATTGTAGACCCACATCTAACTTAGGTTCAGAGCAACTGTGTTGCTTAAATCGAGATAGAGGCTTCAAAAGCTGTTTTAGTAATGGCAGTGGCAGGGTTAAGTTCTCTGAATCATTGATCGAGGTCTTCTTAGACCCAACTTCCCAAGTCACTTAAGTATGTGAATGTTTAACTAGTGTATGTTATGTAGAACGTGTAACCATGACAGTTCTTATGCTTTGTTATTCTATTTCAAGCATGTGAACAGATTCAACAGAACTATTATTCGACTTTCCTTGTTCAATTTCAAACTCTTCTTTCTTACAGGAAGGTTCTGTTAAACAGGTAGACAGCCATGGCCATCAATGTCCCACTTTTGATAGAAAGGCATGTATTGGCATATATGCCCGATATTCCAAAACTTTCGTCTGGTGAAAGTTTTTTTGTCAGGCTCTGTGAAAAGTTTAAAACTTGCTAAAGCAGCTCTTGAAAGTAAATAAGAAAATCAGGCTAATCTTCTTATGTGTGCATAGCCAACTTATATTGCTGTGAGGTTTTTTACTTTTAGTATCAATTTTTTTTTTCCTTTGCCATCTTCTATTAACAAAAACTCGTAGAAATTGTGTAGGTCTGCTTAATTCTATCAAACCCTTTAGAATGTTAATATTTAGATTGTATAGTAGGCTACTCAATATTAATTTTTAGATTGTTAATATTTAGTCGAATTGTGGGTTCAACAATGGTCGGAAGAATGTTATATTGCCATTGCTTAATTTGATTTTGGGATCGACCTATTTACAGACATCATGGCTTTTCCCAAATAATTGCCTTATTGGCTTGGATGGTGAGTTTAGGTTTTGTAATGTACATTTTGGTTATTTCCCATGTTTGTTTCTTATTAAGACCTTAGTTTAGCTTAATCGAATTTGCTGCTTGTGGGGATGTTTCTGCGTCTGTTTTATGCTATACGTTCTCCTCATCCTGTTTGTTTTTTGTTTATTAGTTGTTCTCTTTGTACTTAGTAGTTTCTTGTTGGTGATTGTCAGGGATGCTTCTAAGGCTGTTGCTGGAGGTTTCTTTGCCTCTCATTTCTCTACTGGTAAGTTGTGTTGCTGTATTTAAATATGTAGGAATTTATATTTAGTAAACTTGCTAGACCCTTCTGTCGTTCATCATTGCGTAGATGAATCAAGCTGATCATCTTCAAGTGCAGCAGCTTGTTCTTGAAAGTATAAGTTATCGAAGTCTTTTGGAATAGTAAAGTTTTTGCAATCATGTTGCAGGCAGCAAATAGCTGGATGTGCGTCATTTAAGTATGCTGACAAGGCCTCTAAAACGGTTAAATTTTTATGCAATCTTATTTTATGTTGGCAGGATAGGACTGGAACATGAAAAGTTTGGCTTTGAGCTTGGAAGCCTATGCTCCGTGAAATATGAGCAAATTGCAGCTTTGCTTAATGGTCTATTGGAGAGATTTAATAGGGAGAAACTAATGGAAGGGGAATACATTATTGGACTCGAACAGTTGCAAATACTATAATTTTTAAATTCAGCATCAAAGTTATACAAAGGCATCCTTCAATTAGTGGAAACAAAAATGACAACATACCTAGCTTTCTCAGTAACCACTTCCATTCCTGTTAATGGTTTTAATATGTGATCTTTAGTTTCTGCAGCTTTGTTAGACTAGGTCAAGTAATGTGAATGCTAATACCATGTAGATGTTATAAATCCCCCTTTGCTGGCAAGATTTGATCAATTTTGTTAACTATATTGGGCAGGATAACCAGAGTATATCTTTGGACCCGGGTTATCAATTTGAGCTTAGTAGTGCACCCCTTGAAACACTACATGAAAATATCTGCATTTCATGATACTAGCTGGAGTTACTATCTTCTTTCACGTTGTTGAATTATCTGCATTTCATCATTTGACTGGAGTTATGTTTTATTTGAATTCAGTCTCTAGAGATACTCATTGGTGTTGTTTTTTGCAGGTGTGTATTACAACGCATTCAATCCCATTGCATGAGTCATGGGTTCACCAAGTTTGTCCATCAGGTAGGCTTCGTTTCCATTTCTCTTAAATGTAAATTTCATTTAGTGTCAATATTAAATATGCCAATCTTCTTTTGTTTCAGCACACACACACACACACAGATTCCCATGAGCAGGATTCTCAGATTTATCTGATTTTCTGGTCATGGAAATCTGGATTTCGGAAATGGCTTCATTCTTATCCATGGTTAGGCCTGAAGCCATACTATCTCTTGTTACAATTTTTATTGCAACTGCTGAATAAGTTAGGTCAGCATGCTCGCTCTAATCAAGCTTAAATACTGGCAAGTCTAAGAGCTATATCGATATATCTAATAGGTGGTAGACAGAAGTAGGTGTGCCTACGTCCAAAGAAGAAGAGCGGAGCAGCTGCCAATTAGTGTGCTATGTGGTGTGGCAGGACACGATTTGGCATACAAACCTAATATATCCCATGTTCCTCTGGTTGAATATGAGGTTTGTAATTTAGTTCTTGTATTATCAATTTCTTTGCTCTTAGATTACTTGACCATGGTTTGGTTTCCGAAATTAAAATCCATATCTGTTTTATACTTGAACTCTTCGCGTGGTATAAGATGCTATTTACTTGACATTATTAGTCTTGTGGAAACGTAGGAAATGCATATATACTTGTCATTCTTTTGATATCACAGGCAACTTGTGTATAAGATGTGTGCCAAATTAATTCTTGGAATGCAAAGAGTTTCCTCCGATTCGCTTGATTTCCATGAGCAGGGTTCTCAGATTTATTTGATTTTCTGTTCATGGAAATCTGGATTTCGCAAATGGCTTCACTCTTGGCCATGGCTAGGCATGAAGCCATATCATCTCTTGTTACAAAGAAATTCGCAACGGCTGAATAAGTTAGATCAGCATGCTCGCTCTTATAATCAAGCTTAAATACTGGCATGTTTAAGAGCTATATCGATATATCTATACCTTTTACATGTTTCCACCCAGTATTGTATCCATTCATGAATAGGTGGTAGACAGAAGTAGTTGGGTCCATCACAAAAGAAGAAAAGCGGAGCAGCTGCAAATTAGTGTGCTGTGGTGTGTCAGCGCAGGAAACACGATTTGACATACAAACCCAAGATATCCCATGTTCCTAGAATATGAGGTTTGTAATCAAATTCTTTGCTCTTAGATTACTTTATCATGGTTTGGTGTCCGAAATTGAAATCCATCTGTTTTTACTTGCAGTCAGTGTTTTACACAAATGCCCTCCAATATCTACAATTTACTGAACAGGTATGGTGCTAAAAAGGAGTAGGAGGTGAAGATTTCAGAAGTCACTAAACTCACTACTCATATCGTCACGGTGCCTGTCAAGAAGCGTGAAATGTTGGGGTTCATGCTGCTGAATGAGATTTTATTTTTATTTTTTGATGGAATGCTGAGGGATATTGTTCCGAATACTGAGGAAGTTACTGTTCATTGTACATTTTGTATCTATGCCTTTCGTGTTCGGAAATCTGAATGTGGTTTACATAGTTGCTACTGCGTAGTCGTGAAGTTAATATTATTGTGGATTTGAACAGATAAATGATGTGAAGCTGTTGAAAGCAATTGAAAAGATACAAAAGCATTTATTATGAATGACAAATTCATTAACTTCAGGTAAATCCTAGAACAGTACCTCTTAGGCTCTTTATGCTAGACCATGGATACCTAATGAACCCCCTAAGAGCATCTCCTATGGGTAGTCTCCAAAGTGAGACTAACTCACCCATATGGAAGACTACTCACCCATATGAACGAGTCTAGCCACTATGGGCAAAAACAAAGTAGGACTGAACGGGGGACTGTCCCCCGTAAGAATTTTTTTTTGAAAACCTTACGGGAGACTGTTTCCCGTAAGAAAGTTTTTCAAAACTTCACGGGAGACAGTCTCCCGTAAGGTTTTAAAAGAAAATGAAAACGGGAGACGTGTCCATCTCCCCACTACATTTCATTCTCTCTTAATGCAACATCAAGAAAACCATCTTCTCTTTGATCTGAGCATCATTTCGAGCAGCTGCAACCATTTCTATTATGTGAGATAGAGAAACCACAGGTGAGGAATTGAGAAAACGAAGAAGTAGCAACTGATATTGCCGCCATGGCCGTGAACAAGAGATTCGGAGAAATGCTAAAAGAGAAGGAAAAGAAGCAACCGGCAGCACCGAAGTTGGGGGTATTGATCGATTGTCTTTGAGCCGAAATCCAGATGAGAACGAGTTCATAAGTAGCTGATTGCAATGGGTTTTGACCTAATTTTCGGTCTTGATTAAATGGTGATTTGTTTGGTTGTTAGGTTGAACTGTGGGTTGTTAGGTTGATCGATGGAGATTTGGGGTCAATTGATCGGAGGTAATGTGAGGCAAAGTAGGAATAGTGATTCATGTGGGTTGTTAGGTTGAACTGAAATTAGCCGAGGTAATGAATGGCAGCGAATTCTCAAGCTGGTGTTGGTCGAGATATAGGCTGCTGGTGAATGAATTGGGGTTGTTTTGCTGGTGGAGATTGAAAATTTCTTTTATTTTAAACGGAGACAGGTCTCCCGTTTATTGTTATTTTCTTTACGGAGACAGTCTCCGTAAAGTTTTACACTACCAACCACTCGTTCAGCTGAACGAGTGGTTGAACGTTTTGGGACCAAAATACACCCTTTCACTTACCATAGTGGGAGCAAATTAGGCCAAATTGGTAGTGACCCTTTCAAAATGAAAGGGTTACACTACCCATAGGATTTGCTCTAAATCGCCAGAACAGTACCTCTTAGGCTCTTTATGCTAGACCATCATCCACCTGACAGTACTATTTCGTGCTAAATGCTACCAACGATCTATGCCTGTGCCATAAAACTTAGTGACTTCTAAGAACAGTAATTACAAATCCTCTTTATCACCAAACCAACAATCCAATTATGATGAATACCAAGGCAACTCTATCCAGCAGGCAGCAACACAAGAGTTGTCTCACAAGAGTTGTCTTCCAGTCGGACTCAAAAAGTTAATACAATCATTTGGATGAACCATGAATTCTAGAATCAGAAAAATAACACAGCACATCTGAAATTACCGCTGCAAGAGACTTGCATTACAAATTCAACATTAGGAAACTAGCAAAAATGTACTCAGCAGTCAGCAGCACTAGTGTTTTCTTCAGCAGCAGTTGATCATCATATCAGTAAAGCCACCTGCATAATTATTCAACGACTGGAACTCCATGTTGATCAGGTCAGGAAAAGGCTCAAACACATTACAATCATCAGAACTAGTATCAGTTAGCACAGGAAGATTAACCCAATCCTCTTGATTAATACCATAATCAAACTCGTTCCCAAAAACAGAATTATAATTGAAAACTTCCATGGATGATGAAGATGGGTCATCAAATTTGGGTTCAAGTGGAAGAGAGGCGGATTCATTCCTCATAATCATATCATCTTCATCTTCATTAGAACTCTTTGCCATAAATTTATTCTCCTCTAATTTCTCTGGAGTAGTATTAGTTAGACCAGGAAGATTAAGCCATATCTAAGTCGTTCTCCAAAGCAGAACCATAATTAGAAAAACCCGTAGATGATGAGGGTTCATAATCATCCATCATAACCATATCATCTTCATTACAACTCTCTGCTAATGGAACCCCAGATTTGTTCTTCTCCATCAACTGACTTATTCTCTCTAAAATCGTACCAAACACGGGTTCAAATTCCTTTCAATCCTTTGAATCTCTTCGATAGATAAATTACTCAACTTCTGATTTACAAAATTAACTTGTTGATTCTCTTCTTTAACATCCATTTTTCTTTTCCCAGCTGTTTTCGGATCATAATTTATGTAATCCCTGATAATCTCTTGACATTCATTAGGGTATTCTGGTAGTATCCTAACCAATCCATCCTTATTGAACTCAGATTTAAGATACATTAAAGCCATAACACCACATAGAGTTTTGAATTCGTGCAATTTCTTCTCAATACCCTTCGATCTGCTCTTGAAAATCTTCCTTTTCTTACCATTATTGTTGCGAGAAGATGATGATTCTACCTTTTTCTGATTACCCATTCTGGCATTCTTTCTTTTCCTTCAGATCAATGTTGAATTAATTTCTATTTCACAGAGTGATGAAGAAGAAGATGAATGAACAAAGTAAGAGTTTATAAGATTAATTAGCAAGCAGTAGCAGTGAAACACTTGAGATGACTACTCGTACTACTTATAGATATAGAAACTTGATTCCCAAGTTTTTACAACTTCTAAAAATAAGTAAATTCCAGTTGTATAAAGCCGTTGCCGATAACCCCTGATTCTAAAACAGACAGCTTCCGGTCCAAACGCGTTGATTCTAATTTAGAGCTAAGGGCTAACCCATCTTATCTTATATACTTATACTAATCTAAAGAAAATATGTGTTTTTGTTGTATACTTACAACAAATTAACAGCAGGAGTGATAAAATGGTGGGTAATAATCAGAATTAGCAGCTCCTAAATCAGAGATTCAGGCCAATCTGGATGAAGAACAGCGCAACCAAATATCTATTTCATTTATTTTCTTCTTAACTTCAGATAGGTTTTTCTTACAACATTTAACCAACCACTGAACCTAGAGAGGAACAATGTATGACTGACACGTGACTAACATTGAATGGACAGAGTCGATTGTATTAAGGCACTCGACAATTTAATAAGGGCAGCCTATCTCCAGTTACTGTTGAGTATGCAACATTGCCTCCCTCTGAGCAGCATCCTTGTCCTCAAGGATGAATCTTGGGTAGTGTGTTCTGATGTTGGTGACAGCCTCCCAAGTAGCATTCTCCGGTGAGGAATTGGTCCACTGAATCAGTACTTGCCTTATCAGGTTGTTGCCAATGAGCACAATCCTTGTCTGCAACACTTTCTCAGGAACCATAATGATATCACCATGAAGATCCACCACTGGCAGTGTAGGAGAAGTAATATCCTTGGCCCCAATGTGCTTTTTCAATTGAGACACATGGAAAACTGGATGAATACGTGAATGAGAAGGCAACTCCAGTTTGTATGCTACTTGACCAACTTTCCGCAGAATGAGAAATGGTCCATAATACTTTGCTAAGAGCTTAAAATTGCGCCTGACTACAACAGATGCATGTCTGTAAGGTTGCAGTTTAAGATACACCAGATCACCTACATTGAAGGACCTCTCAACCCTGGAAGTATCAGCATACAACTTCATCCTTTCCTGAGCTTTGTGGAGTGATTATTTGAGTAAGTCCATCGTTGCAGCTCTCTCCTTGAGATAAGTTTCTACAACAGCTATAGATGTGGTGGCAGTAGAAGGAAATGCCATGTGAGGTGGAACATATCCATAGAGTGCTTGAAAGGGAGACATTCTTAAGCCTCTATGGAAGCTGGTATTGTACCACCATTATGCAAGTGCAAGCCATTGAGTCCAGTGACTTGGCTTGAGGCCAGTGATGCATCTCAAATAGTTTTCTAAGCAAGCATTCACTCTCTCAGTTTGGCCATCTGTTTGAGGGTGATAAGCTGTGCTTTGAATAAATCTTGCCAAAAATGGCTGGTAAAAACCTTGTCTCTGTCAGACACAATTGAAGAAGGTAATCCATGAAGTTTGAATACCTGATTGAGGAAAGCTTTGGCAACAGATGCAGCTGTATAAGGATGTTGCAGAACAATGAAGTGTGCATATTTTGTTAGTCTATCCACAATGACCAAAATCACACTCTTCTTGTCAATGATAGGTAGCCCTCAATGAAATCCATGGAAATATGTTGCCAAGAGTGATCTGGAATAGGTAGAGGTTGGAGAAGACCAGCATGAGAGGTGGAATCACTCTTATTTCTCTGACAGATATCACAGTGAGACACAAAGAGTAAAATATCCTTCTTCATTCCTAGCCAATAAAAATGGCCTTTGGCTCTCACATAAGTTGCTTGGATGCCTGAATGTCCACCTACAGTAGAAGCATGCAGAGAAGCTAAAACCTGTTCCCTAACATTATGTCCAGAACCAAGAAATATTCTATTTTTATATCTTAATATACCCCCTTGAAGGGTGAAATGAGGAGCAGAGTTAGGTTGCAACAACAGTTGGGAAGTGAGTCGTATGGCCTTTGAATCATTTTCATAGCTGAGGAGAATATCCTGCATCCATGTAGGTGTAGATAGGGACATAGAACTGCACTGAGCTGAGTTTAATGGTCTTCTGGAAAGAGCATCAGCCAACACATTCTCAGATACCTTCTTGTACTGGATTTCATAGTCAAAACCAAACAATTTAATGAGCCATTTCTGCTGTAAATTGGTGGTGATTCTCTGATCAAGGAAGTACTGAATGCTTTGATGATCAATTTTGATAATGAATTTGCCACTTTGCAGATAATGTTTCCATCTTTGTACAACCATTACAATGCCCAAAAACTCCTTCTCATAAGTGGACAATGCTGATGCTATTAGGCCTAAGGGTTTACTGAAGTAAGCAAGTGGTTTATTATCTTCAAGTAGAACAACTCCAATACATGCATCACTGGCATCACTTTCAACCACAAACTGTTTAGTGAAGTCTGGTAAAGCTAATACTGGAGTATGAGTCATAGCTTCCTTAAGTTTGTTGAAAGCAATTGTTGCTGCTGAACTCCAGATGAAAGAATTCTTCTTGAGGAGATCAGTTAATGGATTACTAATATCTCCATATCCCTGGACAAACTTCCTGTAGTATCCAGTAAGGCCAAGAAAACCGCTTAGCTCTTTAATAGTTGTAGGAGTTGGCCATTGTTGCATACAAGAAATCTTGTTAGGTTCAGCAGATACTCCTTCAGCTGTAATTATATGTCCCAAATATTTCAAAGAATGTTGTCCAAAACAACACTTAGATTGCTTGGCAAAAAGCTGATGTTGTCTGAGGAGAGAAAATACAATCTTGAGGTCTTCCAAATGCTCATCCATACTAGAGCTGTAAATGAGAATATCATCAAAGAATACCAAAACAAATTTTCTCAAAAATGGTTGAAAGATTTCATTCATGAGTGCCTAAAATGTTGCAGGAGCATTTGTTAGTCCAAAAGGCATAACTTTGAATTCATAATGGCCTTGATGAGTTCTGAATGCTGTTTTGAAAATATCCAAATCATGAACCCTTATTTGATGATAGCCAGCTCTAAGATCAATCTTGGTGAAGACCACTGCACCTTTCTGCTCATCCAATAATTCATCTATAATTGGTATAGGAAATTCGTGTTTGATAGTAATGTGACTGAGCTTTCTATAATCTACACAGAACCTCCAAGAACCATCTTTCTTTTTCACCAAAAGTATAGGGGAAGCAAAAGGGCTGTGGCTAGGCTGAATAATTCTAGTGTGTAGCATTTTTTGAACTAGTTGCTCAACTACTGATTTTTGGATGTAAGAACATCTATAAGCTCTTTGGTTAGCAGGAGTTGAATGTGGTTGTAATGGAATTGTATGATCTAAACTCCTTTTTGGAGGCAGTTTAGTGGGTTCTTGGAAAATATCAGTGAATTCATGTAATAAGGGAATAAGAGGTTCAGGAGTGGTTGTGGGTGTAGTGGTGGCAGAAATAGAAAACAAATGACCCATAATACCATGAGTAGTTTTGGCAAAAAACAACTTAACTGCTGAGCCACTCATCATGTGTAAAGTACTGCTAGGAGTAGCTCATTATAATGTGATCTTTTTATTATTGTACTTAAAAGAGATACTGAGTTTAGAGAAGTTAAAAAGAACATCACCTAATGTCCTGAGCCAGTACTACATGTTTTGTCACCATTTGCAGCAGTTACCAACATTGAAGCAGTTGGAGTTATTTTGCAGTGAAGAGTAGAAGTTAAACTGCTATCAATGAAGCTAGTGGTGCTGCCAGAGTCAATCAGAATTGATACCTTATGCATATTTAGAACACCAGGAATTCTAATGGTGTCACCTGTAACTGTTCCAGTGAGAGCATGAAGTTATATCTCAATGTCAGAATTAATTGGAGACTCAACAACTTCCTCCTCTTCCTCTGTATCTTGTGACTCAGAATTTTCCATTTGAAGCATGAATATTTTCTTTTTACCTTTGCAAAAGTGCCCTGGCCTGTAAACTGCATCACAGTTGTAGCATAAACCTTGATTTCTTCTCTTCTGCATTTCCTCGGGGGTGAGTCATTTAATGGTAGGGCTTGCAGAGTTGGATTTGGATTGAGAAGTAGAAAAGGACTTTGGTGTCATTGGTGCAGATTTAGGTGATGTAAGGATGGGTTTAGGAGGAAAATTTGGTGAAGAGTAAGGTCTGTTATTTTGAAAAGATGTATTGAATGATCTGGTAAATGGTTTAGTAGCTGTAGCTCTTGCAATCTAGTCTAGCTAAAGAGAAAGCTTCAGATAAAGTCTCTGGGTGAAACATAGATACAGACTTACCAATTTCTTCCTTCAAACCACTAAGGAAACTCATGATAAAATAAGCTTCAGTAAGTGTTGGATTCATATTTAACATCAAGGCTTTCAAAGATTCAAATTCCTCATAATAATCATCTACTGTTGAACTCTGAATAAGTTTATTAAAGCTACCCACAAAATTTTCCTCAATGGGGTTTTCAAATCGAGCACAAATATGAGCAGATAAATTAGACCATGTAATACGAGGCCGATTGACTTGAAAATTTAAAAACCACTTTTCAGCTTTACCTTCCAAATAGATCGAAGCAATATTCACCTTCAGGTGTTCTTCAGTATCATTTATCTTGAAATATCGCTCACTCTTTTGGATCCAGCTCCTTGGATTATCACCATCGAATCTTGGGAAATCCAACTTTGGTATACGATTATGATGATAATGGAAAGGAGGTACGTTGATTGAAGATATGAGCATCATGAGCTTCATTCTGAGAACCATTAGGTCTCTCAGTCTGATGTTGAAGAAAATTTGATCGTTCAAGTAATTGTATAAGATTATCAAACTTGGTAGTTAAAGCATCAATTGAACCACCGAGATCTGTAAGCTTAGTGTGAAGAGCATCATGAGATCCCTTCAATTTTTCAACCTCAGCTTCAACATCCTTCAAAGTCATGGTGAGAAAAAAAAATTGGATGAATTTTTAAGTGGAAAGAACGGCTCCGATGCCGATTGTTGTATACTTACAACAAATTAACAACAATAGTGATAAAATGGTGGGTAATAATCAGAATTAGTAGCTCCTAAATCAGAGAGTCAGGCCAATCTGGCTGAAGAACAGCGCATCCAAATATCTATTTCATTTATTTTCTTCTTAACTTCAGATAGGTTTTTCTTACAGCATTTAACCAACCAATGAACCCTAGAGAGGAACAATGGATGACTGACACGTGACTAACATTGAATGGACAGAGTCGATTGTATTAAGGCACTCGATAATTTAATAAGGGCAGCCTATCTCCAGTTACTGTTGAGTATGTAACAGTTTTTCAACCGTGGACAACCTTAATTACTAAGCTACCCTCATTTATTTTTCTGTTAAAACTATGCACTAAAAGGTACCGCTGTAACTTGACTACACGGAAGAAAACCATTTTATGTCTCAAACTCTCTTCGTCGAAACACCTCCATCACCTCCGCATGATTTCTGAAACACCTCCACCATGAAAAACGAACACCGGCTACGCCAAATCTGAGACCTAACATCGGATTTCAACACAGTCTATATAAATCATCCACACAGTAAACTCAATCATACCTTAAGCTTGAGGGTATTGACAAAGCCAGACTCTACTACTTATTTAGATTTAGATATAGTAAACTAGAACAATGATAATATATTAAACTATGACAATGATATGTTTCCATGATTATGATCGCATAGTCATAATAATGATTAACATTTCCTCGTATCTCGTTTTAGTGATCAACCTAATCTTATTCTTCTTTAATTTTGGCAATTTCAATCATTTTTGGCCTAAGTTTTTAATTTTGAAATCAATGACAAGAGAACAAAATTGGAGGTATAGGTTAGTTAATTTAGTTTGAATGGGTTTTCATGGAATGCATTTTCATGAAATTCAACCTTTAATCTTTGAATGGATTGTCATGAAATAAATGATCTAACTAATTTTAATATGACACTGTAATTAGAACGAGAATTTTTCAAGAAATGACTTAGCATCATAATTTGTGAACTTCAGTGTTTGTTACTTTTCTATTTTTGCATTATGAATTTTTGGGAGCACTAGATGGTTGTTAGTGTCAAGCTTTACCATACAAACTTCTCACTTCTTTTCCATCTCTCAGCAAATGGATTAGCAAGTTAATTGATAAAGTTAAGTTTGTATGTAAATTTTAAATGTATGCATTGAAAAAGCGGTGGTCTAACAACCACACTCAATATTTCGTTTCGGCAATCTGTATGGACTAATTGTAGTAGGCTAGTGTCTGTAGCAGCTTAATACAGTGTGGTGTTCAAATCTGGACTAGGTCCCGGGTTTTTTTTTTGCATTTGCGGTTTCCTCGTTAACAAAACTTCTGGTGTATGTTTTATTTCTTTTCCGCATTATATTTGTTTATATAATTGAAATATCACAGGTTGTGCGTAGTTCAACTTATTGGTAAATCCGACCTTTGATTGTTGATTGTAATTGATTGACACTTGAACATTGGTCTTTGTACCGTTCAAGTTATTCTCATACCAATCAGTTCGCGGATTCATTTCTGTTGATTTGCTGATTGATTTGAGAAAGAGATATAACTCTTGGATATCTTTCCTTGATTGAGTCTGATTGTCTAGTTGATTCTCTTGGAATTATATTGGAGTTAGTCCATACAGATTTCCGAACAAAATATTGGGTGTGGTTATTAGACCCCCGCTTTTTTAGTAAATGTTTAGTCTAGCATCTGAATACTACATGGTCAGTCCTTCACCTATAGAGGCGTTCACTTTCTCATCCATTGGTTGATTCTCAGTCGATCATCCATTGATCATAATTAGGGTTTTGAACAGAATGCTTTGTCTTGCATAATTTTGAACAGGTTCAAACACCAATTTTTTTAATATTGGTCCAGCAATCAATATTTTTATCAACTAGTTAAATAATATTTGGTCCAGCTACCAATATTTTTAATTAATATATTATTTGGTCTCACTACCAATTATTCATTGATCTAGCAGTAGTTGCTCTGACTAGCAATACTTGCTCTGACCATCAATGCTTCATCTGTCAAATATCCTAATTGCTACAGTTAATAATATGTTACGGCCAACAAGGTTCAAAATCGTAACCTCAGGCAATATTGATTCAACTATCAATATTTAATTGCTTAGAGCAATATTCCTCGTATTGATTCGACTATCAATATTTGAGTGGCAGTATTTCTCATGTTGATTCAACTATCGACATTTGAGAATATCATACTGATCCATCTATCAGTATTTCATTGGTTCATTGACCAACATTTGGTTCGTCAGTCAACCATTATTTTAACATTATAATCTCTCCTCGTCATTCGACTGACTCATGACACATGGATCGAGAAAGACCTTTTGTGATCATTCAGTAATGATTATTTTCATAAGTGTTCAGAGCACCAACTTAATGGTTTATGATCGATCCAGCAATATCATCAAACCATATCCAAGTCATTCGACTATCATTACTGCGTCAACTAGCATAATGATATGTTACGGTCATCAGTGACCTAATTCAACATCCATGATCTGCGGAGCATGTTGCTGTTCTAACATTCCATGCTTCATCCATCATAACCTTGAAATTCGCCTGTTCAGTTCATAAGACTCATAGTCTTAGGTCAAATATTGACAACACGTCTGTAAAGCAGACTCACACATGAGATATTAATTCACATTACATATGGCAATATCACTAGGGTTTTGGTCTGGCAGCCTACAACACGCGCGATGTGAGGTGCATCCACAATGAGAGTTGTGGTAAGTCGTGCTGGCAGTTAAAGAAGAAAATGGAAAGTTTATGGTTGATCAAACAAGCCGTCTATGCAACATGGAAGTGGTTCGACACGATATCCCACTTTCCCATCTTTCAACTTCCTTCAAATGTCACCACTTACAGGAGATTGATGTGCTGCAATAAATAGGTTTCTGAACCTATGATTTGATAAAAACAACTAAGACATTCGAGTGAGACTCATTATTGTCAATTATCAAACACTTTCAGAAGATTTCTCTCGTCTACGCAGAGAATCATCTTCAAAGCAGTTCAATACATCACATCACCAAAAGATCAATCTTCATTGATCTCCACACAATCCAGCTTCCCTCCCTACAGACCGACCCTTCTCATCCTCTTGTGGCCGAATTGAACCTGGAACAACCATTGTCTTGGTTTAAGCCAGGGTCCTAAAAATTAGTCCCTCGAACTCAAAGTACCTCCGTGCAGTACATTTGTTTAAAGATTCAGACGATATTCTACTTCGAGCACTTGCCTCCCCCGCCACTTTTTTTTTTACCAGGAACTCCCGCAGAATGTTTTTACCCGCAAACAATTACATAATGCAAGTTCATCTTCCAAGAACTCTAGAATTTAAATAAATAAATCTAAAAACATGAAAGATGAAAATTGTTGGAAATAGCTTGTGCAATCACAATATTTGTTGCACCAAACCCCATTTATCCTTCTTAAAAGCAAGAATAAATTCTCACAAGAAATTTCATGGTAATGCATCAAGTTATTTTTGATATCCAGCAGAGAATTTGTTCTCATTGTTGAAGAACTCATTAATGATGGGATCATTTAGTTCTTCCAAGTCTTCAGAAATTTCAGTTGACTCACAGAGTTATGCTCTCAGATTACGGAAGGTAGTTTTAGATTGAGCCAACATGTGTTCATAGTGAGTTATCTTATCCAAGGAGAGATTGATTCGAGGTTTCAAATCATTCCTCTTAGACACAAAGTTCTTCACTGTAGTCCTGAAATCATCATGTCCTGACAACAAATAGATAAAAGACAAGTTGAGGTAGAACCTTTTTCTTCTCCAGGCGACTTCTCCTCTCTGATCCTTGATGATTTTACTCCGTCACATAGATAAACGTTAACAGCTTCCATTGTATCCTTTTTGGTGATACCTCTAGTTACAGGAGCCATTGAGGTTTATTTCTTCAAGAATAAAAGAAAAGGGAAGTAACCCTAAATAAGACAAATGACCATCCTTAAGAAGATCCGTGAACTGGTGTGGCTTTGATATGAACGTGCCGTATGTGAGTCAAAAAACATACACATTTTCACGACCTCTTTACATTTTTTTAATTATGCTAATTATTAGTTACTTATCCTCACGAAAATCATAGTTGTGTCAACATAGGATCGAAACATATTCTTAGCTCAAATAAACAAAGTTTAGAGCACAAGAGATAACGATTCAAAAATACAGACTATTGAAAGGTGATAGAACACAAAAATGAATTCTTAATTTTGGAGCTGGCTCAACAACATCACATACACCAATATTTCTATGATATCATTATGAAACATTTCACTTTTAATATTATCAATCATTAAAATTCAAGCCAACTTGAGTAACCTTGTCATCACAAAGACTTTTGTGATGAGTTTGTGCAAACCTCATTTTCTCAAGCAAAAATATTGAGGCTGCACCCATTACTACAATCAAGTAGTGATGGGGTGAGTATGACACTCACCACTTGAGTCACAGGGTGACTTAACAAGGTTATTAGTGTATTCAAGAGTCTTACCTTTTCTGGTTCTTGTTTTTCGTTTATCTCTCTTTGGCACATAAGTTGCAAAACAATTCTTCAATAACTGATTCATTCTCTGCATGTCCTTCTGAAGTTTAACAGTTTTCTTGTTGTTCTTCTTGAATTTCCAACGATTCACTTGCACATCATTCTTACTTCCGCAAAAGAAGCAAGGCAGAGAGGGTTCATCTTTAGAAGATTTGGCTGTTTATCACAACGAACTGTTTCCATTTTACATGAACCGACATGGATTAAACAGTAGTTGGTGATTGAGGTCTTGCTTGTGAAGCCAATACCATTATTGTTACCAAATGACTTTTTCCCAACAAAATTGCTAAGATTTTGTCCGAGCTTCCCGAGAGCCTTTGTAAATCACACTTGAGGGGATCAATCTCATTATCCTTTACATACATTGCTCTAGTAAAATTTTTATTAAGTTTTTCCAACTCTAGATTTTTCACATGTAGAGATGATTCGAGTTTTTCCAATGTTTTTCTTCAAATGAAGGTTTTCTCGGTGAATTTCTTCACTTCTATTCAAGAATTCTAAAATCTCTTTTTCTGAGTCGGAATCATAATCCAACTCAGAATCAACAGATATTTTTGTGCATGGGGCTGAATTTTCTGTCTGATTATCAGTGATAAGCTCTTCAGGGTTATCAAATGAAACTATTAGAGCATTATTTCTTTGTAAAGAATTTTCATCTTGAATAATTAAATCATCTTGGGTTTTGTTCGTGAAACCCGTTTCCCAGATTGTTTGTTTCTTCTTAAGATATTTTTGACTTGATGCGTGATCAAAGATATATTTCTTCATCGTGATCAACACAACATTCGTCATCCCAAGATAAGCTTTCCTTTAGAGAAGTTATTCCTGTTTTGGTTGTGGCTTTAAGTGCAAAAGTGCCATCATTAGCCATGCTATGCTCGTGATAAAAAAATATTTAACTCCCCAACGTAACTATTTCTGGAAAGTGTTTCAAGGCTATTTCCTTCAATGATGGCATGTTTCTTAGACTCGTATCTTGCTGGTAAAGATCAAAATTTTTTCATCACAATGTCCTTTTGGGGAATAGTCTTCCCTAACGCATAACCTACATTAACAATTCCAGACACCTTTTGATTAAACTCATCAAACGAATCTTCATGAGTCGAATGAAGATTTTCCCTGTCAGAATTTAGATTTTGAAGCCTAGCTTCTTTTTCTGAGGAATGTCATTCGAATACGGTTTCTAAGATATCTCAAGCATCTTTAGATGTAGTGCACGAAGTCATACGGTGCTGAAAATCTTGGCTTGTAGCGTGGATAGTAGCATTTAACCTGTCAAAATTATGCTTTGCAGCATTTATCTCGGTTTCACTATTGAAAAGGTGAGGGTACCCAAATATACCTCAAGTTAAAAATTTTCCTACCTGTAAGTCATTTCTCCGAAGTGATTGTCTATGGACTGAGTCTAGACAGTGCAACTAATCGGTTCACACTTTGTGTGATCGTCTATGGATATGAGATCGAGACAATACAACAACGAAGTATGTTTACTTGATAAAAAGGTTCGGACTTAACCAAACACAATAGGATTGCTTATCAAGTAAATAGGAATTAACGTTTGTGTAATTTACTTTAATTATAATAAAACAATTATAATGCGGAAAATAAAAGTAAATGACATAGCAATATTTTGTTAACGAGGAAACCGCAAATGCAGAAAAACCCCGGGACCTTGTCCAGAATTGAATACTCTCAGTATTAAGCCGCTACACAAAATTAAACCAACTTCGTATAGTTGAGACCAAATAACTAAACCTATAGTTCACCTAGTTCCATCTGTATTCCCACGCCTCCAACTCATGAATAAGTCACGTACTTGAAACAATTCCTTTGGTTCGTATTCCAAACAGTAAAGAAACAACAAATCTGTTTGGTATCAACTCTCTTCAACCAAGTGATGTGAGTTCGACAAAGGCTCTTCTATTTATCTCAATAAACTCCTTCGTCAGGTTCTTTGATCTATCTTATGTTCAACTACCAAAGGTAATTGTTAAGATTTTGCAATCAATACTTTTAATCACAAAGAATTGTATTGATGCCGATCTACACAACTATTCAATCCAATCTATCACAAGGATAAACCGATTATAGTTGGATCCTATTATAACGAAACAAGTATTGTGCACACCAAAGATTATGAACCCCAAATCAGAAATCTTCAATATCTTCTTTGTCTTCAAATCTTCTTAGATCTTCAATAAACACCTGCACACAACAACTTGAATTTCTTGTGATCAATCACGCACAGAACAGAGTCTGTTAATAATGGATTATCACAAGATCATCTTTAGAACTAACAACAGTCTAAAGATCCCTGTCGAAACTTCGATATAGTTTGAGTGAATCTTATATCAGAAGAGAAGATTCTCAAGCATAAACAAACTAGGTGCAATCAAAGTTCAACCACCGTTAGTCAATCAAATCAATCGAAAACACAAGATAAACTGCAATTATCTAGTTTCCCACCAACGGTACTAATAGAGCTTCTCAATCCCAAAGAAGACTTTAAACTGAGCGTCCGTAATATATTCCAAATTCGGTTTCCATAATTCCTGGAAATGCTTTGTCCAAAATATTGACCGAAAATCTCTTTGGAAAATCTCAACTAGTAAATGCACATTACTAATTCTCGTTTTCCTAAAATAAAATTAAAAACCTTAAATAAAAGATTTTAAATTATTTATGTTTCGATCCTGGTATTTCCTTCCTATAGCTATTAAGGAATAACTTTGAACAATAAAAGATAAACAATACTGCACGTGTTCAAAGTATGCCGACATCCTTACTTTGTAAGTCCTCTTTCATACTTACAACCTTGAAACCGATTTGCCACATTTCCAAACAAGTTTAGAATTGGTTCATCTGACTTTCAAGAACTATGCGATTGATCAAGAAATACTCAATCACAAATCATGGTAACGGTTCTACCAAAACAAGTTTCGGTTCTACCACCATGTGAGTACTGTGCATAGTCACACTAGCTTCCCAAAATTCGGTTGACTAGGTACTAGGATCGATTCCCCACATATATATGGTATCTAACTTATATGTGTTGCACAAGTCCATAGGATCGGTTCCCCTTTGCCTAAAAACGTGTTGCACATGTCCATAGGATCTGTTCCCCTTTCTGCTAAAAACTTGCTGCACCTCCTACAAGGATCGATTCCCCTTTGTGATGTGTTGCACTTCTTCATAGGATCGGTTCCCCTTTACCCATAGTTGGTCATACACAAATCACAAACTCGATCATACCATCTCACGTGATTACTTAAGATCGATTTTACTAATAAAAGTCATACCAATACATAAGTCAGGCCTTTGTGAATAGTTTTACCAAGAACACAAACAAGTCATGAGCGGTTATACTAAATCACACATATTGGTTGTTCACAAGATATGTAATGAATAACAATACCAATAATATCTGGCGATTTCCTTTTCGATTCATAAACAGGTTTATGAACTTACTTCCTTAAAACACATGTATAAACATTGTTTCCTAGGATGAAATCCTCACCTCATACCCATACATAATCACAATAGCATTTAAACGATTATGTCGATGTCTTATCTATAAAGTTTAATGGTTAAGCAATAAACCTCGTATTGTATTCTTAATACTATGTCTATCTAGAGTGTTCATGCTTCGCAGTTTTGTTTTCAATATGCATGACTTGAAAGATTCGTTAGGGAATGAAACAGTTCAAGTCAAATATCACTAACCTCAAGTGGAAGGATGATGTTGTCGTTGTAGCTTCTTACTTCTTCAAGTCCTCGCAATACTTGTAATGCCTCATATCCTAATACTTTCAAGCTAACCTATACGAAGTTGACACTTGTACATAATCAAGCGACTCTTAAAATGAGTTTTGATTCACTAAAATATGACAACCAAACTTGACATACCAACGCTTGGTGGGTTCAATCGAGCTATGCTCTAACAATCCCCCCTTTTTCAATTTTAGTGACAAAACTCTTACAATCATATGAATGAACAAATTACAAGAATTCATTACACATACGCTTGATTCCCTAATTCAACAACACAATAACCTGTATACATCCAATCCTTAAATGCCGATGTTGACATTATAATAACAAAGCTAATACTCCCCCTAAAGGTGAGATAGGTATATTTCATCAATCCACACGTCTTTGTTATCCCAATTAATATGATATGCTACTCCCCCTTAGTCTATGCTTTTCCTCTTTCGTTAGATAAATGTTTAAGCACAATTGTCCTTTTCCTTAGTGATGCCAATCAATATAAAATCAATGGCAGTATCACTTGTTTACTCCATATATTTCTCCCCCTTTTTGTCACAAAATGACAAAGAAACGAAAAAATAAAGGACAAACCGAAAAAAATCTTACAAATCTCAAAATAGACTTGCAAACCTATAGAGTTAAACACGAGGGTTCCACACACCATTTTTGATAACCAATATCAAAACCGAAACTACAAAGTAATTTGTTTTGATATGTTATCAAGGAAATAATTGCCCGAAGCAATTTTCCCAATTTAGTTTACCAAACCAAAAAATCAACTAAGCTCCTTAGTTCCTTTGCTAAACCGACTGTACAACCGCTTCGTTTGATAAGACCAAAATAAAGATAACTCTATTTTTCTCATCAGGTTCTAATTATCCATATAAATTAGACCTTTCACTTTTAAACAAGACAAGTACTATTTTAGTTAACTAGTATTTCTTGTTAAGGCATTCGATTAGACTTGAATAACCGAAACCCCCACTTTGATAAGTCTAACTAAGATAACCTTAGTTTCTCTTATCCGGAATCGAATTGGACTAAACAACTCATCCCGTAAACCTTTTCTTTCGTTAAGCCATAAACAATTCATACAAACCAAATAAATCAACTTGCATAATTATTCACCTCAACCGGAAGCAATTGAAACAACATAGACATTATAGCACCGCAATTGCACCGAAATTTTGTAAGCCTAAACAATTAATACCACACAATAAAGCAAGATAACAATAGTTTTTCTTAACCAGAAACAATTGAATCACGTACACATCCATACACTCATCATGAAATAAAATATCAATTATACCGAAATTTTGTTAAGCAAAAGCAATAAATATATGAAATAAAAATAAGGCTTTTCTTAAACAGGAAAACAAATTAACTAACAAGATTGTTACCTCAAATTTCGCATTCACTTCTCCAATTTGTTTGCATCTTCTTCTAGGGAGAATTGATATCGAAATATCATTATGTTGCCATCCTTATGAAAAAAAAAGAATAACAACAACCAACCTTTACCAGAGAAAGGTTGAAAACCGGTTTTTAACTATTGCAAGCAAAAGTTGAAAACCCCCGAAACACATATGCTTTTATGCTAAACCAAAACCGATTCAACATATTGTGACTTTTTCACATATTGTTTCTATCAGAACCCCTCATGATCCTTTGATAAAGCCTACCAACATGGGCTAGAACTTAATCCTCAATCTTGTAAGAAATTGAATTACGAAAATAACGCAAAAAGAATGAGGTCATTCTGAGTTCAGACGAAGAAGTCGTGGGAAAAACAGTTTTACACTTCTTCGTATGGGGACCTCTCACTAGGATCGGTTCCCCATATTGCACCTATCAGTAGGATCGGTACCCCAAGTGTTACTTGTGACGGATCACAACACTAAACTGTTTTTGACATAACTTTTGCATACGATGTTCGAATTCAGTGATTTTTGGCTCCTTTTAATCGTAAAAACAAGAGATACACATATATGATCAGTATATATCAACATCATAAACTCACAATTACCGTTTCTATCAAAACCTCAAATATAGATAGACAAAGTATGAGTATAGAAGAAAATAAATCTCCTAAAGATGTTAATTAGTCATATAATAACCGAGAGATCATGTGCTCAGTTTCATGTGCTTCCTCACCTTTCAAAAAATTGAGCACTAAGGTGAGCATGCACATTCTAACACAACTAGGTTGTGCTGAGTTGATCCTTGTCTTGTTCGTCACGAGTGACTAAGACATAATCATCATTCTTGACCTCTTGCTTGGTTTGTTTTCTCTTGTTCCATCTCTTGTTTTTCTTCTTCAAATTGTGATGAAGAGTGTCATTATCACAACCTTTACTAGTACAAGAGATTTCACACATGATGTCTTTCTTTAGTCTTTCAAGAAGACTCTTGTAATTATTGTCACCAACAATTAACAGCTGAGAGTCATTCTTGTGACTAACTTTTGGTCCCTTCTGGCTATGGAGGACTTCGGGACCCATTTAGAGTTGGGTTTCGCAGGAGCAGCTTTCTCCTTCATACCATTAGGATCATTGTCCTTTTGAATATTTTGCGAAACACCCTTTCTCCAATTTGGGACATCAGATATTGTCTTTGCGTTTACAAAGTTATCTCTCTTTCTATATTCGGTTCTTTTATGAGATGACCTTGTCGAGTGATATGTCAAATTTGAACTATCATTATAATAATTCTTTTGCCTAAACTTAGGACAATAATGATCTGAGTTCTTATGAGGAGAAAACTTAGCCAATTCGTTTGATACAAAAGAAAGTGCATCTTGCATCTTACGAACTTTGCATCCCCATTGCAAGTGTCCTTTATTACCACAATAATAACAATGCTTAGTATAAATATACGAAATATGAGTTTTGATGTTACCCTTTTGTGGATCCTCTAGCATTGGAGCACGACGAGTTTTTTTTTTTTTTTTTCTTTTTCTTCTTCTTCTTCTTCTTCTTCTTCTTCTTCTTCTTCTTCTTCTTCTTCTTCTTCTTTGTTCAAAGTTATTACTTTCTTGACATTAGCAGAAATGCCTTCTTTGATTATTGCTGGTTGAATCTTAGGCTAGACAGACTTTTCTTCTTTACAAGAAATATGAGCATCTTTGTCATCAGCGGAAGCCTCTGGTTGAGAAGGATTAGTAGCTTTAATAAATTTTACCTCTTTGTTAATATTTGAAGCATATATTCCCTTATAGCCCAATCCTCGTGTATCACGATGATTTCTACTTTCTTCTAACATTGAGGTTAAATTGTTTGAGTTAACATTGAACTTTTTAAGGTCCAAAATTTCTTCTTCCAATGTCTTGATTTTATCAAGAGCACCAGCTAGATCATCCTTAAGATGTTTTTCTCGTGAGAGATGTACACCTTATTTCTCTTCAAAACTCTTTGGTTGAGAATTAACCCTTTGTTTATGGGTGAAAACTACTCCTGTTGAATTTGGTAATTTGGGGTGTGTTGATGAGGAATGAATCTAAACCCTAAACAAATACACTGCGCGGTGAGTGCTTGTAGATTCGGAATTCAATCTGTGCAAGTCCGGCCTAAACCAAGAAATGGCCGTTCCAGACTTGTTTCGGTCACAAAGTGAAGGAGATGGGGTTGATCTTAGGGAGGGAAGTGAAGAAGGTGTTGAGATTGTGAAGGTGTTGGCTATGAATGACTTGTAACAGAAAGATGAGCAGGCTTACGATTGATGCAAGCAGGCTCTGGGTGTTGGAATACGTTTTTGTATTAACACTTGCCTCTGTTGTTTTTCCCCTTGTTTTTGAAATAGGGCGGAGAACCTATTTATACAAGTCATTGAGCCTTATTCACGTCTCTCGTGGGAAGTGGAGGAAGTTGAGTGATGGAGTAGTGGAGTTATGCGTCGGTGCCACACGACCAGTCTTGCCCACTTCTCCTGTTCATCTCTTACCGTCCATGACTTCCTAACACGTTCTTGTGATGGCGCGTTGCACGCTGCACGCCGTAAACCGCTGAGACCAATACCCCGTATGTATCCCCCGAGTTTGTGACATGATCGATATCCGGAACGTGTGGATCGTGGATCCACGATAGGTAGCATGTAATGCTAATTTGAATAACTGCGTTATTCGGGAAGTTGATACTTGTGAAGTATCGTGTGTATTTTATGCAGGTACCGCATCATGGTGTGGTAAAGTGATGGGTAATGACGCCTCACTGACCAACTAACTCCTGACCAGGGTTGTATAACCAATCTGGTGAAGTTGGATGGATGAGATGATCTTTGAGACACTCATCTGCGACCGTTAATGAAATTAGGGTTTTGAAGAGGTGCGCAGGCATCACTCTTCAGCTTGGTTGAAACCAAGCATGGGATACAACTTTGGCCAGGCCGACCATACATGCGTGTAGACGGCATGATGGTGTAGGCGCCTATACCCCATTACCTCACGAAAATATGATCTGGGTCACTTAATTCATCCGGTGAAGTTGAGTGGTCGAGATCGGTTTGCGACAGGAAACCAGTGCCGCAAGAGCCGCACGTCACGCCCACTTCAGGCACACGTTCCAAGACGACCAATCTTGGTCGGTCTTGGCCGATTGGCTTGGTGTGAAGGTGGTAGGCTGGTGTTTACGCCTATACCTGAATATCCCATAAAAACGTGATCTGAGCCATCCAAATCGTCCCGGCGAAGTTGAGCGGTCGAGATCGGTTGTGGTTTTGGGAGGTGTGACCACGCTAGGTTGGGCGTACGTTTTGAATTCGCCAGGCATGATATGCCTTGGCCGATCGGGTGAGGGAATAGATGGGTCCACGGTGGTCATGCTGGTATGACCAGACCTGCTTAATCTAATCTTGGACCCTCCATTCGTGCCGGAGAAGATGGACGCTTGTGATGCTCAAAACCCTAATTCTGGATTTCAAAGCCGTGCGTCACCCCTTGTTTGGGCACACGAATTTGTTACGACCAAGCATGGTTGGTCTTAGCCGGTTGGTCAAGTGTGTAGGCGGGCCCTCAGTGATTGTGTTGACATGCTCTGGGCCCTTTGAGTTTACATCTACACCCTCCATCTATACCTGCGAAGATGGATGGTTGAGACTGCTGTTTTGCGACACATGTAATATGCCGCAAACCCTAATTTAGGGTTTTCCGTCCATCTTGCTTGGTATGAACGTTTTTGGCAAGCTAGGCCAATGGCCGACCATGCGGGGTCGGCGGTGGGTATTCCATACACGCTTGGGGGTGATGGAATTGATCCGGGTCATCCAATCATGCTTGTGGAGTTGGATGACTGCGATCATATCCCGGACGATACGGTCGGTCTGGATGCTCAATCGAGCTAGTATAACACACCGAGAGGGGCTCAATCGGGCTAGTATAACACACCGAGAGTCGGCACTGTACGGGTATTTCGTACATGGTTTCATTATAATGCTTGGATGTTCGTGTTGCTCTGTAAGAGTAACACTCGATCGTCATGCCGCACCGATAATGAGTACGGGAAATACAAGGCTGATTGCGCATTAATTAAAAATGCTAGAAATTCACGGGGTATATGGGATTGTTGCTACATGCTCCAACCTGGATGAATTTCGTGTATTCATAGAATGGGATTGTTGCCGCATGCTCCATTCTAGGTGAATTAAGTGAGGAGTATCCAACACTTATTAATGGCTTTATCTTTTACAAGATGTCGGCAGCATAATTTTCTGGTTTTTACAATTTTAACCTTAAATGAAAATCCACCATCAACAATAAGTCCCCCGCCTAGCACATAATGGTTACCTTTGTTGTGGGGTAGGCATGAGATGGTGACATATACAAACGTAAGGATACAAAATAAAAGAAGTCTACCTGGAGGGATTCTGGCCGTGGGCAATCCTCCATACGTGCGTGACCACAGGCCTTTGATGAGCCGACTTTCTCCCTTAGGTGTTTGAGTCAGGAATAGGATTCTTCTTTTACTGGGATCCTGGGCGTGGGTGCTTGCACACCGCTGGTTAAATCGCTCGTATCCAAATGCTCTTCTGATTTTTGATTAGGGTTCAAAAGAAAGCCTGACTTGGTCGGTGTTGAATCCTCGCATATCGGGCGCCGTAATCGTTTTAGGGTTTTCTCAGCATATATGCAGGTGTAGAGGTTTTGAACCATTTTTACGATTTTTTAATAGGGCTTTCCATGAAACTCCGTTTCCTCATCATGTCGAACAACAGTGGATCGTCTTCTTCATACCATCCAGGATCTTCCGTTAAACGTGCACGACCTGCGTCTGAGCTTCATGATCAATCCCCTGCTCGTGTTCTCCGAGTCAAGAAGATCATACCGGTTTGTCTCTTTTTCCTTTTCTGAACCATTGCTTGTTCGTCATAATGATCAAGTAAATAATCCCTTCATTCTTGCAGAGATACCCATAGGAACATGTGTGACGGTTATCGATGATGATGACTTAACCAGTCCTCTTCCTTCAAATTCAAACACATTCACCCCTGTGAACCTCGAAGATGCTGACTTGGGTATCTCATCTTATGAATACCCAAATGCAGGTCTTTCATTCGATGTTCGCATGAAATGTTTATCCTCCAGCTACCGAGATGTCGGTGGATTCCTGGTGCGGAAGGAGTTTGTGCCTTTGTACACAAAGTTATGGAGGAAGTACGACCATATCGCAACCAGAAACGTGGTCCGACATTTGTTCCTCTGCTTTGGTCACCTTGATGATAACTGCCTTCTTCCCATGATTCTTTGAGATGGAGAGTATCTCTATCCGCAACGTTTTGAATCAAGCCTCGAAAAGTGGGAGAATATGGTATCTACCGTGAATCCATGGAGTTCAACGTGGGCTGGTTGCGCGGCGTCTTGATACCATCAAGGTTGATCGAGTGGTATCCTTGTAAATGTTGTTCTCGCTGCGAAAGCTATCTTGGAAGAGGAGAAGGCTCTGGCTGCAGAATCAGAGAAGGTAGAGCAGGCTGTGCAGGACTTGAAGAATAGAACAGAAAGATATCACGCTAGATTTGGAGATGATGCTCTCAAGGAACTATAATCTTCTAGACGGCCTCTTCTAAACTCGCACTCCCTTATTGTTAATGATGTTTATGTCAAAAGTTTTTTGAACGTCTTTGCGAAATAAAGCGCATTGGTTTTTGATTGGTGAAACAGGTTTTTTCATTGACACATCTCTCGAATATAATTGATGATTCAAACATGTAATAAAAATAAATGCCCGTATTGTTGACACATCGAGATAGTGGTCGGGCATGATATGCCTTGAGCCACTTTCCATTGATGATGCTTCCGACCGCCTCCGTTTAATGATCTTGTAGTAACTTTGTATTGTAGGCCTTGGTGACGGTGTAGGGACCTTCCCATTTTGGTGAGAATTTCGGTGCGAGACATGTCTTCTTTGGATATGCTTGGCCGTTTTTAGTACCAAATCTCCCACTTTGAAAATACGTGGTCTCACAGTCTTGTTATATGCCTTGGAAATTCTGTTCCTGTATACCTGAGTACGTTCTTCCGCTTTGTTTCTCCTGGAATGCAGAGTGTCTAACTCCGCTATTCGAGAGTTAGAGGCTTCATCCTCGTCCCAATGGATCCCGGTCATCGTTGTAATCCTGGCTGATGGGATTTTGATTATTGCTGGGAGAATTGCGTCTGCTCCGTAAATAAGTGAATATGGGGAGACCCCAATGGAGCTTCTAGGTGACGTACGGTATGCCCACAGCGCCATTGGTAATCGGTCATGCCATTCTCTAGGATTGTCATGTACGGTTCGATGATGATCCGGATCGGCGTCTTGTTGGTACTTTTCATTTTGTCCATTCCCCTGAGGATAGTAGATAGTGGAGAAAACCTGTTTGATGCCATACCCCTCAAGTAGCTCTCGTACCTGTTTATTGGCGAAGGGAGTGCCGTTATCGGTGATAATATGCTTAGGTATACCGAAACGACAGATAATGTGTTCTTTAATGAAAGCCGCAATGGTTGCTCCTGTAGTTCCTCGCAGTGGGATGGCTTCTACCCATTTGGTGAAGTATTCCGTTGCGGTTATGATGTACTCGTCTTTGCTTCGATGAGGGCGGGTTGATTTTCCCGATGATGTCTAGTCCCCAGCTGTAGAATGGCCACGGACTGCTTATCGAGTGCAACGGGGTGGAAGGTGCGTGAACAAGGTCTCCATGAATTTGACAATTGTGTGACTTTGAACAAAAGCGGCCGCGTCATCCTCCATGGTCGGCCGATAATATTTCTCGTGTATACGGAGGAACAGTTTCCTCTTCCCTTGATGTTCCCCTTCGTGTGTTTCCTTCAAAATGATTGGAATTTCTAACCCTTGACCCCGGGCATCTTAATAGATTACCTCCGAAACTCTTGCGGTACAGGATCCCTTCGTGGTATACGAACCGCTTGGCCTATTGCTTTATCTTGATGACATCCTTTTGATCGGCGGAAGTTGCTCCATCACGAAGATAGTTGATGTATGGCTCCCTCCAGTCCCCAGTGTGGTTCACACTAAAAACTTCCGATTGGTGTGGCGGTGCTTGGAAATTTGAGCGGGACTTGAAGTAGCTGGATCGAGTCTCCATCTCCGGCCGATAATAGCCTGACGCCGGAGTCGCCGGAAAGCGTTACCACCAATGATTGTCCACAGATTTCATCGTGAACACGGTTTAGCTGCGGTTGTGATTCGTCATCTCCGAGACATCTTGACGAGAGAACCATCCGGGTTTCGATAGTACAACATACCATGAAGCATGAAGAAGTTCTGCGGGGGTTTTGAGACCGACCTTTCCTTGAGAGAGTGGGTTGTTGAGCTCTGAATGATCGGAGTTCGCCAATCATCAGTCCTGGTGTCTTTGTATTGTGACACCATGTCGACTCTATGGTTCTCTCTCTTCACCGTCGTCGGGGTTTCTTCCGCTCCTTCGAATTTCAGTTTGGAAGCCAATGTTGCCGGACAATCGGCATGTTTATTGTTCTTTGCGACCAACATGGATTATGGTTGGGTCGGCGAAATAGTTTAATAACTTTTGTGCTTCGACGGGTATGGGGCTAGTGTCGCTTCCTTCAATGCGTACACTCCGTTCATCCGATTTACCGGTAGTTTGGAGTCACCTCTTATCTCCGGATGCGTGACTCGCTTGTTTAGCTATTGAAAGCCCTATAAGGAAAGCTTCAGATTCTGCCGAGTTGTTGGTGCATTCGAAGTCTAACTTGAAGGAATGTGAAAATACTTCTCCGGTTGGAGAGACTAACACCACGCCCGCTCCTTCAGTATTGCTGCTAGGGGTAGCAGAGGCATCAAAATACATGAGCCACACTTCTTCCTCCAAAACAGAGACGTCTGGAAATTCTCCGGGGAGGTCTTCATGTAGTTCTGTAGTGCCTTCTCCAGGAAATGCTGCGCAAGTGCAACCGCTTGACCCTTGATAGCTCTAGGTGACGCACACGTTATGTCCGGCTTTGACATTTGGAGAAGCCATTTGCACTGTCCTTCCGGTCGGGACCAGGCTTTGAAAGTAAAAACTTTGCAGGATCGGATTTAGACACGAGTATCACCCTATTAGACAAGTAGGTAATGCCTAAACTTCGAATGGAATGGATCAAGGCTAAACATGCCTTTTCCGCTCTGGGGTATCTGAGTTCAGCGCCCCTCAATATTCGGCTGAAATAGTATATGGGACGTTCGATTCCCTCGTCGTCCTCCTGAGCGAGTAGAGCCCCCACTACAGTGTCACTGAAGGAAGTGTAGAGACACAACGACTTCCCTTGTACAGGAGACTTCATGATAGCTGGAGATGATAGTATTCGTTGGATCTTTCGAAAAGCTTCTTGCTGGGTTGCGGTCCAAACAAAGCTGGCTCCTTTCTTCAATAAGGGGTGAACGAGGCGGTAAGTTTGGCTAAACCGGGTATAAAACGTCGAATGTAGTTCACCTTTCCCATGAAACTCGGAGCTCCTTCACGGTTCGGGAGGCGGCATTGTTAGGATAGCTCCGGGTCTTGGACGGGTCTACCTTTATTCCTTCTGCAGTCACTTGGAACCCTAGAAATTTACCTGAGGAGACACCGAAAGCGCATTTCAAAGGATTCATCTTTAACTTGTATTCCCGACACCTCTCAAATACTTGCCGTAAGACGTTAGTATGATCTGCTCGAGCCTTTGACTTGACCACGATATCATCTACATAGTCTTCTACTTGTTTATGCATCATGTCGTGGAAGATTGCCGTCATAGCACGTTGGTAAGTTGCGTCGGCATTCTTTAAACCGAATGGCATAACAGTATAGTAAAAATTGCCGAGAGGGGTTCGGAAAGCTGTCTTACTCGCATCGTGCTCATACATCCTTATCTGATTGTATCCACTGTAACCATCCATGAAGGGGAACATGCCGTGTCCGCTGGTGGCGTCTACTAACATGTCGATGTTAGGTAGAGGAAAGTCGTCTTTGGGGCAGCACTTGTTCAAGTCTCTGAAATCCACGCAGCATTGGATCTGTCCGTTTTCTTCTTTACTGGGACCACATTAGCCAACCAGGTCGGGTGATGAATAGGTCCGATGAAGCCGCAGACTAGTAACTTCGAATTTCATTCTTGATTTGTTCTTCTACTTCATGTCCGAATTGCCTCGGAGATTGCTTGATTGGCTTGGATCCGGGTATGACATGTAAGTGATGGGTGACCAATTTTTCATCCGGACCAGGCATTTCCTCGTATGTCCAGCGAACACATCTTGTACTCCTTGAGTAGTTGAACAAGACTCGTACGTTCGTACGTGGGACGAGTCGAACTTATAGAGACCGGCACTGGGAGATTCTTCATTCCCGATGTTAACGGTCTCGAGCTCGTCGGTTGTGGAATTGGTTCCATCTTGTAGTTGCTGCGGGGCGTCTGGTACCTCCTCTTGTATTCCGTCGTTCTTGCAGCATTCAATTGGGCGGAGAGACTGGGTGCCTGTCTCTCCTGTTAATTGCTAACAACGGCGCCGGTATATTATCTTCCCCTTCTGGTCACGTTTTGCTTCAAAAGTGTGTTCCCTTTTGGTGTGAACGTGGGTTGAAGCTTCACTGGATAAAGATGGACGCCTCGTCAGAGAAGTGTCGTGATGCTTGGCCCTCAGTGATGCAAGTCGGTCTCCTTCCTTGATTGAAGCCCACGTGGGTAGTGGGGTGCACAGGACTTTGTCTGATCCTCCTGTGAGGTACCTTTTGGCTTGAACAACTCCACTCCGCATATTGGTGCATACGGAGACAATGATGCGGGAATGCGGATGACTTTCTCGTTTAGCATGGTCTTCGAGCACCGGTGATACGTTGAGGGAATGACCTTGTTGTCGTGAAGCCATGGTCTCCCCGATATCATATGGTAGTCCGGCTCTTTTTCTATGACCTCAAACTTTGCTCTTGATTGAACGGGTCCTACCGATAAGTTGATTGACATACCCGTATGTGCAGTGTCTCGATTTCCTTCAAGTCCGTCATCGTGGTGGGCTGTCGTACAATCTCGCATAGGCTAACCTTGGTTGTCTTGAGAGTCTTGAGAGTAATTACATTCGAAGATGCTCTGTGTCGACGAGGGCCCTTCGAACTCCAAACCCTTGATGTGTGCGGTAACATGTAGGGCCCGGTTGTGACCCTCCTCTGCCATCATGTCGTCTTCCGTAAATGTAACATTGATTACAGATATTTCCGATGCAGCTAGGACTTCTGGACGAGAAGGAGTCAGGTGTACATGTAGAGCTATTTTATTAATTGCAGCAAACGTCTCTGCCCGTTGATTCCTCGAGAGGTGCAAGAGTTCACACAAGCTTTCCACTAGAGATGCCGCTTCTCGATCCACTTTGGTCTCTCGGTTCGTAGTAAACTGTTGATCTGAGGGGAATTAGTCCCCGGTGTAGAAATCTCCGGAATGCTCATTTCTGACGTCATCTTGATGAGGAGATCGAGTATGCCGTTTACCGCTTCTTTGATTAGCTCCATGTTCTTCGTGTAAATCTCATGTACCCGTGCTAGTTCGCTTAATGTTGGAAGTCTTCTGATCATGCCATCGGATACACCGTTAGGGGGGGGGGGTATCTCCGTTGGAGGAGCCATCAGGATTTGAGACTGTCGAAGCGGTCCTAAGACCAACCATCTCAGAATTGATTGAATGGTATTGAAGAGATTGACTTTACAACCGAGAGATCAACCTCCCAATGTGGTCGCCAATTGTTTATGGTTGAAAACTACTCCTGTTGAATTTGGTAATTTAGGGTGTGTGGATGAGGAATGAATCTAAACCCTAAACAAATGCACTGCGCGGTGAGTGCTTGTAGATTCGGAAGTCAATCTGTGCAAGTCCGGCCTAAACCAAGAAATGGCCGTTCCAGACTTGTTTCGGTCACAAAGTGAAGGAGATGGGGTTGATCTTAGGGAGGGAAGCGACGAAGGTGTTGAGATTGTGAAGGTGTTGGCTATGAATGACTTGTAACAGAAAGATGAGCAGGCTTACGATTGATGCAAGCAGGCTCTGGGTGTTGGAATACGTTTTTGTATTAACACTTGCCTCTGTTGTTTTTCCCCTTGTTTTTGAAATAGGGCGGAGAACCTATTTATACAAGTTATTGAGCCTTATTCACGTCTCTCGTGGGAAGTGGAGGAAGTGGAGTGATGGAGTAGTGGAGTTGTGCGTCGGTGCCATACGACCAGTCTTGCCCACTTCTCCTGTTCATCTCTTACCGTCCATGACTTCCTAACACGTTCTTGTGATGGCGCGTTGCACACCGCACGCCGTAAACCGCGGAGACCAATACCCCGAGTATGTATCCCCGGTTTGTGACATGATCGATGTCTGGAACGTGTGGATCGTGGATCCACGATAGGTAGCATGTAATGTTAATTTGAATAACTGCGTTATTCAGGAAGTTGATACTTGTGAAGTATCGTGTGTATTTTATGCGAGTGCTTGCATCATGGTGTGGTAAAGTGATGGGTAATGACGCCTCGGCGACCAACTAACTCCCGACCGGGGTTGTATAACCAAGTTTGGTGAAGTTGGACGGATGAGATGATCTTTAAGACACTCATCTGCGACCGTTAATGAAATTAGGGTTTTGAAGAGGTGCGCGAGCATCACTCTTGACTTGGTTGAAACCAAGCATGGGATACAACTTTGGCCAGGCCGACCATACATGCGTGTAAACGGCATGATGGTGTAGGCGCCTATACCCCATTACCTCACGAAAGTATGATCTGGGTCACTTAATTCATCCGGTGAAGTTGAGTGGTCGAGATCGGTTTGCGACAGGAAACCAGTGCCGCAAGAGCCGCACGTCACACCCACTTCAGGCACACGTTCCAAGACGACCAATCTTGGTCGGTCTTGGCCGATTGGCTTGGTGTGAAGGTGGTAGGCTGGTGTTTACGCCTATACCTGAATATCCCATAAAAACGTGATCTGAGCCATCCAAATCGTCCAGCGAAGTTGAGCGGTCGAGATCAGTTTGTGGTTTTGGGAGGTGTGACCACGCTAGTTTGGGCGTACGTTTTGAATTCGCCAGGCATGATATGCCTTGGCCGATCGGGTGAGGGAATAGATGGGTCCACGGTGGTCATCTTTGGTATGACCGGACACCTTAATCTAATCTTGGACCCTCCATTCGTGCTTTCGGAGAAGATGGACGCGTGTGATGCTCAAAACCCTAATTCTGGATTTCAAAGCCGTGCGTCACCCCTTGTTTGGGCACACGAATTTGTTACGACCAAGCATGGTTGGTCTTAGCCGGTTGGTCAAGTGTGTAGGCGGGCCCTCATTGATTGTGTTGACATGCTCTGGGCCCTTTGAGTTTACATCTACACCCTCCATCTATACCTGCGAAGATGGATGGTTGAGACTATTTTGCGACACATGTAATATGCCGCAAACCCTAATTTAGGGTTTTCCGTCCATACTGCTTGGTATGAACGTTTTTTGGCAAGCTAGGCCAATGGCCGACCATGCGGGGTCGGCAGTGGGTATTCCATACCCGCTTGGGGGTGATGGAATTGATCTGGGTCATCCAATCATGCTTGTGGAGCTGGATGACTGCGATCATATCCGGACTGATACGGTCAGTCCGGATGCTCAATCGGGCTAGTATAACACACCGAGAGGGGCTCAATCGGGCTAGTATAACACACCGAGAGTCAGCCTGTACGGGTATTTTGTACATGGTTTCATTATAATGCTTGGATGTTCGTGTTGCTCCGTAAGAGTAACACTCAGTCGTCATACCGCACTGATAATGAGTACAGGAAATACAAGGCTGATTGCGCATTAATTAAAAATGCTAGAAATTCACAGGGTATATGGGGTTGTTGCTACATGCTCCAACCTAGATGAATTTCGTGTATTCATAGAATGGGATTGTTGCCGCATGCTCCATTCTAGGTGAATTAAGTGAGGGAGTATCCAACACTTATTAATGGCTTTATCTTTTACAAGATGTCAGCGCATAATTTTCTGGTTTTTACAATTTTAACCTTAAATGAAAATCCACCATCAACACCCTTGCTTCAGATTCAACAAGTTTCTTTTTCGACAAAAAGAGATCTCTTCGAATATTTTCACATTCTAATTTCTTAGAATTTAGCTCGTCTGTATGATCTTTAAGAAGAGAATCAATGATTTGATAACCAATATAATATCCTTGAAAAACCCTCCTCAGTTTCTTGTTCTCACGACAAAGAGGAGTCATAAAACCAAGAAAATCCGAAGTTCTCAGTTTTTCATTTTTCAAAGGTTCCAGCAGTTTAAAGTATTCTGAGATATCCTTTTCTACTTCTTGTTCAAAATCTGAGTCATCATCATCGGAAATTTCGGATTCCAAACTCCTTCCGTCAGAGAAGGATCGGCTGAGTTGAGCTCTGAGGATTGTCGACCAACTCAGTGAAATTTTTTCTTCGTTCATCTTCGTTTTCAGTGCAACCAAGTATTAATTCAGGTGATTTTTCATGTGTTTTTCGTTCGATCTAATGATTGGTGTGTTACTTCATTATCAGAGTCATTCGGTTTTCCTTTTTCTTTGATTCTAGTATTAGTTAGGGTAATTTCTAATCTTTCATGGAAAAAATTTTAAATCCAGAAATTGATTCATCAGTTGTTGATTTGAGTAATTCTCCAGTAGAGAGTCCATCTATTGATCTAATAAATAATACTGAAGAACGTTGTGATGCTTGGAAATTCTCATTAATTGGTCGTTTGGATTTAACTCGATTGAAATTTTCTGAAGTGGTTTTAAATCTGAAGAATCAATGGAAACTTGAAGGTCAATTTAAAATTATTCCCTTAGGTAAAGGTTTCTTTACTATTAAGCTTGATAATGAGAAAAACAAAATGGGTATTAAGGATGGTAAATGGGAAGTTGGAGATCAAGTTCTTTGGATTCGGAATTGGATTCCTGATTTTAGGCAAGAAAATCATAGAACTTCATTAGCAATGATCTGGGTTCACCAACCTGGACTGAGTTTGGAATATTGGGATGAAAAAACTCTTTTCACAATTTGCATAGCTTTAGGAACTCCAGTAAAAGTTGATGAAGCAACTCTGAATTATGATAATGGTTATTATGCCAGAGTTTTGGTGAATATTGATCTTGCAAACAAAATCCCAAACAAACTATGGATTAAAACCAAGTTTGGAGGTTTTATGCAAAGTGTGATCTTAACAAAACCTCCAAAGTTTTGTGACCACTGTAAAATTGTTGGGCATCTGAAGATTGAGTGCAGAGTCAAAAATTCTTCTCCAAAGGAACCAGTTCCAAAACAAATAGTTAATACACCAAAAAACACTAATACTTCAAACAATATGAAATTTGATATTTGTGATCCATCACTAGGCTCTAGCAGTCAAGCACAAGGGTTTTCTTCAAATACATCTCCAAGAGAGGTTGAACATTGTAAGACTCCTATTATGCATTTTAATAAATCTGTTGGAGTAGGTCATCAATTGGGGAATACAGTAAATATTACTACAGGAATGTTTGGCTCCTTACATGATACAAATGTTGTTGAAAATATTATTGAATGCATGAAGATAGTGTTACTCTACCTCCAGCTAAAGTATTACAAATTGTGGAGGACAATGCTCTGGAAAATAGTGTTATTAAGTACATTAATGGAAAAGAAGGTACAATGACTGAAGAGAAAATTCCAACTACTTCATGGTCTAAAATCATCTCAAAGCCTTCATCATCAAAACAAGGATCTTCTGCATCACAAATTGTTGGAGTTCCAAAGGTAACATCTCAACAAAATCCTGTCAAATATAATTTTAGGAAAAATCAAAACAAAGGAGGCACTAAGGGTCTCCAACCTCAACAATGAAAGTTCTCTACTGGAACATAAGGGCCTTAAGAGAGTTAAGGCTCAAAATAAATTAAGGTCCTTAATAAATCATTTTCAGCCTTCATTAGCTTTTATAGCTGAACCAAATTTTTTTTGTAGTTCTTCCTTTTGCAATAAATTAAATTTACCTGGTATGCAAAATAAAGTTATACATAATTCAGTTTCAAATAAGAAAGGCAACATATGGCTTTTTTGGAATAAGACTCTACCAGAGCCAACTGTGGTTTCAATGTCAATTCAGATGATCACATCAAGTGTAGGTGGATTTGTTGTTTCTAGTGTTCATGCTCATGTAGGTGTTGTTCAAAGGAGATTTCTATGGACAGAAATGGAGCTTATAAGTGAATTGAAACAACCATGGATGGCAATTGGTGATTTTAATTCCATTACTTCTTCTGAAGAGAAAATTGGTGGAAGAGCAGTTCATAGAAAGGCAATGCAAGAATTTAACACTTGTTTAGCAAATTGTGAATTGATACAAGCTCCCAAAACTGGTTTGCAGCATTCATGGTCTAATTGTCAGCATGGTAATAGAAGAATTCTGTGTAATCTTGATAGAGCTGTATACAACCAATTGTGGTTTCAAAAAGAAAATGAAGATTGGAGTTATAAAGTTGGTTTGAGAATAGATTCAGATCATTCTCCATTACTTGGAGGCAATGTTGCAATTCCTAAACCAAAAAATATTCCTTGGAAGTTTCAAAAGATATGGCTATCTCATCCCAGTTTCATGGAAGTTGTCTCTCAAAGTTGGAGTGAAGTAATACTTGGTGATCCAGCTTTTATCTACCAACAAAAATTAAAAAGATTAAAAACTATTCTCAAAGAAAGGAACTGGAATGTCTTTGGTAATGTGCATGTGAAACTAAAAGAAGCTGAAGAAGAAGTTCAGAAAGCAATGCTGGAATCTGATATAAATCCTTTTGACACTTAAGCTCTAGACATATTAGTTACTGCTGAGAATAATTTTAATTCAAAAGAGGTTCATCTAAGTACAATGCTCAAGCAGAAAGCAAGAGTTAAATGGGTCAAGGAAGGATCTGCACACATGTTTCTTTCATACAAACTTGAAGATCAGACAGTCAAGAAACTTCATCAGTGAGCTTCAAGATGATAATGGTGATATTACAACAGATCAAACAAAAATTGCAGATACCTTAATTTAACATTTTCAAAAGAAGTTTCAGTTCAAAAATGTAGAAAAAGATGACACTCTTCTTGAAGTTATTCCAAAAGTGATAAATGAAGAAGACCAAAAAATGCTTGATGCTATTCCTGATGAAGAAGAAATTAAAAGTACAATTTTTCACATGGATCCAGACAGCTCTCCTGGTCCTGATGGTTTCTCGGGTTGGTTCTACAGGTCATGTTGGCACATTATAAAACATGATGTAATACAAGCTGTGCAGTTTTGCTGGAAAAAAAGATTTATACTTAAGGGCCTTAATTCAAATTTTTTGGTGTTACTTCCTAAGATTGAAGGTGCAAAAACTCCAAATCACTTCAGACCAATTGGCCTGAACAATGTAAGTTTCAAGATCTTTACCAAAATCATCAATACTAGATTGTGTTCACTTATGAATAAGCTTATCACTCCTCAATAAGTGGCTTACATCAAGGGCTGAAGCATACAAGAACAGATACTTCTGGTATCTGAATTAGTAAATGAGATGAAGAAGAAGAGAAGAGGAGGAAATGTAGCTCTCAAGCTTGACATTTCTCAAGCATATGATTCTGTGAGTTGGAACTTTGTTTTTCAAGTACTTCAAAAATATGGGTTTTCAGATTCATGGTGTCAATGGTTGCATACTCTTTTTGCATCTGCTAAAATATCTGTGATGATCAATGGAGGTCCACAAGGTTTTTTCTCAGTGGGTAGAGGTCTCAGACAAGGAGATCCTCTATCTCCAACTCTCTTTATTTTAATGGAAGATGTTCTCAGTAGGTGCATTCATAAAATGGTGGAGGAAGGCTCATTATCTCCAATGGTGTTTAGAAGAGGTATTCATCCTACTCACTTGTTCTTTGCAGATGATGTACTCATTTTCTGTAATGGTGCAAAGAAAAATGTTACAAATCTTCTTAATTTGTTGGAGAAGTATCAGAAGGGCACAGGGCAAATAATTAACAAAAATAAAAACAAGCTCTTTATAGATGGTACTTCAGCACTTAGAAAAACTCAAATAAGAGATTTAATGCAAATGGAATTGAGTGAGTTTCCTGATAAATACTTAGGAGTAATTCTTTCTCCTGGAAAAGTTAAATTATCTACAATATGGCCTATGGTAGAAATGTTTCAGAAGAAGTTAGCAGTTTGGAAAGGGAAGTTGCTGTCATTTCAAGAAAGACTGGTGCTTGTCAAATCTGTTTTGTGCAGCATTCCAATATATAATATGGGTGTTTATAAATGGCCTTCTTCTGCAATTAAAATTTGTGAAAAGATCATAAGAAATTTTCTTTGGCCTGGGGATGGAGAAGTGAGAAAATATAAAACTCTTGCATGGAAAAAAGTGTGTACTCCTTTTAGTGAAGGTGGTCTTGGAATTCAGAGATTGGAAGTCATTAATAAAGCTCTCCTAATGAAGATGATGTGGAGAATCATTAATTCAGAAGAAGAATGGGAATTATTCATTAAAGCCAAATTCAAAAATTCAAATGGACAATGGAATGAAAATTGGCAACTATCTTTTATTTGGCCAGGTTTGAAGTGGGCTTGGAGTGTGTTAAAAGATAACATCAAATGGTTCATTGGAAATGGTCAAAATGTAAATATTTTGTTTGATAATTGGATTCATGAAACTCGTCTAAGTGATCAACCAGAAATGACTCAGTATATGAGGAATAATATACACATGAAGGTAGCTGATCTTATACAAGATGGCATCTGGAACATTCCACAAGAGTTGCAACAATTATTTCAATCTTTCAGCTTACCTGACATAGGAGGAGGACAAGATAAGCTCTTCTGGACTGGCACTTTGAATGGTAAGTTCTCTACTTCTTCAACCATTACCATGATAAGACATAAAGAACCCAAAATGCATTGCTCTACAAAAATATGAAATTCTTATTTGCATCCAAGCACCTCAAGCAATATTTGGAAAATAGTACAGGGAGTCTTTATTGATGATTCAGTTATGGTTGATAGAGGTTACAGCCTAGCATCAAGATGCTGCATCTGTGAAAATGAGCAAGACAACATGAATCATCTTCTATGGCATTGTAGTTTTAGTGTCAAAATTTGGATATGGACTTGCTCTATTTTTGGTTTCAGTTTGCCTGTAACTTTTGATGATATTTGGACAAGGGCCAGGAATTGTAGTCTTCTAATTAGAGAGACTTGGATAACTGCATCCTGTTCAGTTATTAAGGAATTGTGGTTTCAAGAAAAATAAAAGACTCTTTGAAGACATAAAACCAAATGAGAAGCAGTTCAAATCCAAAATAAAGAAGATGGTTCTTGAGGGTGGATACAGGATGTAAAGCAACCAGTGGAACCATAATTATGATCTGCAAATAATTAATTTTTTTAATCTTGGTGCAAGACACAGTAAATTCCAGAGCATTAATTTTTGTTACTGGAATCCTCCTACTGTTGGATATATCATGTTTTGATGTAATGGATCATCTTTTGGTAATCCAGGACCAGCTGGTTTTGGTGTTGTTGTGAGAGATCATACATGTCAAGTGCTTGGAGTCTTATCTGGGGGTATAGGCATTGGAACAAATTACATTGCAGAAGTGTGTGGAGTGGTTTGTGCAGCAGAATTAGAAGTGGAATGGGGCATGGAAAACATTGTATTATGTTCAGATTCAAAAACAGTAATTGGGGACTTTGCTCAAGGGAAGGTTCCTTGGTTTATTCACATGAGATGGAGGAAAGCAACCAGTAAAATTGCTTCTATCATATACAAGCACGGGGAAAACAAATTTTTCTTGGTAAGAAAAAGAGGTTGAGATGGAAAGCGAGATCATCATGGGAAGACCTTCATTCTTAACTATAATTGAACTTCCGAGAGGTGGCATACATTCTTCCGAGGCAAATGAGGGGTTTCGAATTTCCAAAATTATCATATGTATTTGAATTCTCAATTTTTCCATTTCTTTTTCTCGGAGGTGGCCTAGAGACCTGAGGAGCAAAAGGCATAAGAAATGAATTTTTAATCTCGAAGAGTAAAAATGAGAATTCGACTAAGAAAGAAAAGTGAAATACAACAAGTGAAACGTTAATACATCGCAAACAAATATCGCAAATAATGAAACATGAATGATTGAATGATTTAACAAATATAAATGCGCAAATGAATGGACGAACCTTATGGCGTATACATGAACAACATTTCGTAAGAAGGCAAATGTAAGACCTAAAGTGCGTCATATAAGTATCTCCCGCCGTAGTTGGGGAAGGTTTCCCGGCTGAACCATGAAAATTTGGGGCCCATGAAAGCTATCCTAAGAGGCACCTTGGGCTATATATGTAGGGCCGAGGGTCTTCCAGAGTCGGTGTATGCTCAAGGCGCTAGGGGTACATGGAGCCGAGTGCCCGGATGGATGACTGGCCATTCTTGGCAAGTCTTGCATACGTTGGCCCCGAAGAAAACTCCACTTTAGGGTGCGTCCCGTAACCATAAACCCTATAGGTATAAGATAAAACTGGCTCTTGTTGTTAAGACTGGATGGGGAGGAGCTAGTCTTGTATGGCTTCGATGTTTCGCTCCTTGAAGGGGCAATCCTGGGGAGATGATAAGGGCGGTACTCTCCATTAGGGGAGTGCAAAATGACGCAAATGTCATGAGGCTTTGTTTTCAAGAAGACTTGAGGCTTGTCATATTTGTGCAAATGATCTACAGAGGCAATAATACTAACGCTGTAGGGCGGGATCAACGGGTCTTTGCTACGGACAATTTCGTCGCAAGACGGCAATGTCATAGGGTTCGCAAGGATATCTAGGGTCATATTTGCAACCAAAACATCCTCAGACAAAAATACTTGAAAAAAATGATCATGGAGGACCTCTATTGGGAGGTCTGACTTGGAAGACCACACAAAATGATAAGGCAAGGTCAATGGGCCTTTGCATGAAAATGTAGGGCGACTGCGACCTTGTCGCGAAAGACAAAGATAGCATTTTCATAAAGATACCCGAGACCCATACATTTCAACAACAATAAAATTATTATCCAACAAAATACATGAGGATAACTAACTTCTTCCATGAGAAGATAAATATCGAGGCAAGTATGGGAATGGAAAAGATGGAATATTCATATTCATCTTCCACGAAAGAGTTATACATTAATAATGTTAGCCAATTATATTACAAGAACTACCAAAAAAGGGGAGTGAAGATTGAATTCATGAAAAAAGAGTTCACTATAACAAAGATACAAAGAATGTAGATATCATCGATTCTTGATTGTATTATTCTCATTTCTTACTTTCACTATCAAACATCGAGAGATGTAGATTCTGAACCTTTTCAAGAAGCCAGGGATATGTATGCAAAGGGATGTTCGTGTTTACAAACATATTGATCATTATTAAAAGTGCTTCAAATTGTTTCTTCAACTTGGAATACTTATTATTACTTGAGGAGAGACTCTTCAAGGACGTTGTTGTTTTTCAGATTCAAGTTCTTCAATTCTCGTTGGAAAAGGCAGTTGTTCTTTCTGATTCAAGAGCTGCTCTAGTGGGCTATGAGTAGCCGAGCGAGACTATAATCTTTTGATCATTACATTGATTGGGAGAAAAGATTTCGTAAAGAATGGATGAGGTTCTTGATCAGAATAGTTTGACAGTAGTAAAACCTTCTCGAGCAACTTCGTTGAACTTCTTCAAAAGAAGTTTTGTATCCACGACCGATGGAAGCCATCTATCGGTATGGGAATGGATGAAAGATCGGAGATTAAAAACAGCCTAGAAAGGATGAAGAAAAGCTTTGTGCGGTGAGCGCAATCATCGGAAGGAGAGAGTCAAAGAAAGATAAAAAAGGAGGGGAAAAGAAACTATATATAGGGAAAAGATCCTCGAGAAAAACGAGGTCATTTAATGCGAAGAGACATGAACGGTCAAAAAAAGTGGTTAAAAGAAACGTGTCAAGAGAAGGCATTAATAATCAAAATCCGTGTAAAAGTGTGGAATAAACATTGTAAAAAAAGAGGTTCAAAGATCACTTTGACAACGGATTTTTCCTTCAAGATGCCCTTCAAGCAATATTGAAAAAAGGCAAGATGAGGATCATGCTTGAATTGAACTAATTCAAAATATAGTGAGGGGTGTAGTGTGGGAAAATTTTTCATCATTTCTTTTAATTGAACTTCCAGGAGGTGGCTGCTCTAGAGAGGTTTCCAAAATTATCATATGTATTTGAATTCTCAATTTTTCCATTTCTTTTTTCTGGGCCTGCTCTAGTGGGCTACTTTGTGGGGTATTGTTTCCATGTATTTTTCTGGGCCTTTTTTTTGTGGGCTGCTTTGTGGTGGGTTATTTTTTCCTCTTGTATTCCTTAATTTTCTTATCAATGAAATATGATTCAGAAAAAAAAAAATCATCGGAAATTTCATCTAACCCTTCTTGTAGACGTATTTTCCAGTCGTCATCGGTTTCTACATTATTAACAAGATTAACTTGTCTCGTAGAATCTCTAGAGATGATTTCTTTAGATATTGAATCGTAGATGCCATCATCAAGTGTTAATTCAAAACTCTTGATGTCTTGCTTTACTTTAACTAAATCATTCATTAGATTCAATTCTCTAGGTTGGATCGCACCAAACACAGATTGTTAGATCTTTTCGTGTTTTCCTGCTCTGATACCAATTGAAAAGGTGAGGGTACCCAAATATACCTCAAGCTATAACTTTTCCTACCTATAAGTCCTTTCTCCGAAAGTGATTGTCTATGGACTGAGTCGAGACAATGCAACTAATCGGTTCACACTTCGTGTGATCGTCTATGGATACGAGATCGACACAATACAACAACGAAGTATGTTTACTTGATAAAAAGGTTCGGACTTAACCAAACACAATAGGATTACTTATCAGTAAATAGGAATTAACGTTTGTGTAATTTATTTTAATTATAATAAAACAATTATAATGCGGAAATATAAAGTAAATAACATAGCAAGATTTTGTTAACGAGGAAACCGCAAATGCAGAAAAACCCCGAGACCTTGTACAGAATTGAATACTCTCAGGATTAAGCCGTTACAAAAAATTAAACCAACTTCGTATAGTGGAGACAAAGCAACTAAACCTATAGTTCACCTAGTTCCGTCTATGTTCCCACACCTCCAACTTATGAATAAGTCACGTACTTGGAACAATTCCTTTGGTTCGTATTCCAAACAGTAAAGAAACAACAAATCTTTTTGGTATCAACTCTCTTCAACCAAGTGATGTGAGTTCGACAAAGGCTCTTCTGTTTATCTCAATAAACTCCTTCGTCAGGTTCTTATATATATCTTATGTTCAACTACCAAAGGTAATTGTTAATATTTTGCAATCAATACTTTTAATCACAAAGAATTGTATTGATGCCGATCTACACAACTATTCAATCCAATGTATCAAAAGGATAAAACGATTATAGTTGGATCCTCTTATACCGAAATAAGTATTGTGCACACCAAAGATTATCCCAAATCAGAAATCTTCAATATCTTCTTTGTTTTCAAATCTTCTTAGATCTTCAATAAACACCTGCACACAATAACTTGAATTTCTTGTGATCAATCACGCACAGAACAAAGTCTGTTAACAATGGATTATCACAAGATCGTCTTTAGAACTAACAACAGTCTAAAGATTCATGTCGAAACTTCGATCTAGTTTGAGTGAATCTTATATCAGAGGAGAATATTCTCAAGCATAAACAAACTAGGTGCAATCAAAGTTCAACCACCGTTAGTCAATCAAATCAATTGAAAACACAAGATAAACTGCTATTATCTAGTTTCCCACCAACGGTACTAATAGAGCTTCTCAATCCCAAAGAAGACTTTAAACTGAGCGTCCGTAAGAGATTTCGCCTAATTAGGTTACTCTCCTCTCCGAATAGGCGGCTACACCAGTAACAACACAACCGAGGAAGTCTGTTGTTACGAAGGATTAGTTTGCTAGAAATGCAAACTTCAAGTATTTATAGACAAGGAAGTTTGGACACCAAGGAATTTCCAAAACCGAAAATATTCTCAAAGATATTCAATATATTCCAAATTCGGTTTCCATAATTCCTGGAAATGCTCTGTCCAAAATATTGACCGACAATCTCTTTGGAAAATCTCAACTAGTAAATGCACATTACTAATTCTCGTTTTCCTAAAATAAAATTAAAAACCTCAAATAAAAGATTCTTAACTTATTTATATTTTAATCCTGGGATTTCCTTCCTGTAGATATTAAGGAATAACTTTGAACAATAAAAGATAAACATTACTGCACGTGTTCAAAGTATGCCGACATCCTTACTTTGTAAGTCATCTTTCATACTTACAACCTTGAAACCGATTTGCCACACTTCCAAACAAGTTTAGAATTGGTTCATCTGACTTTCAAGAACTATGCGATTGATCAAGAAACAATCAATCACAAATCATGGGTTTAACGGTTCTACCAAAACAAGTTTCGGTTCTACCTCAATGTGAGTAGTGTGCATAGTCACACTAGCTTCCCAAAATTCGGTTGACTAGGTACTAGGATCGGTTCCCCACATATATATGGTATCTAACTTATATGTGTTGCACATGTCCATATGATCGGTTCCCCCTTGCCTAAAAACGTGTTGCACATGTCAATAGGATCGGTTCCCCTTTCTGCTAAAAACTTGCTGCACCTCATACAAGGATCGATTCCCCTTTGTGATGTGTTGCACCTCTTCATAGGATCGGTTCCCCTTTACCCAGAGAGGGTCATACACAAATCACAAACTCGATCATACCATCTCAGGTGATTACTTAAGATCGGTTTCACTAATAAAAGTCATACGACCCTTTGTGAATAGTTTTACCAAGAACACAAACAAGTCATGAGCGGTTATACTAAATCACACATATTGGTTGCTCACAAGATATGCAATGAATAAAATACCAATAACGCCTGGCGATTTCTTTTTCGATTCATAAACAAGTTTATGAACTTACTTCCTTAAAACACATGTATAAACATTGTTTCATAGGATGAAATCCTCACCTCATACCCATACATAATCACAATAGCATTTAAACGATTATGTCGATGTCTTATCTACAAAGTTTAATGGTTAAGCAATAAACCTCGTATTGTATTCCTTAATACTATGTCTATCTAGAGTGCTCATGCTTAGCAATGGTTGCGAGATTTTGTTTTCAATATGCACGACTTGAAAGATACGTTAGGGAATGAAACAGTTCAAGTTCAAGTCAAATATAAAGGATCTCGTCTATACAATTAATAACCAACAAAATACCGATGACAACTAAAATCTTCCATCGAAGAAGAATACTCGAGGCAAGTATGGGAATGGAAAAGATGCTATTCATCTTCCGATGAAAGAATTATACATCAATAATGTTAATCAATTATATTACAAGGAAGAACTACCAAAAAAGGGGATTGAAGATCAATTCAAAGGAGAAAAATCCAAGAAATACTATAATAAGGATACGAAAAGATATTACAAGCGGAGAAAGAAAACGAAAAAGTTATCTCTTTGGTGATTCTTCTTCTTCATACGATTCTTCACCGATTATTCATAATCGGGGATATGAATGCGAGGGATATTTATCCTTACAAACATACTCCATACCTGTTCGTATGAAAACTTGAACAAAGATCATTGTTAAAATTCTCCACCTCGTTAAAAATTGTTTCTTCAACTTGGAATATTTATTCTGAAGGAAAGAGATTCTTTATGAAATTTTCTGTTTCGAGTTCTTCATTCTCATTTGAAAATTTAGTTGCTCGCCTCTTCTCATTCGCAAATAAGAAACGACAAGTTAACAATTTACAAGTAATATTACGGAAATGAACGAGTAAGGTATAATAAGCAACCTACCAAATGAGATATCATATCTTTAACCAAGGAAGTATGCTCGCGGGAAGACTCAACATCAACACCTAGGTTATTTCGGCGTTATCTAAAACTTTCAAGTAATTCATCATCATTATTTATAACAAGGAAACAAGATCTTCTCGCTCACTAAGTAAGGAATTCTCCGAAGCAATTCATCTCGCTCAATTTGTAGCTCAAGAAGAGATTTTGAAATTTTGCTAATGCTTGAGCACCATTGTTAGCAATAGACTCAAGAAACATTTGTTTAAATCGCATTTAAAACCAGGAATGAATAAAAATATTTGGTCAAGTTCATCTAATGAAAGAGAGTTAATTTTGTTCAAGAACTAGATCATGAAAGTAATAAGTTAGGTGGCAATACCACCAATAAAAATAAAAATAATAAAAGAAGGCAAATATTATACCATAAAGTTTGAAGGGTCAGTCAAGTTCGGTATTTAACTTTTGAACTGTCTTTACGAGATGCAGCTTACGGGCCTCCAATTTTCGAATCTTCTTGCTCAAAATTCTTCTTCTCAAGGTTGTTGCGTCTTCTCTCAAGATCCGAGGCAACTACAAAAGAAGACCTTCCAACCTATGAAAGAAGATGAAAATTAATACATATACAACAATATAAAGCCAATAGGGAGATATGATTGTATACATACCAAGGATCCAAGCGCATTCCCAAGAAGTCGGAGACATAGTTACGGGAGACTCCATTGAAAGAATCAATGGGTGGCATTGCACCAGTCCCAAAGAGAATAGGGAGCATCTCCCATTCCTGGAAAGAATCGGAGAAGATACTAACCGACCCATAGAAGAACCGTTAATCGGGGTCCTTGTAGCGAGAAAGCGATTGGAATCAGTTTGGAGCTAAGGCGAGCAAGAAGATTGATCTTAGTTAGAGGATTTAAGTCTTACTTTTAGTCTTGGCAACAACTTTTCAAACCTTCGCAAATGTGTAAAGTTGAAAAAAAAAAAAAAAAAAAAATGTCAAAGTAAGGGAAATGCTTCTTACTTCACTCATGTTTATCGAAGCAATGTCAAAGTGATCCTTTTTGTATAGCTTTCAATCCAAAAGATTTCACAAACTCAAAGAATGTAAAAGAAAGTTAGCGAAATTTGAGTAGGAAACATACTTCTTTTCCTTCTCGTGCCATTGAATACCCGGAGCAAGGACCATTTAAGATCAAGGGTACGACCCACCACCTCTCATCTTTGAATGACGGAGAGAGAATTATTACCTGGGTGCCAATCAATGTCTTTAGATTCATCATAGTTAAGAACAAACAAAGGGTATAAAGATCCTTTGCACTCGCACCGCGGTTCGCAACTCAAGCACGCTTAATACAATCGCCACTTTAATTGATAAAGACGAGAGAATTTTTCATGGGCCAAAATTTCATAAAATAAAGGCAACTCAGATTGTACAAGGGAATAGGAATTCGACCCGGCGAGACTATAATCTTTGCTCGAGGAGAAAAGATCTGAAAGAATGGATGAGGGTTCTTGATCGGGAATGGTTGACGTAGTAAAAAAACTTCTGTTGAACTTCTTCAGACATTTAAGAAAAAGTGGTTGAAAGAACGTGTCAAGAAATGATAGTAATAATCAAAACTTAAAAGTACAAACCTAAGATAAGAAGTGTGACAACAATATTGTAAAAATTTCATGGTACTCTTCCCTCACAGAGAGGTAAGAGATGATACTTCATATATCTCAAAGAAACTCTAACAAAAGAATAGAGAGGCAAGTGCATTTTCGACCAAAGATTATTCTGACAATGATTTTCCTTAAAAATCGCTCTTCAGAAATAAATATTCAAGGAAAAGAGGCAAGATGTAGGACCATAATATCCAACGTACAGACTACGCTAAGTCAATAAACAACGATGTCGCGAGGATGTGAAGAGCTAAAATAAACGACGCAAAGAATAACGACAAAGCGAGACATAAAGGAGACGTGAGATACGAGGTTAAGAAGGATCGCGAGATTGAATAGTTGTACAGCGACAGTAGACATTCCCGAAAATAAAGGATAGCTTACATCCACTATGTATTACCCTATATAAAGGGTCGAGTGAGGTGGAAGGGGGAGTTCGGGAGAATTGTTAGGGCAAGTCATTAGGAGAGAGAAAGTTTAAGAGCGTTTTACTTCCTAAGTTAATTCAACTTTTCTGTGTAGAATTCATGAAATTAATCAATAAACATTCTCAATTAATGAGCGGTTATACTAAATCACATATTGGTTGCTCACAAGATAAATAGTTTATGAACTTACTTCCTTAAAACACATGTATAAACATTGTTTCATAGGATGAAATCCACCTCATACCCATACATAATCATAATAGCATTTAAACTCAAGTGGAAGGATGATGTTGTCGTTGTAGATTCTTACTTCTTCACTTCTTCAAGGCCTCGCAATACTTGTAATGTCTCATATCCTAATAATTTCAAGCTAACCTATACGAAGTTGACTCTAGTACATAATTAAGAGACTCTTAAAATGAGTTTTGATTCACTAAAATATGACAACCAAACTTGACATACCAACGCTTGGTGGGTTCAACCGAGCTATGCTCTAACAACTATATTCTGCTAATGGCTTCACAATAGTGGTTTCGTTTTTAAAACCGTCGGAGGAACGTATCCTATAACCACAAGTTTCCATATCTGAAAGTCACGGGCTTGTAGAAATGAACACATAACAATTTTCCATAGTAAGTAATATGTGCCATCAAAGGCTAGCGGTATGTTTATCAAGATTGCAATCATGCCCATAGAGTCAGATCCCTTCAAACACAATAAGGAATTATACAAAGAGCTTATATCTCTTTCTCTCACAATCAGAAAGTTTACGGAACCAAATCCGTGAACCTGATTATTTGTGAGAGTACTTGGTCTATCTCAATAATCAATATTCAAGAATCAATCAAGTCGTATCCAATAAACAAGGATGGATATATCTACTTTGATTGGTTTACGTACAACCTATGATATTTCAATTATAAAGATAAATTAACAATATAATACGGAAAAAGAAACAACATAGACACCAGAAATTTTATTAATGAGGAAACCGCAAATGCAGAAAAACCCCGGGACCTAGTCCAGACTTGAACACCACATTGTATTAAACCACTACAGACACTAGCCTACTATCAAAACTTCTGAGTGGAATGTAGTTGAGACCGAATTAAACCGTCAAAGCAATTCAGTTATATTTGCGCTCCTTACACCTCTTGAATCCCAACAGGACTCTGCGCAAATGATTCCCTTAGTTGACGTCCTTTATAGCCTAAGAGTTGCTTCAACTCAATTGAAGACTTTAAACCAATCTGCCTCCCACAGATAAGCCTATATGTGTGATTTCCGTTCTGATCAAAGATCAAGGTGAGGTAGGAAATTGATTGTAATAGACAAAGTCTATCAAACCTTAAAATCCGGTCTTATGACTCTCGGAGAGCAACCTAGATTATTATTCACCTTACAAGTCGAAACTTGTGGAATCACAAAGTGTGAGATGAAGAAAATTTGTGATTTATATCTATCTTGTTTGAGTGATCAAGTCAACAATCAAAAAAGATCAGGATACTCGAACTATCAAGATAAGATAGTCGTACCTGGCTTCACGAATCCCCAAGTGAAGTCTTTTTTTGTCGCTAAACCCTAGAAGGGTTTAAAGGAGAGGACGACTCTAGTTTACAACTAGGACACACAAGAATAGTGTCAGGGATTGAAAGATCCCAGTTGTTTGAGGTTCTCCTTTTAAAGACTTCAGGGTCAAGGACTCAAGGTTGTTTTAGGTTTAAGCTAAGATAGCTTTGGAACCAATCAATCAATAATCACCGTTAGATGAAAAACTTGACTTTGAGATTAACATAGTAGAATATACATTCTGGTTAAATATCTAGAAGTGTTTTTTAGAGAGTTGTTTAAATGCCAATTATCTCACAGAAATAATTTTGATGCATCTGAAAATATTCGACAGGGTAAGTACGTGTACTCTACCTTGTTTATGACTATTTTTTTTTTATAGTACATGTACCGGGTATATGTACCCATAATACAAAAACGAGTTTAGGAAGTTTTCCAGTTTGCTTACCGGGTATGGATACCATTCCGGTTTCAAAACCAACAGTTCCTTTACGGTATGCATACTAGGTATGCGTATCATTCCTGGTTCATGAGCAACAGACTTTTTCTGGTATGGATACCGGGTATGCGTACCATAAAATTGATGCCGAGCTATAGCTACGCCGGGTACCTGCGGTTCTGGACTTGTAACAGTTCCCCAGTATGTGAACTAGTATGTATATTATCATGTATCCAGATTGACAGTAGTTATATATTTCTCTCTAACTAATTTGAAACATTCCCAATTAACATCAATGACATATATCATTGTTCCAACCTATTTTCGAATGATAACCTTGAATCATAATTATAGACAATAAATTGTTCTAAACCAAATTCTTCAAGTATGAACAAATGTTCTTAAGCTTAATGTCATATTTCAAGAAGATATTCAAGATAAAATTAACTCGAAATTTCTATTATGCATATGCTGTCTAATTTAGTCATGCGACAACGTCTCAAAGATAGAAATGGTAAAAACTTGAGATATAGGTGATTCAGTATTCACTTAAATTTTGATGTTGAAGTTCTCCAAAGCTCCTGTTGATCTTCGCCTTCAAATGGTAGAACGCAGTGATATCCGAATCTCAACTACACACTTCTATCCTAATCTGAGACTGACTAAGTGTAGACTAGAAATAAAGATATAGTTTTGACAACTAAATTTGACACCAATCTTGAGATAGAAAACCTTGTGAGTTTGATCGAGCAATGCTCTAACAATGATGGTGTTCAAAGAATTGCAGGAGAAGAACTTTTTGAACTTTATAACTTCCACTATACGACTCATCAGAGATGGTTTGATAACCATACTACCAAATAAAAAGTATTGTCCTCCAGATGTTCCCATATCGAAATTGAAGCAAGAAACCTCTTCTAACATACTCCATCATTGTACCATCATCGAAGCCACAACTCCCATTGGTTGTCGGCTCAAAGCATCGGCAACCACATTAGCTTTCCCGGGGTGATACTTCATTTCGAAGTTATAATATTTAATCAACTCCATTCATCTCCTCTGACGCATATTCAGCTCTTTCTGAGAAAATAGGTACTTGAGACTCTTGTGATCAGTAAAGATCTCAAACCTTTCACCGTACAAGTAGTGTCTCCAAATCTTAAGCGCAAACACCACAACTGCCAACTCGAGGTCATGTGTATGATAGTTTCGCTCATGAGGTCTCAACTTTCATGAAGCATAAGAAACTAACCTATCACTCTGCATCAACACACATCCCAACCCTTGAATCGAAGCGTCAGTGTAAATTACCTTCTTAACCCCACTTTCCGGGTTGACCAGATTGGTGCAGAAGTTAGTTTGCTATTAAGTTCACAAAAAGCCTTCTCAAAATCGGCAGTCCACTTGAAAGGAACCTCCTTCTTCGTCAGATTTGTCAAAGGACCAGCAATAACCGAAAACCCCTTGATGAATCGACAATAATAACAATCCAACCCTAAGAAACTCCGGATTTCAGTCACTGTATTTGGTTGCTTCCAGTCTGATACAACCTGAACCTTAAAAGGATCAACTGATATACTAGCTCCTGATACGACATGACCTATAAATTTTACCTCTTGCTTCCAGAACTCACACTTCTCAAACTTAGCATACAACTAGTGATCTTTCAAAGTCTGAAGCACTCGATAAAGATATTCTGCATGATCTTCGGGAATCTTAGAGTAAACCAAGATATCATCTATAAATACGATTATAAACTGCTCCAAAAATTCCCGAAACACATGGTTCATCAAATCCATAAAAACTGCAGGTGCATTTGTCAACCCAAATGGCATCACCAAAATTCGAACGAGCCATAACGGGTAACAAAAGTTGTTTTGGGAACATCACCTTCACGAATTAATACCTGATGATACCCAGTCCTCAAGTCAATCTTTGATACACAATTAACACCCTTCAATTTATCAAACAAATCATCAGTACTCGGTAAAGGATACTTGCCCTTAATTGTAACCTCATTAAGCTTACGATAATCAAAACACATTCTCAATGACTCGTCTTTCTTCGCTACAAACAATATTGGTGCACCTTAAGGAGCAATACTTCGTCTAATGAATCCATTCCTAAGTAATTCTTCAATTTGCTTTTTCATCTCACTCAATTCTGTTAGAGCACTGCTCGGTCGAACTCGCAAGCGTTGTTATCTCAAGCTTGTTGTCAAGTCTAGTTGGCAAAACTATGAGTCTTGATTTCTAGTCTACTTATAGCTAAGTCTCGAATTAGGATAGAAAGTGTAGTTGAGCTTTATACTTCACAACGTTCATCAATTGAAGACGAAGAACTACTAAGGGGAGCTTGTGGAACTTCATCTGCTAGAGCACTGCTCGGTCGAACTAGCAAGCGTAGCTATCTCAAGCTTGTTTGTCAAGTTTAGTTACCAAAACTATAAGTCTTGATTTCTAGTCTACTTATAGCTAAGTCTCGGACTAGGATAGGAAGTGTAGTTTAGCTCTATACTCCACGACGTTCATCATACAAAGACGAAGAACTGCTCAAGGAACTGGTGGAACTTCATCGACTAAAAGGTATGTGGAGACTTGAACTTATCTATCACTCAAAAGTTTATCTACTCTATCTCCTATCTTGAGACAAAAGTCGTATTGCTATATAGACTTCGATTATACACATTTGCTATTTCGAGCCGAGTTTATCTCGCGTATATATTTCTCGAAATATGTGTTGGTAAGCTTTCGCTTTTGCCAAGTTCATCTTTACAAGTAACAAAAGTCATGTTGATTATTTCAATATCTTGAAAAATGCTTTGATGAAAAATAGTGTGTGAATAACCTCTATCTAACATCCTCTAAGAATGTTTCTGAGAGTTTAGAATATATAACCTTGAATGGATATAAACATTGTATGTGAACTCATACTTGTGTAAGTCCAAAATCCTTGAACTAAAGTATGCGTACTTTACTGGTTCAGGAAGTCCGGAAGCTAAGTCCGCGTACCCGTACGCGTACTGCCGGAAGTTCACATCCCGTGAATTTATGCTGGAGTTTGTGAACTGAAAACAAACTCAAACCGGGTACTTAAGTATGCGTACAGGTATGCATACTTGAGTGGGTTATTTTCCAAAAACGGTTTATTCGTGAACTAAGACATATATAAACTAAGGAATGCATATTTACGAACCGTGGCTATAATGTTCATGAATCGATTTGAGTGAATCAAAATCGTTTTTGCTTCTATTGTGTCTTATATACTTCTATGAGATCTAAGCAATTGAACAACTCTCTAACTAGTTCTTTTGAGTCATTTGAACTAGTTATGGTGAAGATGAATAAGGTTGATATGAAAGTGCTCATATGGATAACCATTGGTTAACTACTGTTGATGCAACTAGGTGTACACTTTTAGGTACGTTTACACAAACCTAAATGAACATGCATTTCATTTGTGTATAACAAGCTATGTTTGATCTAACGGTTGAAATATATTAGCTTGAATCTAATCAGGTTTTCATCTAACGGTGAATATTGAATGCTTTGTTACCAAGGTAACTTAGATTGCAAACCCTGATTTGGAGACTATATAAAGGAGAACTCTAGCAACTGGGAAACCTAATCCCCACACCTCCTGTGTGATACTAGTTGTATAAGCTAGAGTCGATTCTCCTTTAACCTTAGGTTTCTACCGAGACCCTGTAGGTTAACGACTTGAAGACTTCATTGGGATTGTGAAGCCAGACCCAACTATTTTCGTTGTAGTTGCGTGATCAGATCTTGCTATTTCTATCGTGATTGAGTGCAATCATAAGATTGGCTTGAGATTAATTTCTCCTATAGACAAGATAGAAAAGTAGTCACAAACATCTTCGTCTCATCGTTTGTGATTCCACAATATCTTGTTTCGCTAGTCGATTAAGATTATTGTGAGGTGATTGATATTTCTAGGCTGTTCTTCGGGAATATAAGTCCGGTATATCAATTGGTTCCTGTTCACCTTGATTTATCAAAAGACGGAACAAAACTCGTAGGTATTTCTGTGGGAGACAGATTTATCTATTCTTGTAGACTTTTCTGTGTGATACATATTTGTTTATTAAAGTCTTCGACTTTGGGTCGTAGCAACTCTTAGTTGTGGGTGAGATCATCTAAGGGAATCAAGTGCGTAGTATCATGCTAGGATCATAGACATAAGGAGCGCAACTGCACCTTGGATCAGTGTGAGATTTATTGGGGTTGAACTACAGTCCAGACCGAAGTTAGTTTGTAGTAGGCTAGTGTCTGTAGCGGCTTAATACAGTGTGTGTTCAATCTGTACTAGGTCCCGGGATTTTTGTGCATTTGCGGTTTCCTCGTTAACAAAATTTCTGGTGTCTGTGTTATTTCTTTTCCACATTATATTTTGTTATATAATTGAAATATCACAGGTTGTGCGTTGAATCGATCAATCGGAGATCCAACCTTTGGTTGTTGATTGAAATTGATTGATCCTTGAACATTGGTCTTTGGTACCGTTCAAGTTAATTTCTCTTGTATTCAATTAGACTCGCAGATTTCTATTTGATTGAGTAAGTATTGAATCGAGAAACTGAGATATAACTCTTTGATATACTTTTTATTAAGATTGAGTCTGACTGTCTAGTTGATTCTCTTAAAAGTATATTGGAGTTAGTCCATACAGATTGCTAAGCGAAATATTGGGTGAGGTTGTTGTAACCCCACTTTTTCAATTGGTATCAGAGCAGGCGAACACGTTTAAAGACCTCATAAGTCTGTGTTTGTAGCGGTCTGACTCTATGGACATAAATTCCATCTCCATAAACGTATCGCCAGTCTTCGATGGCTCAAACTACTTGTGGTGGAAAATTGCTATGCGTGCTTTTCTTCAAGCTCGTGATTTTCAAACATGGGTACGTTTTGTCAATAGATATACTCCTCCGGTTGATACAGAAGGCGATGTGTCTAGACCTAAGGATATTGGTAGATATACTCCAGAAGAAATCCTTGATGCAAAGCAAACTTCTGACGGATTAAATGCTATCATACATGCCATTACCCCAGATCTTCAGCATCATGTGCCTACGTGCTTAAAGTCTAAAGATTCCTGGGATATCTTAGAAACCGTATTTGAAGGCAATACCTGTGAAAAACAAGCTAGGCTTCAAAACCTAAATTATGATTGGGAAAACCTTCGTATGGCAGATGAAGAATCATTTGATGAGTTTAATCACAAAGTGTCTGAAATTGTTAATGCATCCTTTGCATTGGGTAAGACTATTCCTGAAAAAGATATTGTGATGAAGATTCTCAGATCCCTGCCATCCAAATACGATTCTAAGAAGCATGCCATCTTTGAAGGAAATAGCCCTGATACTCTTTCCAGAAATACTCTGGTTGGGAAATTAAAGATCTTTGATCATGAGCATACATCCAAATCTAGAAAGGATGTTGTGTTCAAAGCACAAAAGAACACTAAATTACTTGATAAAAGTAAAAGTGTTTGCATCTCTGAAGATGACCTTTCTGAGGCTGATTCATCAGATGAAGATCTTGACAAGTTAGTCTCGTTGATCACAAGACAGTTTAGGGATCTTCTTTTGAAAAGAAGTAAACGGTTCTCCAGAGATAAATCCAGGTCATCAGATAAACTCCATAATCGTGTTCCTCCTAAAAATAGGGATAATGATAAAACTGATGACGAGGATATGCCTCAGTGCTTTAAGTGTAAAGGTTTTGGTTGTAGTTGCAGGAAATCCTACACTACACCCCTCACAATATTCCACTCAACTAAGACATTTTTTAGATGAATAACAATGATTTTATTGATTATTTCCTTGAAGATTCACAAGATAAAATAGAAAAGAGTTAAAGAAATTACAACCACCAACTTTCTCTCTCCTAATTACTTGTCTAACACTCTCCAAAAGAATCCTCCCCCACAATAGACTCGCTCAACTCTTTATATAGGGTAGTACACAGTGTATGACAGCTAAGCTGTCCTTTATTTTCGGGAATGACTTGCGAAATATCGCAAGTGTACAAGTATACAATATCTCAACTCTCCTAAACTTCGCTAGATCTTCACACTTTTCTCATGTTTTGGCTGTCGTCATTCATTGCGTCATTAATGTTATTCTTCTGCGACGCCCTCGCAATGTCATTATTTATTGATCTCGCGAAGTGTTGATGTCGCGATATTCTGATCCTACATCTTGCCTCTTCTCATGTCTTCTCTGCGAAGGAGAGAATGTCATGAGAACCAATATTTTGAAATGCCACAACTGTTCATCTTTATCTGTTTCAATCCCGTACTTTTACACGGAATTTATTACAGATGTTTCTTCTTCCACTCTTTTCTTGACACGTCTCTTTCAACCGTTTATTTTTGACCATTCATGTCCCATCTCGCATTAAATGCATTTGTTTTCTCGAGAATTCTTCTCTCTATATATAGTTTTCTTACCCTTCTCTTCTTCTATTTTATTTTCCCTCTGCAACTTTTCTTCAACTCTCTTCCTCCGCAATCTGCGCTTCTGCTACTGTAAATCTTCCTTTTCTTCTTTCTCTTGATCTTCAATTCTCTAATCATTCCCATACTCAAAGAATGGCTCCCAGTGGCCGTAAATATGAAAACCTTTTTGATGAAACTCAAAAGAAATTACAAGATAAGGGTTTCACCTTATCTACTATTCCCAATCAAGAATCTTCATCCATTCTTTCTGCAAAATTGTTTACTGATCATCATTGTGATGATCAGAAAATCATAATCTCGCTAGGTCAAATCCTCGCAGGTCTTCCTATTCCTCTGTACGATCCCGAACTGCCCTTGTTCTATGAAATTCTTGCTCATGAGAAATTCTCGCGAGCTATTTACCAATTAAGTGGTGATTGCATCCGTCTAATGCTTGAATTCGCCAATCGCGGTACTGGTAAGGGATCTCTTTATCCTGATAACGTTAAAGATCCTAACTTCGCAAGTTTAGAGATAGTTGTCGCGAAATACACTGTAGAAAACTTCTTTGAAAATTATGAAGTAATAAACATGAAAAATAAGAAGTCTCGCTGGGGTGCCCAATTGAAAAGAAAAGAAAACGTTTCCGACGATAAGATACTCATGCTAGATATCGACTGGCATTCTGGCAAGAACAACGTTCCTCGATACTCTAAGGATGAGAGGTGGTCTGTCTTTCCACTATTTTTGAGCGGACCTTACATTTCTGGTTCCAATGTACTCCCTGCGAATCTCGCAAATTATCAACCTTGGGCATTTAATTGGCCCGAAAAGGCAAAAGAGGTATACTTCCTAATTTTTACTTATTTTACAATCTTCACTCCCTTTTATATCTAATCTTGGGATTTTTTTTTTTTTTTTTTTTAGATCACCAAATTAAGAAAGAGCTAAAAAAATAATCCAAAAGCGAGTACTCTGGCGATATTCCGTTCAATCACGAATGAAGTAAGAAATATTTTCCCTTATTATTTTTAACAATATTGTTGCCTCTGTTTCTTATCTTCATTCGTGTGCGAAGGTTGGCGTTGAAGAGATTGACATTCCTGAAGCTGCGAAGGTTAAAGGCAAGAATAAAATCACTCTTCGCAAGGATAAATCTTCTGCTCCATCTTCTAAAAAACGGAAAATCCATCCCTCTTCTCATTCTAATTCCCAAACCAGCGAGAATTATGACGAAGATGAAAATGAGGTTGATACTTCTTCTGCTAAGGAGAATCATTCGGTCGAATCTGCTATGGCGCAATTGTCTAGTGTCTTTTCTGATTCTATGCAAGGATTGGGAGATGATCATTTATCTGCTACTTGCGAAGCTCTCGCAAATATCTGCGATGCCCCCTGCTAGTGGATAATGATTCTTTTCGTGGAGTTTCTCGAACAATGACTCCCAGTTTCTTAAATGCACTCAGTGCCTTGGTATGTTCATATTTCTTTATTTCTTTGTGATTTCGATTATAGACCTTATCTTAACAATTTCTTTATTTTCCTCTACAGTCTGGGAGAGCTTCCTTTGTCGTTGCCTCAGACCTCGAGAAAAGACGCAACAATCTTGAAAAGAAAAATCTTCAACTTAAAGAGAAGAACAAAGAACTAGAAATTGAAGTTGCGACATCTAGCAAGAAGGATGAAAAAATTCAACAGTTGGAAGTTGAGTCTTCTTCCCAGAAGGACAAAATATCTACTCTTCAAAGTGCTAATCAGCAACTTTATGGTATAACACCCTCCTCTTTTCTTCATTTCTACTTTGTCATTTATTTTTCTTTGCTCGACTTATCATTTTCATGCAGACATTTATAATCTTTCTGACGAAGCCATCCTTTTCCATTCATTTCCTGAACCTATGGACGATGATGCTCTTCTCGCTCATCTCAATGAATCTTTAAGTAGTTCTTCAAACAAGATTAATTCTCTCTCATTAAATGAACTTCGAGCCAAATTTCATCTCTTAGAAATTGAACATAGATCTAGTTTAGGTTTAGCCAACCGATTTAAACGTTTTTATCTTAGCTCTCGGGAGAATAATAATATTCTAAGGAAGAAAATTAGCAGCCTTATAGATGATAAGGATCGCATTGCTAATCAAGGTGCACAAGCATTAGCGAAATTCCAAAAAACTCTTCTTGAATTCCAAATTGAACGAGATGAATCTCTTCGCCAAAATGCTATACTTAATGAGCGAGAAAATCAAATTCGTTCACTTCTTGTCATAAATAATGATGATGAATTCGCTTGGGCTGCGAAGGTTCTAGATAACGCCAGAAATAACTTAGGTGTTAGCGTCAGTCTTCATGCTGAGCATACTGCCTTGGTTAAAGATATGATTTCTGACAGAGAAGGTTGTTTATTGTTCTTCATTATTTTTCCGCCTCTTTTTTATGAAACTGTTATTAAGTTGCTAACTCATAGTCATTTGTTCGCAGAATCTGAGAAGAGGTTTCAAACTAGAATCAAGGAACTTGAATCTGAAAAAGCACAACTTGCAAAAGACTTCTCTCTTCGTAATGACAAATGTTCTAAGCTGAAGAAGCAATTACAAACTACTGTGGTGAATTTCAATAATGATGCTGTCCGTTTTCGCAATCAAACTATTGAAACAATTTGCAGTGACCACAACATTCCTCTTTCTTCATATCCTTGTCTTCTCGATGAAATTCCTGAAAATATGCCTTGCTCAGATGTCTCTGATAGTGATGTAAGCGAAGAAGAGGAATCTGATAAAGAATCTGATGAAGAAGAAGAATAAGTTGCTAGATTGTTCCATTTTCCTTTTTCTCTTCTTGTGATACTTGTACATTTATCCTTCTAACCTTCCATTTTTGTAATCTCTTACTGTAAATCTATCATATGAAAATAAATAACAAGTTTTTATTCTAATCATTCCCATACTTGCCTCTGTTATTTATTTTCACATGAGAGAAATTAAGTCGATAATCTTTAAGTAATGATACTTCTTAATTTCGCAACTGCTGTTGCTAATTCTCCACAAATAAATGAAGAAATATAGTCGTATTCGCAAGCTTGTTTGCTTACTCAATTTCTTGTGTTATCTTATCTTCATTTATGTTGAAATTCATCATTGCGACAAGATCGCAGGACGTCTTTACATTTTCATGTAATGACCCATTGATCTTGCCTTATCATTGTTTTTGTGTGGTCTTATTTTGCCTTCCTAGTTAAAGGTCTTATTTTGCCACCCCTCATTTTGCATCAATATGACAGGCCTAAATATTCTTGCGAACATAAAGTCCCATAACATTGACGTCTTGCGACAAAATCGCAGGACGTCGTTACACTTTCATGTAACGACCCATTGATCTTTTCTTATCATTTTCTTAGTATTTTTGCCTCTGCAGGATGTTTATGTTGCGACAATATGACAGGCCTAAAAAATTCTTGCGAACTTAAAGCCCCATGATATTGCCGTCTTGCGACGAAATCGCAGGACGTCTTTACACTTTCAAGTAAAAACCCATTGATCTCGTCTTTTGACACTTATCAGCTCCCTAATGGAGGGTGCCGCCCTTATCATCTCCCTGGTTGCACCTTCAAGGAGGCGTACATCGGCCATACAAGACTAGCTCCTCCCATCCGGTCTTAACAACAACCAGTTGTTTTCGCAGCCTCTTATCCCTTATACCTATATGGCTTATGGTTACGAGACTGCACCCTAAGTGGAGTTTTCTTCGGGCCGAGTGCAGTATGTGACAAGACTTGCCAAGAATGGCCGAGACACTTCAAATGCCCCAGGCACTCTTGGCTCAACCGTGTACCTCGGCGCCTTGGTCATACACTGACTCCTTGGAAGAGACCCTCGGTCGTCCAACCAGGGTATAACCTTATATATATAGTTGGAAATCCAAGGTATCTCCCCCGGATAGGCTTTCATGGGCCCCAAATTTTCATGACTCAGGTTCCAGGGGCGGTGTAACCTTTTCCCTGAGCTATGTCAAGAGATACCCCCTTATATGACGCACTTTAGGTCTTACATTTGCCTCTTACGAAATATTATTCGCGAACTAGGGTGTACGCCATAAAGGTTCGTCCCATTCACTCACTCATTCATTTCTGTCTATTTTTGTAATCATTCATTGCTTTTTGATTATTCCCTCTCGTCTTCTTTGTGAAATTTTCATATAATCTTGCTTCATTTGCTGCAATCTCGCTGTAATTATTTAACTAAACTTTCGTTACATTCATGAATAGCGAGATTCTCGCATACTCCTTCTTCGATCATCACATTCTTTGTATTTTTGACATGTTTTTGTCATCATCATTTTTTTTTTTAAATCAATTACTTACTTCTTGCACTTCTTACTCCTGTTGTTCTCTGTTTCTTCATTCAAATTTCCAGATATTTCTTTCCCTTTTGCGATACCATCGCAATTTCCAATTGTCTTTAAGCATTGATTTCGCAAGACATCTTCATTTCTCACTTCTATTGTGTCCACCATCAGTCTTTCTCTTCTTTGGTCTTCCTTGATATTTCTCTTCCAATTCTTCTTTTGAGCAGCCCTTTCCTCGCAATATTCCACTTCTACTTCATAGCATTTTTGTCCCTCAGCCCAATCTCCTTTTATAATTCCAACACCACTGAGATGTGGAAATTTGATGCACTGGTGGTAAGTAGATGTTACGCCCAAGATTTCATGCAACCAAGGTGGCCCGATTAATGCATTATAGGGGGACTCCACATCGACTATGCAAAACAAAATTTCAGTTGATAATCCATTCAATGGTATGAGCATGCGAGCTTCTCCTTTGGGTTTATTAGAAGTACCATTAAAACCATAAATCTTATAGGTTGATGGAATCAAATTTTCATCGTTTCCCCCATAGTCTTGTAGGTATGGTAAAAAAGGATGTTCACTGAGCTTCCAGTATCAATTAAGATTCTATTTATTGCCCATGAATTTTCTGCACCATCACTGTCATCATCAACTGGTTTTGGATTAATTTCTAATCTTACCACTAATGGATTGTCATGTAACTCGCCACCCTCAGGCACCTCTTCTGCAGTAAAAGAAATAATCTGTGTTTGCCATTCTTTTAGTGGCGATGTTTTCGCGATGTTCATTACTTCTCTATCATCAGTATCCCTCGCGAAAACCCTACTGAGAACACTATCATGAAAATCCTCGATTGTCCTGAATGAATGAACGATAGAATTGCAGAACAAGTTTTTGGCCTTCGTTCCAACCTCTACTACAAATGTCTCTTTCCCTTTTGTCGTATTCACCCTGCGATTTTCTGGAGGTGTTGGTAATGGTTGAGCCTTCTCCTCACATTTTAAGAATTGGTTTAGCTTCTCTTGATCTATCATTCTGAGGATGATTCTTTTTATATTCCTACAATTATTCGTTAAGTGTCCATGAAAATGGTGATAGGAACAAAATTCATGACTTCTGTCACCTGGAGGTGGTTTATTCCCCATGTTCCATGGTGCAGGTATGTTTTCCATCAGGATTATAGCTTCCCATATCTTTTCCACACTTGCGTTTAGTGGTGGCATCTTGATTTCTTCCCATACGACTCTATGACCTCGCTGTCCTCTATGATAATTCTGCCTCTGGCCTCCATAGGTCTGTTGTGGATTATGCCTCTGACCTCCATAAGCTTCTTGCGGTTGATCAAGCCTTTGAATTTTATTATTTCTGCCACGGTTGTAGAAATTTCTTTCTCTTTCAAATTCTTCCTGATCGCGACTCCCCATAGCTACCAATTTTTGTTGATTATCATTTGTTATCCTCACTCCTTGTTGTTCTTGCGAGGTACTCGCCACAGTGTTTATCAATTTGGGTAATAAACTTGCATTCGCAGCTCCTGGACTTGTATTCGCGACAGGGTATGATTCCATCTCATTTTGCTTTTCCTCTAAAGCAATATACTCCTCCTGAAGCTCTCGCAACTCAGTCATGGTGATTGTATTCTTGACTCTAAAAATTTGAATATACAATAGATTTGTCGCGAACATAGCATTAATAAATGATAAGATGAGATATCTCTCCTCCACTCGGCCAGCCATTTCGCTACACATTGTCTTCCATCTCACAGTTAGATGCTTCAAACTTTCACCAACCCTTTGTTTTAACCCAAATACATCTTTAATACCTGGTCGCGAGGAATTATTACTTATATATGCTCCTAAGAATATAGCCTGTAAGTGATTGAAAGATGTTATTGTATTTTTCGGTAGCCCTTCAAACCATTTCAAAGCTTAAACTGTCAGACTTGATGCAAAATATTTGCACAATATAACATCATGATTCTCCCATTGTAGCATACATCTCATATAAGCTTTGATATGCTGTATCGCACAAGTTGTTCCATCGAAAATACTGGTTAATGTCGGTAAATTGCACTTTGGTGGAATTCCTCCTAATTGTATCTCTTGTGTGAACGGAGTTTTCGCAGCTTCTTCTATTGCTTCGTCCAACTGTCTCTTTCCTCCTCCCCTTTTACTGTTCATCATTCCTCTCATTTCTGCCAGTTCTCTCAAAATTTGCTCATTTACATCAGAATTTGACTCTACTGGTCTTTTTAGTTCCGCTTCTCTTCGCCTGCGTTCATGTCTACTTTGACTTTCTTGTTCATCATTCTCTTCCCGTATTTCTCTGCGATCTTCTCCCTCATTTCTTTCGCGAATTCGCACACCATTATATCTATCGATTTCTCTTCTTTGGTGCCTATCAGCTCTCCTTTGTGCTCTTTCATATTCTTCATTAATATTATCATTGTTGCGATTTTGTTGTCGCCTTCTTTCTCGGTTATCATGATTATTCTGACGAATTGCCTCTTCTAACTCTTGTTCTTCCATTTATGCTCTCAATCTTTCTCTCTCGCGAGCTAGACGTGCTTGTTCAACATAATGTCTTTCAATGTCATCCTCAATCTATTTTTGCCTCCTCTGTGCTTCTCTCCCATGCAATATTCTTCTTCCTTCTTCTTGATTTTCTTCAACAACTGGATCATTTTGCCTCTGACGCTGCCTATTTCCTTGATTTTCATCATTCTGTCCATTTTGAATAGTCTCGGGACGTGGAATATAACGATCTTCCATCATTTCTCCTCTCTCGCAATGTTCCCTGCCTGGATTTTGCGCTTCTCTTTGGTTTTCTTCATCGACAGCTTTTGTAGTTAAATTTCTTCTTCTTTCCTCTCTAATTGATCTTGAGCTTGACCTTGTAGTGCTTCTCGACCTTCTGTTTTGTAATCTCATGTTTTCCATCCTCAGATCATGATTCTGTCTTGTCAAGTTTGCACGTTCCTCTGCCTCTAATCGTCTCTCTTCATGTATTGTTTGCCTCAACGCCTCTAATGCTGCGATCTCTTCATTCCCATGAATTATTTCTCCATTCCCCTCTCGATCTCTCCCTTCTTGTCCATTATTTACCAATTGTTGTTCTTCTTCCCTTTCGTCCACTGATAGGTGTCTAAAACACCTAATTTACTATCTAGTAGTTACGCTTTCTTCGCTATTTTTCTTGTGAATTATGTACTTTACGTGTGGTTTTGAGTTTATCAGGTGCAACGGAGTCATTCGGAACAAAAGAAGGAGAAATCATTCATATGGAGCGTAAACGGCAAAGAGGCCAATTCACATGTAAGCTATATTTGGAGCAAGCTGACGTGCCCATGAAGGAGTGAGGATGAATTGTCGGTTGTGCGAAACTGACATGCCAAATCGTATAAGGCAGCCCTTATCAGACTTCTGGGTGCCTTGAACAATTTTCGTCATTACCATACACCTGACTCCAGAGAAGCATTCATTTATTTCTCCTCTCTGCCTGAGGTCGATGGCATCTCCATCAAAGTTCAGAGAAATGAGGAAGATGAGGAAATGGAATCGATGATGTCTAAAGATCGAGGAGATGATGCTGGTTGAGATCGTGAAGATTGGAAGCTGAATTTGTAGCTTGAGTTACGTTGAAGAACAAGAGAAGTTAGGGCCTGAGAAGATCTAGGGTTTCTGAAATTAGGAGAAGATGGAATTGGTGGTAGTTACAGCTGTGATTCGGTAGTGAATGTAATGGGCAATTGTTTGTTTTGAGAAGAAGTTAGGTCTGCTGTGTAGATGGGCATATGCTGTGATTTGATTGGACTGAGAAAGGGGGATCTACATCTGTGGATTAAAACTCGATAGTGAAGACGAGTTGAGGAATGGGTGTCTGATGAACTCAGGAAGTGGGTTTTGATGTTTGTGCTCAAGGAAGTAGGGGATCGAGATTACAATAGAGATACAATGGGTCTAGGCCTTGTGGTGAAGCTGGGGGATGTTCAATGCTGTTGCCGCTGCAGTTGTTGCAGGGGAGTGAGCAGCTGTAGTTGTTTGTGGAGTGAGCTGTTGGCTGAGGAACTAGAAGATGCTAGTGGTGAAGATTTAATGGGTTGATTGAAATTGGTCTGAGACTATAGAATTATAGTTTGCAGTGAAGTTTGGTATGAATTTGTGTGGAGTTTGAGCAGAACTTGAGCTGTTCCAGGTGCTGTTTCTTGTGGTGTTAAATCTGCAGGTGCAGTGGTAATGGAGCTGGTGCTTGTAGACAAAGATGATGCTGCCTGAAGCTGTTGCCATGGCTCAATTGTTTGAATTGCAGGTGAGCTTGAACTAGAAGGTGAAATTGGTGGATATCTGTGAAGTTGAAGTGACTGCAGTCAGGTGGTGCAAGCTGGTTGTAATGGAGATATGGGAGTTCAGGGTCTAGAGCGCGATGGGCTGTGAACAAATAAGAACAAGAGATGGATATTGATTGCGGATTCGAGCCGGTGATGTGCGGAATGGTGAAGCGATGCAGCTGCAGTGCAGGATAGCCATGGGTCTTGGTGATATTGGGAGCTGTGCGTTGTTGGCACTGATGCTTGGAGTTGGTATTCAGCTACAGACTGATGTTGCTGACTTGAGAACAAGCCTGGTGGTGAGATTCAATTTCAGGGTGCTAGCTGTTACTGGGATGTTTTTGCTTTGAGATGAATACACATTGAGCTGGTGGAGATGTACAGGGTGGAACTGAGGCTGTAGTTGAATCTGTCATGGGTTTGTGATGTTGCTGCCAGTGGGAGTCAGATGGCTGTGCAGAGATGAATGTGTTGCAGCCATAGAACTGGTTTGATGCTGCAATACAGATGGCAAAGGAATCGAACGGAGTAGTTGTTGGTGGTAATGATGTGTGGTTCAGAAGGGTTATAGGTTTTGTTGGTTTCTAGAGTTGCAGTGAGCTTAATTGAGGTGTTGAGCTTCAATGAGGAGAATGGAAGCTGATTCTGTAGGAAGTGGAAGCATAGAGGGGATTGAACTAAAGCTGCAAAGTGGTTGAAGTGCAACTCAGTAAGCTAGCCATGGCTGGTGCTCTTGTTCTGATGGAGCTGTGTAATGCAGTGCAATAATGTGTTTACAATGGGTAATTGGCCTGGCAAGAGGATGAGACAGAGATAAGCTTGAAGTGATGCTGCAACAGGGGTGTTGGGTTGATGGAAGATGTCACAGGGCCATCTTGGCCGTGACCTAGCTGGTGATGCACAAGGATTGCGCAGCACAACTTTGGCTTGTGCAATGGCCTTCTGCCAATGCCACTCAGCTCAGCTGGGTCTGACTGCTGTCTAACTCGCCTATCTGACTCATGATCCTGACTCGGTGAGTGACCCGGTTCGACTCAGTTTGCTAACTCGGTTGACCTGACCGATTTGACCCCGTTGACCGGTGACCGGGCGGACTTTGCCGGTCACCGGAACCGATTTCCGGCCACTTCTCCGGCCAATTTCCGGCCACAATACCATTTTTCCGGCGATGAATTTTTGGACATATTTTCTACACGGGTTTCTCTCTCTTATGGGCTTGGTGGATTTTTATCTAATGGACTTTGAGACTTGACCTAATTTTGGAAGAAGGGAAAAGCTATAAAAAGAGGAATTCTACAACTTTTGGAAATCATCTTATTCTTGGAACTTTGGAGAGCCGCTTTTGTTTACGCAACTAGGGTTTGCTTTTGTTCATCTTCTTCTTCATTCAACTTATATTTTTGGTGATGAACTCCATAGCTATGAGTAGCTAAATCCCATATTATTGGTTAAGGATATAGTCCGAAATCTAAAACTTGTGTTTTGCTTTATGTATTAGTTTTCTCTCTTGATTATCGTTCAATTTTCTACTGTTTTTATGATCACATGATTGAAGTATTGTGACAGGATTATGATGATTGATTAGTTAAGTGGCCAATTAATTGAACTTGCATCTTAGTCCATAGCTATTTTAGGGTTTTTCATCAAGCGATAACCTTGAATACAAGTAGCATGATATGTTTACGGTTTGTAGTGATACACTCTCGTAATCATATGTAGAGTTTGATCATTGTCCGAATTGTTATGTGCAACGCATGACAATTGCATTGATTAGCCGATTTCTGAAACTTAATGCTCCTAGGAATTGAACTTGATTAGCGCAAGGCGTTAGGTTATTCTTTAGGTAGAATTCACATACGCAGCTCTAATGTGTGTGTTGATGAACTTAGGAAATTAATAGATTATCTTGCTCTCTCGATTCTCTAGGCTTTTGATAACACAAGAGATTAAATAGTAATTCTAATCATATACGCAAGCACATGTCTAAGATTGAAGATGAATTCCTTGACCAATATCTCTCTCCATTGATTACTTTCTACAATTTACTTTGCTTTTAATTTGCTTTTATTGCTTACTTAAAATTCAGAAATCCCCCAAATTGGTTACTTTAAGAAATTGATTACGAAATAACTACAATTGCCTCTCTGTGGATACGAACTCTTTCTTATCATATACTTTAGGAAAGTGAAATTATTTTTGACGAATACGACAGCGATCAAATTTTGGCGCCACTGCCGGGGAGGCACACGGCTAGTTATTAAGTTTTTAGTTTCTTTTTACAATTTCTGCTTTCATCTTTGCTTTTTGTTTCTTGTCTTGTTTCTCACTTGTTTACGAGAATTGTTTGCAGGTACCTAATCTCTGGCTTCTAAGGATTGGAATTATCCAAGGTGCGGGATAGCTACTCGACGAGGCACAATACTCCAACCAAGTCAAGACACAACGGACGAGCACGAGTTGGAAGTAGGAGAAGAGATTTTCCAACAACAAGAAGAAGGAAAAGAGGTTCCAATCGTAGACGAAACACAAGTTGAAGAAGAAGAAGCTATGGGTGATGCAAATCGTTCACTCAAGGACTTAGCTTCTCATAGGCTTGATACACAACAAGGGTGTATCCAAACGAACTCTACTTTTGAGATAAAGCCGGGGTTGCTTAGAGAATTACCAAAATTCCATGGCATGGTGAATGAAGATCCAAACAAACATCTTATGGACTTCCACACCATTGTCACGGCTATGCTTCCAGCGAATGTTGAGGCGGATGGTGCAATGTTGAAAGTTTTCCGTTTCTCTTTAATGGATAGTGCTAAGGATTGGTTGTACTATTTACCTCCCGGAAGTGTCACAACATGGAATGGGTTGAAGAAACTCTTTTTGGAGAGATATTTTCCTGCATCAAAGGCTACTCAAATTCGCAAGGAGATTTGTGGGATGAAGAAAAACGTGGGAGAATCCTTATATGAATGTTGGGAACGATACAAGAGATTGGTTGGAAGCTGTCCTCACCACCAATTCAGTGACGCTATGATCATCCAATACTTCTATGAAGGACTCCAATCAAGTGATAGGAATCTCCTCGACGCTGCGGGTGGTGGTGCATTAGTGAACAATACGGTGGCACAAGCTAGAGATTTGATTGAAAACATGGCAGCGAACTCACAACAATTCTTGAGTCGTGGTTCGGATGTGATTCTAAGAAGGGTGAGTGAGGTGAGCGAGGTTGAAGAGCTTCGTCAACAAATGGGTAACATGAACGCAATGCTTCAACAAGTTGCAGCCGCGGTGATACCAAGTTCCTCTCAATCTTATGAAGACGAGCAAGCTAATGCGATCTTTCCAAATCAACAAAGACGGTATGATCCCTACTCCAACACTTACAATCCGATATGGAGAGATCACCCCAATTTTAGCTATGCCAATAAGCAAGGAGCGATTCAACAATCTAGTTTCAACAACCCGAGTGGATTTCAACCTCAACAACAACAATTCCAACCGAGACAACAATTTCAACAACAACAACAACCTCAAACTATGGGGTCCAATATGGAGGAGTTGATGAAATCTTTTATGCAAAGAACGGAGAGTTCGGTTAAGGAGTTGCAAACTCAAGTTGGTTCTATGGCTATGGAGTTGAATCAATTGAAGGCACAAAATGGTGGGAAACTCCCTTCTCAACCTATCAACCCAAAAGAGGGTGTTAATGCAATTATATTGAGGAGTGGTACACAACTTGTGCAACCCGAAGTTCTTTGATTCGGGCGCGGTGGAAACACCAAAGGAACCTGTTTTGGAGGAGAAAACCGAGGATTCTCCCCAAACTTCTGAGGTACCTATTTCTAACTCTAAAACTCCGATTTCTACTTATGTTCCTCCTCTACCTTTCCCTCGCAGATTTGCAAATTCCAAGAAGGCGGAACTAAAAAAGGAGATTTTAGATATTCTTAAGAAGATCCATGTGAACATACCACTCATAGATGCAATCAAGCAAGTTCCAAAGTATGCAAAGGTGTTGAAGGACTTGTGTACCAATAAGCAAAGGCTCAAAGGTAATGAAGTGCTTAGTGTGGGGGAGAATGCTTCGGCAATCTTACAACATAAACTCCCACTTAAGTGCAAGGACCCTGGAAGCTTTGACATTCCCGTCACAATTGGTAACACCACATTTAACAAAGCTATGTTGGACTTAGGTGCATCCGTTAATGTCATGCCTGCGTCTATGTATAATTCACTTGATCTTGGTCCTCTTAAAAAGTCTGGAATTGTGTTGCAATTAGCCGATCGTTCTAATGTCTACCCAATGGGTATTGTTGAGGATGTTCTTGTGCAGGTTAATCAACTTGTATTTCCAGCGGACTTTTGCGTGTTAGAGATGGATGAAGGTTCACCGGACTCGTCTCTTCCATTGCTACTTGGGCGTCCCTTCATGAAAACGGCGAAAACCATTATTGATGTTGACAAGGGAACGCTAACTATGGAGTTTGATGGAGAAATAATACGTTTCAACATTTTCGAGACGATGAGATATCCTAGTGATGTCCACTCTTGTTTCTCCATTGATACGATGGACACATTGGCGCAACAAATGTTTGAGTTGAATGGTGTTGATGCTTTGGAAACCGTTCTCACTACACCTATTGACAATGGTTATGCGTATAGTGATGAGATGAAAGAAACCATTGGTTCTCTTGACTCATTACCGGAAAAATCAGCAATTAAGAATATTTCATATGCGTCTTTACCTTGCAATAATGAAAAACTTGTGCCATCTATTGTTAAATCTCCAAGTTTAGAATTGAAACCTCTTCCAAGTCACTTAAAGTACTTGTACTTGGGTGACAATGAGGAGTTACCCGTGATTGTTTCTAACGAGCTTAATGAATTACAGGAGCAAAAACTTCTAAGGGTGCTAAGGAAGTACAAGACGGCCATAGGATGGACAATCGCCGATATCAAGGGTATAAGCCCTGCCGTTTGTATGCATAAGATTCGTGTGGAGGATGATACAAAGCCTACAAGGGAAGCACAACGTCGTTTGAATCCTCCCATGATGGAAGTTGTGAAAAGGGAGATACTCAAGCTTTTGGACGTGGGTGTTATCTACCCCATATCCGACAGCAAGTGGGTAAGCCCGGTACAAGTAGTACCAAAGAAATCAGGTGTGACGGTGGTGGAGAATGATAAGAATGAACTTGTCCCAACTCGTGTGCAAACCGGTTGGATGGTTTGTATTGATTATAGAAAATTGAATGCCACCACTAGAAAAGATCACTTTCCTTTACCTTTTATTGATCAAATGCTTAAACGTTTAGCTGGACACTCTTACTATTGCTTTCTTGATGGCTATTCAGGTTATAATCAGATTGTGATAGCACCGGAGGACCAAGAGAAAACTACTTTCACTTGTCCTTTCGGTACTTTTGCTTATAGAAGGATGCCTTTTGGCTTATGCAATGCTCCAGCTACCTTTCAAAGGTGTATGGTAAGTATCTTTTCGGAATATGTTGAAAACATAATCGAAGTATTCATGGATGACTTTAGTGTCTTTGGTGATTCATTTGACCTTTGTTTGAATAATTTGTCTTTAATCCTTGAACGATGTGTTGAAACAAATCTTGTGCTAAATTGGGAGAAGTGCCATTTCATGGTAACTCATGGCATAGTTTTAGGCCATATAATATCTTCTAAAGGCTTGGAAGTTGATAAATCTAAGATAGACCTTATTCGTGCTCTAACCCCTCCCACTACGGTGAGGGAGATACGCTCTTTTCTTGGTCATGCAGGTTTTTATCGTAGATTCATCAAGGACTTTTCCAAGATAGCATCACCACTTTGTAACCTATTGCAAAAAGATGTGGTTTTTAACTTTGATGAGAAGTGTGTGGCGGCATTCAATCGTTTGAAAGAACTTTTGATTTCAGCCCCTATCATTAAACCACCGGATTGGAGCAAGCCTTTTGAGCTCATGTGTGATGCAAGTGACTATGCGGTTGGTGCGGTGCTTGGGCAGCGTGTGGGGAAGATACCTCATGCCATTTATTATGCTTCTAGAACGTTAAATGAGGCCCAACAAAACTACACAACCACTGAAAAGGAGTTATTAGCCATTGTTTTTGCTTTAGAAAAGTTTCGCTCTTATCTAATTGGTACAAAAGTTGTTGTTTTTTCTGATCATGCAGCACTTAGATACTTGCTTACAAAGAAAGAGGCGAAACCGAGGCTCATACGGTGGATTTTACTCTTGCAAGAGTTTGATATTGAAATCAAAGACAAGAAAGGAATTGAGAACACCGTTGCGGATCATTTGAGCCGACTTGCTGTGGACAAGGAGACTATCCCGTTGCGTGAAAGTTTCCCGGAGGAGCAACTATTCTCAATTGCTTTTGGAGAACCATGGTACGCTGATATTGTTAATTACTTAGTGTCTAAACAAATCCCAAAGAACTTGTCTCGTGCTGAGAGGGACAAACTTAAGAAGTTAGGAAACCAATACATATGGGATGATCCATACTTATGGAAGCATTGTAGTGACCAAGTAATACGTAGGTGTGTTCCCGAATCTGAATTTAATTCTATCTTGTCTTTTTGCCACTCATATGCTTGTGGAGGACATTTTGGGAGTAAGAGAACCGCTCTCAAGGTACTAGAATGTGGTTTCTTTTGGCCAACTTTGTTTAAGGATGCACACGCATTTTGTATTACATGTGATAGGTGCCAAAGAACCGGCAATCTAGGTGCTCGAAATCAAATGCCGCAAACTATTATTCAATTTGTGGAGGCTTTTGATGTATGGGGAATTGATTTTATGGGCCCTTTTGTCAATTCTAATGGGAATTATTATATCTTGCTTGCTGTGGATTATGTCTCGAAATGGGTGGAAGCTAAGGCCACCCCAACTAATGATTCTAAAGTTGTTTCAGATTTTGGGCAAGTTAATATATTTGCAAGATTTGGCATTCCAAGGGCGATAATTAGCGATGGAGGTTCACATTTCAAAAATAGGTTCTTGCAAAGCTTGTTAAGGAAGTACAATGTGTCGCATAGGATTGCAACTCCCTACCATCCGCAAACAAATGGACAAGCCGAGGTTTCCAACCGAGAGGTGAAATCCATTCTTCAAAAGACGGTGAATCCAACAAGGAAAGATTGGAGTTCGCGACTTAATGATGCTTTGTGGGCGTATAGAACCGCATATAAAACACCTATTGGGATGTCTCCTTTTAGGCTTGTTTATGGTAAACCTTGTCACTTACCCGTGGAAATTGAGCATAAGGCGTTTTGGGCTATTAAGCAATGCAACATGGAGTTGGATGGTCTTTGGAAAGCAAAGGAAGTTACAACTTCAAGAGTTAGAGGAGATTCGCAATGATGCATTTGAAAGCTCACGGATTTACAAGGAAAAGACGAAAGCTTTTCATGATAATATGATTACAAAGAAACAATTTTGCATTGGGCAGAAAGTGCTTTTGTTTAATTCTCGTTTGCAATTATTTCCGGGTAAATTAAGGTCACGTTGGATTGGACCTTTTATTGTGACTAATGTGTTTTCTCATGGTGCAGTGGAAATTCGTAGTTTAGCTACAGGTAATGAACTTAAAGTGAATGGGCACCGGTTGAAACCATATTATGAGAACTTCTCTTCGGATGTCGTGGAAGGAGTTAATCTTGTGGAAGTACTCCCTCTGGAGGAGTCATAGAACGCAAGGAGATAGTAGGGCTGACGACTTTAAACCAAGCGCTAAATGGGAGGCAACCCATCAGTTTTGTATCTCTTATCTTTTTATGTTCTTTTCTTGTCATGTTTTTACTTTTTCTGATTTTTTGTCACTTTTCCGTTAGGATTTCCCACCTTGACTTTCTTTGGACGATTCAATTACATTGAGGACAATGTAAAGTTTAAGTGTGGGGGAGTAGTTTGCTTTGTAAAAATTTTCAAAATTTTCAACTTTTGTGTAATTAGTGAATAAGAAAACTCCAACTTGTAGTTAGTTTAGAGTCACATAGTATACATGTCGCTAAGATTACATCGAGAATCTCATAATAGTGACTGAACTTAGAGATGACAGAGAACATGATCGGGTTTCTTAATTGTATGAGAGTTAAAGTTGGATTTAACCATGCCAGTGGAAAATAAGGTGCAGACTGAATTCGGTATTAGAACAGTGATCCCCTATAGTGGAGACTACCCAAGTTACATAATGTGAGGCACCAACCTTCAATTCTTTGTACCTATCTAAATTTGTGCTTTTTGAGTGTGTGTCACCGTACGTAAATTCCGGGCAGAATGGTGAGCTGCCCAATTTCCCACCATAGAAGCACTATTTTGATCTCTTGAGTGCTATTTTTATCAACCATGTTGGTGACACCGAATTGCTAACTTACATACCACTTGTAATCTTGTTCGCAGTTAGCACCATCCACCTTATCTCTCTACACCAACAGGTCCATAGAAACACCATCATCATCAACAAGAGGAGCATCACGAATTCGAAGGAAAGTTGAAGACGTTTAAGGTTTACAAGCAACAATACAGAAATGGGCAGATTTCAGATTTGAGTAAAGCAACAAGACAAGGAGCAGAATTTTTATAAGTTGAAGACTATTGTATAAGAGCGAAATTATCAAGGATGAGAGTTCGAGAAATTTATGATATCAAGACATACAAGTTGTGAAGAATCAAGTGGTAAAGTACTTACACCATGGCCTTTGTATTTTATTTTATTTTGTATTTATTTTTCTCTTGTTTAAAAAAAAAAAAAAAAAAATTTGAAAAAAAAAAAAAAAAAACGAAAATAAATAAAAAAAAAAAAGAGACAAGAGAAAAATGTTTAGGTTTGTTTATAGTTTTTTATTATTTTGTTTTATTTTTTATTTTTTGTATTTGTTTTATTTCTTATTTCAAAAAAAAAAAAAAACGAAAATTAGAAAAAGAAAGAAAAAAAAAAGAAGAAAAAAAAAAAAAAATTAAATTAAATTTTGGGTTTGTATAGGTTGTTTTTAGTTTTGTATTCTTTCAATAAAGCCAATGGAAAGAAGGAATATCTATAATGAAGTTTCAAGCGACAAGGAATTAGAGGAAAAGAGTTATATTGTCGAGATTCTACGAAGTTCAAGAGTTATCATCATGAGTTGAAGACCGAAGACGAAGATGAAGACACCGATAGAAGACGAAAGACGTTTCTATGGATCTTTGTGAGAGTGGTGCTAGCTGCACGCCGAACGGATAACGAGGTAAGTAAGCATATTCCCACCTTCGTTAGGTGGTTGATTTCCTTTCGAAGAGATCGTCAGAAAAATGAGTTTTCAAAATTATAAAAGATATGGGTTTTCAAAACATTCGGAGGGTTTTACCTTCCTACCATTCAACGTGTCGCAGGATTCTCTCTTCATTCCAACATGGACACATGTGTGACCCATAAAAAGTTGTTTATTATTGAGAGCAATATCATAAAACCCTTTCTTGTGAGGCAGAGTCGAGACTTTCGATCACTCCGAACCCGAATTTTAGTCGAGAAGGGATGGTTATTTCTCTCTCAACTTTTAAGAATGAGATTATGTTCATTTATGTGTCTAACTTCTTATGACTAGTGTGCAGAATCTCTATGTCTTCTTAGCGCGTTGGATACTATCATTACGGAGAACTAGTAAGTTGGAAAAATAGGTTTTGTGGGTAAATCTCTAGTAAACCCTCACGAGACTATAACTCGTCCACTAGGGACACCTAGGGGTTTAAAGGCTTGTTATTTATGCTAAAAGTGACCGTAGCCTCGACGACACGGAGTTGTTGTATTTTATTGTTTTGTTTGATTTGCTCGAGGACTAGCAAAGTCTAAGTGTGGGGGAATCTGATAGGTGTCTAAAACACCTAATTTACTATCTAGTAGTTACGCTTTCTTCGCTATTTTTCTTGTGAATTATGTACTTTACGTGTGGTTTTGAGTTTATCAGGTGCAACGGAGTCATTCGGAACAAAAGAAGGAGAAATCATTCATATGGAGCGTAAAAGGCAAAGAGGCCAATTCACATGTGAGCTATATTTGGAGCAAGCTGACGTGCCCATGAAGGAGTGAGGATGAATTGTCGGTTGTGCGAAACTGACAGGCCAAATCGTATAAGGCAGCCCTTATCAGACTTCTGGGTGCCCTGAACAATTTTCGTCATTACCATACACCTGACTCCAGAGAAGCATTCATTTATTTCTCCTCTCTGCCTGAGGTCGATGGCAGCTCCATCAAAGTTCAGAGAAATGATGAAGATGAGGAAATGGAATCGATGATGTCTAAAGATCGAGGAGATGATGCTGGTTGAGATCGTGAAGATTGGAAGCTGAATCTGTAGCTTGAGTTACGTTGAAGAACAAGAGAAGTTAGGGCCTGAGAAGATCTAGGGTTTCTGAAATTAGGAGAAGATGGAATTGGTGGTAGTTACAGCTGTGATTCGGTAGTGAATATAATGGGCAATTGTTCGTTTTGAGAAGAAGTTAGGTCTGCTGTGTAGATGGGCATATGCTGTGATTCGATTGGACTGAGAAAGGGGGATCTACATCTGTGGATTAAAACTCGATAGTGAAGACGAGTTGAGGAATGGGTGTCTGATGAACTCAGGAAGTGGGTTTTGATGTTTGTGCTCAAGGAAGTAGGGGATCGAGATTACAATGGAGATACAATGGGTCTAGGCCTTGTGGTGAAGCTGGGGGATGCTCAATGCTGTTGCCGCTGCAGTTGTTGCAGGGGAGTGAGCAGCTGTAGTTGTTTGTGGAGTGAGCTGTTGGCTGAGGAACTAGAAGATGTTGGTGGTGAAGATTTAATGGGTTGATTGAAATTGGTCTGAGACTGTAGAATTATAGTTTGCAGTGAAGTTTGGTATGAATTTGTGTGGAGTTTGAGCAGAACTTGAGCTGTTGCAGGTGCTGTTTCTTGTGGTGTTGAATCTGCAGGTGCAGTGGTAATGGAGCTGGTGCTTGTAGACAAAGATGATGCTGCCTGAAGCTGTTGCCATGGCTCAATTGTTTGAATTGCAGGTGAGCTTGAACTAGAAGGTGAAATTGGTGGATATCTGTGAAGTTGAAGTGATTGCAGTCAGGTGGTGCAAGCTGGTTGTAATGGAGATATGGGAGTTCAGGGTCTAGAGCGCGATGGGCTGTGAACAAATAAGAACAAGAGATGGATATTGATTGCGGATTCGAGCTGGTGATGTGCGGAATGGTGAAGCGATGCAGCTGCAGTGCAGGATAGCCATGGGTCTTGGTGATATTGGGAGCTGTGCGTTGTTGGCACTGATGCTTGGAGTTGGTATTCAGCTACAGACTGATGTTGCTGACTTGAGAACAAGCCTGGTGGTGAGATTCAATTTCAGGGTGCTAGCTGTTACTGGGATGCTGTTGCTTTGAGATGAATACACATTGAGCTGGTGGAGATGTACAGGGTGGAACTGAGGCTGTAGTTGAATCTGTCATGGGTTTGTGATGTTCTTTGCCAAAGTGGGAGTCAGATGGTTGTGCAGAGATGAATGTGTTGCAGCCATAGAACTGGTTTGATGCTGCAATACAGATGGCAAAGGAATCGAACGGAGTAGTTGTTGGTGGTAATGATGTGTGGTTCAGAAGGGTTATAGGTTTTGTTGGTTTTTAGAGTTGCGGTGAGCTTAATTGAGGTGTTGAGCTTCAATGAGGAGAATGGAAGCTGATTCTGTAGGAAGTGGAAGCATAGAGGGGATTGAACTAAAGCTGCAAAGTGGCTGAAGTGCAACTCGGTAAGCTAGCCATGGTGGTGCTCTTGTTACGATGGAGCGTGTAATGTAATGCAGTGCAATAATGTGTTTACAATGGGTAATTGGCCTAGCAAGAGGATGAGACAGAGATAAGCTTGAAGTGATGCTGCAACAGGGGTGTTGGGTTGATGGAAGATGTCACAGGGCCATCTTGGCCGTGACCTAGCTGGTGATGCACAAGGATTGCGCAGCACAGCTTTGGCTTGTGCAATGGCCTTCTGCCAATGCCACTCAGCTCACTGGTCTGACTGCTGTCTAACTCGCCTATCTGACTCATGATCCTGACTCGGTGAGTGACCCGGTTCGACTCAGTTTGCTAACTCGGTTGACCTGACCGATTTGACCCGTTGATCGGTGACCGGGCGGACTTTGCCGGTCACCGGAACCGATTTCCGGCCACTTCTCCGGCCAATTTCTGGCCACAATACCAGTTTTCCGGTGACGACTTTTTGGACATATTTTCTACACGGGTTTCTCTCTCTTATGGGCTTGGTGGATTTTTATCTAATGGACTTTAAGACTTGACCTAATTTTGGAAGAAGGGAAAAGCTATAAAAAGAGGAATTCTACAACTTTTGGAAATCATCTTATTCTTGGAACTTTGGAGAGCCGCTTTTGTTTACGCAACTAGGGTTTGCTTTTGTTCATCTTCTTCTTCATTCAACTTATATTTTTGGTGATGAACTCCATAGCTATGAGTAGCTAAATCCCATATTATTGGTTAAGGATGTAGTCTGATTTCTAAAACTTGTGTTTTGCTTTATGTATTAGTTTTCTCTCTTGATTATCGTTCAATTTTCTACTGTTTTTATGATCACATGATTGAAGTATTGTGACAGGATTATGATGTTTGATTAGTTAAGTGGCCAATTAATTGAACTTGCATCTTAGTCCATAGCTATTTTAGGGTTTTTCATCAAGCGATAACCTTGAATACAAGTAGCATGATATGTTTACGGTTTGTAGTGATACACTCTCGTAATCATATGTAGAGTTTGATCATTGTCCGAATTGTTATGTGCAACGCATGACAATTGCATTGATTAGCCGATTTCTGAAACTTAATGCTCCTAGGAATTGAACTTGATTAGCGCAAGGCGTTAGGTTATTCTTTAGGTAGAATTCACATACGCAGCTCTAATGTGTGTGTTGATGAACTTAGGAAATTAATAGATTATCTTGCTCTCTCAATTCTCTAGGCTTTTGATAACACAAGAGATTAAATAGTAATTCTAATCATATACGCAAGCACATGTCTAAGATTGAAGATGAATTCCTTGACCAATATCTCTCTCCATTGATTACTTTTTACAATTTACTTTGCTTTTAATTTGCTTTTATTGCTTACTTAAAATTCAGAAATCCCCCAAATTGGTTACTTTAAGAAATTGATTACGAAATAACTACAATTGCCTCTCTGTGGATACGAACTCTTTCTTATCATATACTTTAGGAAAGTGAAATTATTTTTGACGCATACGACAGCGATCATCCACAGAATCTGATCTCCAAGTATGCACGCTTACTCTATCATAATCCACAGTTCTATCCGCCACTGGTTGAATTGGTGATTGAATTTGATTTTCCTCGTCATTTCTTATGTTCCTTCTTGAGGATTCTCCCATTTCATTTCTCTCTTCTCCGGCAAGTCTCCTACTTCTCCTAACAGTTGTTGGTTGCTCAGATGCATTTCTCCTTCTAACCATTTCTGAATTTTGATAAACTGTTGAAAATTGTATCAAGTTTCTTTTCTACTACTCCAAATTCTTTCAAATCACGATTTGTATCCTTACTCAAATATCCCTGTTTCTAGCGCCAATATGTAGTTGCAGGAAATCCTACACTACAACCCTCACAATATTCCACTCAACTAAGACATTTTTTAGATGAATAACAATGATTTTATTGATTATTTCCTTGAAGATTCACAAGATAAAATAGAAAAGAGTTAAAGAAATTACAACCACAAACTTTCTCTCTCCTAATTACTTGTCTAACACTCTCCAAAAGAATCCTCCCCCACAATAGACTCTCTCAACTCTTTATATAGGGTAGTACACAGTGGATGACAGCTAAGTTGTCCTTTATTTTTGGGAATGACTTGCGAAATATCGCAAGTGTACAAGTATACAATATCGCAACTCTCCTAAACTTCGCTAGATCTTCACACTTTTCTCATGTTTTGGCTGTCGTCATTCATTGCGTCATTAATGTTATTCTTCTGCGACGCCCTCGCAATGTCATTATTTATTGATCTCGCGAAGTGTTGATGTCGCGATATTCTGATCCTACATTGGTCATTTTGCAAATGAGTGTCCAAATCGAAAGAAATACACTGGGAACAAAGGCCTTGCTGCAACTCTTGATGAAATGTCTGACAACTATGACTCTAATGAAGACGAAAAATCAAGTGTTGCACTTCTTTGTGAAAATATTGATTTTGATAATTGTAGCAATACATACATCAATCTTGATATTCTTTCAGAAGAGAACTCAACCAATCTGGAAGAAGAATTTGACCTTTTCGTTGGAAACTCTCTGCCTATTTTTTCAGGTTCTACTTTGTGTCTAGCAGCTTGCACATCTCGGATACCTGAATCATACTCCAGGTTGACATGCTCATATTGTTCGGTCAAGGGTCATGAACTGTCAAAGTGTTACAAGTACAAGCACAAATTGAGACATGTAAATAAACTTCAACGAAGAGCAAATCGATTAACAAACAAGCTTAAACTTGTTCAAAAGACCGCAGAGGTATGTAAGATTTTATCTTCGTCAAAGAAGTTAGTTTCCAAGGATAAGACAAGACCATTGGAAAGAAAGTTATGGTCTAAAAACTATGAGAAAAAGGGTTTTATGAATTCCGATCGAAAGGGATATGGTGGACAGATTATTGTTCATCCCAGCACAACTTAAATTGTGTTGGTCAGTGCATCTTGTCTCATGTGCCTGATTAAAAGAGACAAGATTTTGCACACCTCAGGCTTTAAGAAAAGAAAAATCTTTAGTTGTTTTGATTTTTTTTTTTTTTTTTTTGCTCTGAGAGCATTGTAAAGCCTGGAATTCATGCCGCTTTTCATATCTAATTGATATTGGAATGGACTTCCCTGGTTAATCAATAAAAGAGGGTTAAAATAGATAATTCTGCCTTTTATAGGGTTGAGAGTTGTGTGTACACGAACCTGTGTGTTTAAAGGTTTCGTAACCCTACATATCCTTTTCCTTCCCTGAAACTCTTTTTAACCAAAGACTGCTTGTTGAGCTTTGTTTGTGACTTCCTCTCACAAACCCGTACGCATATGGATACTCCAAGCATCATGTCTTCTGATGAAAAAGATGTTAATATGATTGTTAAGCCATCAATCATGAAGGAAAAACAAAAATCTCCGATACCTCCAACTTTGAAAAGAAAAAAAAGGAATGTGAGGAAGCCAAGAGCTGTTCCTTCAACTTCTCAGAAGTTTTCTGATGTTCTTGAAGAAGTGAAGGAAACAAGAAAGGAGATTCAACAAATAAAGGTTTTTGTTATGAGAACTCTTGAAATTCAGAAGGCCCTGGTTTGACATCATCAGCCTAGAAGGTTTGTTGGAATTGACTCCTTTCTTCACGAACCATATGTTCCCATGGTGTTAGAGCATAGCTCGGTTGAACCCACCAAGCGTTGGTATGTCAAGTTTGGTTGTCATATTTTAGTGAACCAAAACTCATTTAAAGAGTCGCTTGATTATTTACTAGAGTCAACTTCGTATAGGTTAGCTAGAAAGTTACTAGGATATGAGACTTACAAGTATTACAGGAAGACTTGAAGAATGTGAAGAAGTGAAGAGCTACAACGACGACATCATCCTTCCTCTTGAGGTTAGTAATATTTGACTAGAACTATTTCATTCCTAACGTATCTTTCAAGTCGTGCATATTGAAAACATAACTGCGAAGCTGTGAATGATTATACTCTAGTTAGACATAGTATTAAGGAATTACAATACAAAGTATAACGTCTATCTTTTGAACTTCGTATATAAGACATCAACATAATCTTATGAATGCTATTGTGATTATGTGTATGGGTATGGGTGAAGATTTTTTCGTAGGAAAAAATATTTTACATTTTTTTAAAGGATGTACAATTCATAAACTTGTTTTGTGAATCGAAAGAGAAATCGCTAGGCTTATTGGTATTGTTATTCATTGCAAATCTTTGGATTACCAATATGTGTGTTTAGTATAACCGCTCATAACTTGTTTATGTATCTTGGTAAAACTATTCAAAAGGCATGACTTTTGTATTGGTATGACTTTTATTAGTGAAACCGATCTTAAGTAATCACCTGAGATGGTATGATCGATATGTTGTAATTGGTATGAACAACTCTAGACATTGGGGAACCGATCCTAGTAAGAGGTGCAACCGATCACAAGTTTATGGAATCGATCCATATAAGAGGTACAACAAGTCTTATTAATTGGTAACCGATCCTATTACATGTGCAACCGAATACAAGTTAAATACCATAATTATGTGGTAACCGATCCTAGTACCTAGTCAACCAATTTTTGGAAAGCTAGTGTGACCGATCCTAGTACCCACATGAAGGTAGAACCGAAACTTGTTTTGGTAGAACCGTGAAATCCATTAATGGTGATTTGATAGGATAATCAATCACATAGTTCTTGGAAGTCAGATGAACCAATTCTAAACTTGTTTGGAAGTGTGGCAAATCGGTTCCAAGATTGTAAATATGAAAAAGGATTTACAAAGTAAAGATGTCGACATACTTTGAACATGTGCAATACTCTTATATTTTATTGTTCAAAGATATTCCTTAATAGCTAAAGGAGAATCCCGGATCGAAATAAATTGAGAATCTTTTAATTAAGGTTTTTAGTTATTTCCATCAATTAAAATGCATATATTTAGAAAATAAAAATTGGTAATGTGCATTTACTAATTGGAGATTTTTTACTGAGATTTCGGTCAATATTTGGACAGAGCATTTCCAGGAATTATGGAAACCGAATTCGGAAATATATTGCATATCTTGAGAATATTTTCGGTTTTGGAAATTCCTTGGTGTCCAAACTTCTTTGGTTTATAAATATTGAATTTTGCATTTCGAGCAAACTAATCCTCAGAGCCAGCAAAACTACCTTGTTATGTTGTTACTGGTGGAGTCGTCTATTCGGAGAGGAAAGTACCCTAATTAGGCGAAATCTCTTACGACCGCTCGTTTTAAAGACTTCTTTGGGATTGGGAAGCTCTACGAGTACCGTTGGTGGGAAACTAGATAATTGCAGTTTATTATTAGTTTTCGATTGATTTGATTGACTAACGGTTGTTGAACTTTGATTGCACCTAGTTTGTTTATGCTTGAGAATCTTCTCTTCTGATATAAGATTTACTCAAACTAGATCGAAGTTTCGACGGGGATCTTTAGACTGTTTGTAGATCTAAATACGTCTTGTGATAATCCATTGTTAACAGACTCCGTTCTGTGTGTGATTGATCACAAGAGATTCAAGTTGATTGTGTGCAGGTGTTTATTGAAGATTTAAGAAGATTTGAAGACAAAATAAGATTTCTGATTTGAGTTCATAATCTTTGGTGTGCACAAAACTTGATCGGCTGGGGATCCAGCTATAATCGGTTTATCTTTGTGATAACCTTGATTGATTAGTTGAGTAGATCGGCATCAATACAATTCTTTGTGATTCGAAGTATTGATTGCATAGTCTAAACAATTACTTTGGTAGTTGTTGATAGATTGATCTAGGAACCTGACAAAGGAGTTTATTGGGATAAACGGAAGAGCCTTTTGTCAAACTTATATCACTTGTTTGAAAAGAGTTGTTACCGAACAGATTTGTTGTTCCTTTACTGTTTGAAATACGAACCAAATGAATTGTTCCAAGTGCGTGACTTATTACAAGTTGGAGGCGCAGGGATACATACGGAACTAGGTGAACTATAGATTTAGTTGCTTGGTCTCAACTATACGAAGTTGGTTTAGATTTTTTATAGCGACTTAATCATGAGAGTATTCAATTCTGGACAAGGTCCCGGGGTTTTTCTGCATTTGCGGTTTCCTCGTTAACAAAATCTTGCCGTGTCTTTTACTTTTCTATTTCCGTAATTATAATTGTTTTTATTATAATTAGAAGTAAAATACACAAACGTTAATTCCTATTTACTTAATAACAATCTTGTTGTGTTTGTTTAAGTCCGAACCTATTATCAAGTGAACATACTTCGTTGTTGTATTGTCTCGATCGTATCTATAGTCAATCACGCAAGTTATCTTGTTGTCGTATTGTCTCGATCTCATATCCATAGACGATCACACGAAGTGTGAACCGATTAGTTGTATTGTCTCGACTCAGTCCATAGACAATCACTTTCGGAGAAAGGACTTATAGGTGGAAAAGTTTTAGATTGAGGTATATTTGGGTACCCTCGTCTTTTCACATGGATGTTGACGACAAGGAGTTCGGGAACGATAAAGAATTTTTCAGAGGTCTCAATGTCTAGGAAAAAACTTCTAATGAGAATTTTATTCTTGTGTTTTAAGAAGAATAACCAGAGTTTGGAATAGCCATTATTGTGATTACACATAGCTATGTCCAACGTTTTTCATCTTCAATGTTTTTAGATTTATTTGTTTAAATTCTAAATTTTATTTGGAAGATGATTTTGCAGTATTAATCTTTATGGTTTTATATATTGCAATTTGTTATGGGATATGTGTGTTTGCGCCCGTGAACTATGATTGTCCCATACCTGGTAAAAAGTTAAGTCTTTCATATGTCGATATGCAAGTATTGGTAAAAGATTGAATGAACTGTTGACAAACAAAAGTTAAGCCTTTTATGTCATTATGCAAATATTGATGGAAGAAAGGATGAGCTTTTGTTTACAAAGATTAAGTCTATTGTATGTCATTGTGCAAATAATGATGAAAGATAGAGTGAATCTTTGTTTATTCCGCAATATTGATCTTCCATGATCCATATTTTTTATGTATATATTGTGCGGATCTGTAAGTTCTATTATGTTGACCATTTCCGATTAAATTAATTATGGGTTTTCTTGTGGTTAATTTAATTGAGTTTTTGGATACAAATTCATGTTTTATGTGATTTGTTGATGTCCAAAGAAATCCTTCTTTTCTTGTGAAAGTAAGGTCGCTCTTGTTGTTCTTTCGAGAATGACATTTTATGGGGGAGAGTTCTTAATTGAACTTGTGCTTAATTGCCAAATCTTTGTGGGGAGTGCGGCTGTGGAATATTATAAGGGTTATCTTGTATCTTTATAAACTCCTTGATGAATGCATTTAGTTTCGGCTATATGATTGCATCTAAAAAGTTGATATGTGCTTTCTTTTGGTCATGAAGTGTCTCTATGGAAATTTCATTAGGATCCCACTAGTTTTCGTACCTTTGCCAATTTTATTGACAAAAAGGGGGAGAATTAATGTGTAGTTCACACTACAAATACATATGGTTTTAGGATCATTATGTAAGGGGGAGTGGTTTTCATGTGAGATGAAGTATTGACTAAGGGGGAGTAATACATATCACCATAGTATTGTTGTCAAAGTTGTGATATAATTGAACTTTGATGTTGTGTAATAATACTATGATATTGTATAACATTGTATAACCAGGCAATCTCCATGATGTCCATCGGTGTGCCCACTAGAACCCCCAGCCGACAAGAATCCCTTTAGTTCACCCGCAACACCCATGATCGCTAGCCAAAACCAGGGTGATTGCGTTGTTGAAAGAGGAGCTCAAACGAGCTAAGATCGATCATAACGGTCTCAAATTCATCACATCCTCCCAACTTAGCTAACCTAGTTGGACGGTCTAGATCTTCCTTCGAATGATCAAAGAGGTGCCGGCGTGTTCATCAGCGACCCAAGTCCATCCCTAGTCGATCGACTTGCCCACGGCAAGCCAAGAGTGCATCAAATCGTTTGCTCAAACTAGGGTGAACGTACCGTTTCCGAAAACCTAAGTTGCGTTGTGGCAGCATGCTTCAGTCGCAAATCGATCACGGTCGTCCATCTTCGCCAGCCAAATTGAATGACTTAGATCCAATTTTAGGCGGCCTAATAGATGTCAACATGCTCACCGGCAGCTCGCCTTTGCATATGACCAATCGGCCTGCTCAAACCAATGTCCAGTGCCTTGAATCGATTAGCCTAAATAGGGTTAGCCACACGGATTCTAAACCCTAAATTGAATTAACGGCAGTACACAACTGCCGCAAATCATCTCGTTCATCCAACTTCGCTAGCCTAGTCGGATGGTCTAGATTTATTTTTAGGAAGCCAACAGGGTAACATTGTAATCACCGGCCATCCCTCCTCCATAGGGAATGATCGGCCAAGTTGTGGCTTACCCATAGGGTTCCCAAATGATCGCCCAAAGGTGGCCGGTCACACTCTTTTTAAGACATTCAACTCGCGACTAATTTGGACGAGCTCTAAAACAACTATGCTTCCTGCACATCGATTATTTTTAGCAGCTTGTTTAAAAGCAATGCTTCATGTGCATGAATTATAAATGATGCTTTATAAATATTGATTCCACAAATAATTTTATTATTTGACGTAAAAGCACTATATGCTACTTTAAGCAGCGAGTCTCATGACTTGACGCATTCAGCAACCTGCTGTATATATTTTCCTACAAAACACTCGAGGCATCAAACGTGTCACAAACTGGGGGATGCTTACTGGGGTATTGGTCTGGTGGTTTACGGCATGCGGCGTGCAACGTGCCCATTACAAGAAAGTGTCAGGAAAGGACGGACGGTTAACAACAATGAGAGGATAGTGGGTGAAAGGGTTACCAGTCTTCCCTCATAATGGGAACGTGATGATCACCACCTTTTGCACAACCCCACTTCTCCACTACTTAACCGCCTCCACTTCCTACGAGATCAGGGTGCGATCGAACATGACTTGTATAAATAGGATTTCAACCTATTTCAACAAAGGACAACACAAGTGTTATCAACACAAGGATCTAGAAAACACCAAGAACTGATAGCTTACGTTCTGCAAGCCAGTTCCACATTCTGATACAATTCATAAAACAACCACACCTTCATAATTCAACATTCTGATCTCAAACACCTTCTTCTCTTCCCTCCCTAAGATCAACCCTTCTCATTCACTTTGTGACCGAATTGAATATGGAACGACCATTTCTTGGTTTAGGCCAGAGTCTTACAGATTGATCTCTTGAATCTAAAAGTACTCATGTGAAGTACATTTGTTTAGGGTTTGAATTCGTTTCTCATCAACATACCCAAATTTACCAAAAATAGCAGAATCAGTTTTTACCCCAAAACAACTGGCGACCACAGTGGGAGATTAATCTCTCGGTTGCAAGATCAATTTTCAATTTAATTTCAATTTTCTCAACTTCAAGATGGTAGATCTTAGGTCTGGGTCAGTTACCAATCCTGATGCTACGGGCACTGATAACACTCCTGATGCCAATATCCCTATCGTTAACACCAATGTACCGCCTGCCAGCACAGTCAACACATCGCATGGTGTTACATCCTCTAGCACCAACACCAGTAACGCCGGAAGCATCCCCTCTGGCGTGACTCATCCTATTACCAGAGCCACAGTCGCTGCTATTCCTAATATTTCTTCGAGCATGACACCTCCAATCGTCACCAGGGCTGCTACCATTTCTTCATCGGGACGAGAGACTGGAGGAGCCAGAGGAAGCCAACCCCCTATTACCATTGTTGATTTGATGGAAAGACAAGAAGTTCTCGCTAAGGCTCAGATGGACATGGCTACAACTCAGAAAGAGGTACTCATTTTCCTCAAGACGCTAACGGAGCGACTACCACAAGATCCGCGTCAACCCATGGATCCAATAAGGAGTACTTTTAACACTCCTGGCGCAAGCACTTTAACATGGCATGCCTTCATAGATGAGGAAGTTCGTGTTGCTCCTGAACGCTCACGAGAAAGGAATCATCCGTCCAAATTCATCACACGTGAGGATCTGGTACGTCTCCTCCAAAATCGAGACAAAGAAAACTCGGTGGACATGCACCAGCACCAACCTCCATATCCACCTGATGTGCAAAGAGTTCCTCTCCCGAGAGGATACTCCTCTCCTCAGTTTTCCCTCTATGATGGTACTGGTAACGCTCGTGAACATATCTCTCGTTTTCTGGAATCCTTGGGAGAACTCGTATACAATCATGTCCTCCGCCTGAAAGAATTTTCAAAGTCGCTTACCGGAAGAGCGTATACTTGGTACAACAACATCGCACCAAACAACATATCCAACTGGTGTGAGATGGTCACAGGTTTCTACAAGAAGTATTTCTTCGTGTCTGAGCAAATCACTTTCTCAGACTTAGGAAGAATGTTTCAACGAAACAACGAACATCCAAACGATTATGTCAAGGGATTCAGAATTTAAGCATTGGATTGTTACGACCCAAATGTGACCGAACAACAGTTGGTGGAGTCATGCATTAACGGTATGGTTCCCATTTATCGTGCTTTACTAGAAAACCTGCGTTTCCAGACGTTCTCTGAACTCCATGAAACTGCTAAGCGGTCGGCTACGACCGCACCAGCGCTGTTAGAAAGAATCAGACCGGCCAGGGGTGAAGATGCACACGAAACTCGAGGAAACAGGCACCTCATCCACAAGCAATATAACACCGGTCCTTCTATAAGTGTAGTAGGTTAAGGAGGGAAAAGGAAAGCTCCAGCAGCGGAACAACAACCTAAGCGGGCAGCACCAGCGCAGGGAACTCCATCCCGGAAAGCCGCGGCTAAGACCCATGTGCAACAACAAGAAACTGGAGATGCTGCTCCAGACTTCCCATTTCTAATGGATGAAGTCATTGAACTCCTGGAAGCATGGATTCAAGATGACACCATCAAGCTACCTCCTCTCAGACGTCCGCCAACCGAAGAATAGATGGCAAATCCCAAATATTGTCGTTACCATAGGTTTGTCAACCACCCAACCAATGACTGCAACAAATTGAAGCGCATTTTCAAAGAGAATGTGGATGCAGGAGAACTTCAATTAGGAAATGAAGGAGTTCACAGAGACCCCCTTCCTGTCAGGAGCTGCATGATTTCTGGGGACTCCATCCACAAAACTATGCAGTCTATGATGGAGCATTTATGTGAAATTCTGTATTTCTCCAAGGCGCAGCGTCAAGACATGTTTGGAGCCCTCAACCGTTTCGTATCAGGCAAGCGTCTATTTCCAGTCAGGGAAGCCTCTCCAAAACCCCAATCTTTCCTGGGAAGCGCGACTAATAGATGTAACTGGGGAATCCTAAACACCGCTCACTTGAAGGATGTCGAGTTTTACAACACACTGATTGATGCGGCCTCTGATTTCAATATTTTCACTGTCAAGAATCTGAGAACTGCAAAGATTTAAAAGCAGGAAGCGATTGACTACCCAACCATAATCAAAAACTCGAAAGGAGAATCCAGAGACGCTTACGGGTACATCAATCTCGAAATCAAGGTGGGTGATGCTCTAACACACGCCAAATTTCATGTGGTTAAAGAATACCCAAATCATGATATGATCATGGGGCGCTCATGGATACACGATAACAAGGCGAAGCTATGAGTATGTCCTTTACCAGTGTCTATACCTGAAAGGGTCTCCAACAAGCCGTCTGATCCCGAAGATTATTTGTTGCCGTATCAACAACTCACGAATGTGACACAACTACCTGGCGAGAGCGTATCATCATTTTTTCACAGATTCCGGACACAAGTAAGTCTTATTGAACAACCCTTTTTGCAACCAGTCACTCCTCCTCCGGCCAAGGCTTGGGGACTCGATCCGATTATTAACCCGGCCGTCACTAGGAGATGTGAATGGGATGCTGGTCCTTTCAAGTATTTTATCAAGAGTTTAGAAGCTGTCACAATTAGAGATGAGGAATCTAGGAAAGTAATGGCGCAACGCCCAAACCCATTCCAAGTTGGAGATATGGTGGTGAGAGTTGTGGCTCAGCCTGCTCTGTCTGATTCCACAGAAAGGAAAGACGAGTCGTACCTAGTGGCGGAAATTATTTTGGGAAGTAACTACAAGCTCATCAATACTGACAAGCTAGAAGACGTAGTGATACACGCCCGGTCGCTCAAACCCTTCAATACCTAAGATGTCGCGCCGCCTTCTCCTCCAAAATTCCTTTTAGTGTTTCCTTTAGCAATTTTGCTTTTCATGCAATATTTGTAATTCCTACAAAATGGTTGCACTGCTTGCATTCATAATTAGGGTTTCAATTTATTAATTAATCAAAGTATCAGTTCTTTTAAAATTCTTACTCTTGAATCAAGGCAAAGTCTCGAGTAAACCCAAACCCTTATAAAATCATTACCCATTGATTCAAAACCAGAAAAATAAAACCACGAAAGAGGCACCTCGTATCTTTCAAAGATACCGAAGAAGGGAATACATAAAGGAAAGGGAAGGGCAAGGTGACTAAAGTAAATCGTCAAGCAGCCAGTACACGGTTCTGGGCAAGCGTCCTGAAGTGCAGCCTGCTTCAACAAAGAAACGACCTCTCAATCATCGTGTGCCTAGATCCTGGAAAGCAGTTTCGCCATCTGTAATTCTCGGATTTTGAGAAATCCCTTCACGGAATCGGGAAGCAGCAAGCTAGCACATGTGGTACTCCTGGATTGCAACCACTTCTTCAGACGTGTCCAATCACGTCACATGTGCTGTTAATTGGAGAAAGAGCCTCCATACCTAACAAATACGACTTTTGGATTTCTCGTTCACGGAAGCACAACACATGTGATATACAAGGATAATACCAAAAGGAAGTTACAGGTTCGTGGCCGAATCTTTAATTTTCATAATTACATCCTCTACTTCAAGTTCTTGTTATTAGGGTTACACATAATAGATATCATCATGGAAGCGGTATCTAGTCACATGAGAAGAAAAACATCACTGCTTATGTGTGCCGCATTCCCATCGGTTGCACGCCTCGATAGGAGGAGGATTCTATTATAACCCTACCAGATAGTACTACATCTATAGTCTCAAGATAGCATGAGTAAAGAACTATTATTCGATAAAGTTCAGGCTCAAGTCATGTAAACAAAAACCACTGAGTACACACACAAAAAAAAAAATCTACAAGCCATGAAAAGATGCTCATCTACGAAAGAAAGTAACAAGTGGGCAGTCTAATTATCAGCGGGATCAACGGTGCCTTCACCGGATCCGTTGTTGGAGGCTTCTTCAATATCTTCTTCACAAGCCGCTACCACAACCTCTCCAGAAGCTGCCTCGACCTCCTTTTCAGAAGTTGCGCCAACATCTTTTTCAGAAACTGTTTCAGCGGCCTTTTGAGGATATTATTTGGGATCGGGCTCATCCACATCAAAATCAAAGATTATCACGCCATTGTGAATATGATATTCATATTTATCCAAGAATTCATGTTCTCCCAAGAGCTGCCCATGCCCTACCCTTCGTCGTTTTAGCCGAGCTGCAAATCTTTCAGCTCTAGCACTCGTTGGCTGGGATGCTTCGTCACTCCTCCACTTATCCTCCATACTAACCGAATCCAGAAAAGCTTGAAAACGCTCTCGGACGATGCGTAAATGCATGAGGGACATACCCTGTATGGCACGACCGGCTAAGCGAAACTGGGAATCTATTTTGGCCAACACCTCCTCGAATACGGTAGCCCTGGGTTTGTCGACTGCAAAACTCTTCTCTGGAGAATTAGAAGAATAATCATCACCAGTGGTTCCCATCGTATATCGCAAAGAGGCGCTATGGTTCTATCAACAATCAATGTAATATAAAAAATCAGAATCAAATCAAATCACATGAGAATATGGATCAATACCTGTAATGAAGAAGAATACAGCTCTGTGATGATCGGTATGAAAAGAAAGGCTCAAGTGTTTCCTTTTATATCCCTCAAGTCAACAAGGTCTCGGGAAGAAGAGGAGTCTCTACCTGCCGTGAATAAAGGCTTCAGATACGGGATGACGATTGCATGGATACTTATCTATCTGGAAATAATTGACGTATGCTAGAAGAAAACATGTCTTGCTCAAGGGTCGAGCCGACTTCTATCCTGGTAATGTACGCCAAACTCCCCATGAATTTGCTTGACTGTCACCATCTAGTGCTTACCCCGCAATAGCGTCACTATTACGTGCTAAGCAGGGGACTTAATGTTGATGGTGGTTTTTAGTTCAGGGCTAAAATCGTAAACCATGTATTTAATGCGCTGTCACCCTGCAAAGGAACAAATTGAAAAGTAATGAGTGCTTAAGCCTCTTCGCTCATATATGTATTGAGCAATTAAATATATATGTGTATATAAAATTTATTCAGAATGGTGCATGTAGCAACAATCCCAAATATTCTATAAATTTTATCTTACACCAGCATTATTCACTAATGCACTTTCTGCCTAGTATTTTCCTATGGTACGTTCCCCAAACGAACTCTCAATATTGGCATGACATGAAGATTAATGTTCACTCGCAGCGGAGTAGCACGAATCTCCCGAAGTGTCAGTATTGAGATCTGCATGAAAGCACTCACACAGGCTGCACCACTTTCTGATAAAGAGATTTTCGTGTCAACGCGCTTTTTAATTAAAAGTTAGCATGATCGACGCGCTCAAATTCCCTAAGGAAAACCTAGACTGTCCATGTTAGTCTTAAAGAGCAATCACGGCCACACGATTTGGCCAGAAAATTCAACAAGCTTAGCCTCTTCCCAGCGGAACCAGGCAATCTCCATGATATCCACCGGCGGGCCCACTAGCACCCCAGACGATCGGAATCCCTTTAGTTCACCCGCAACACCCCTAATCGCTAGCCAGAACCAGGGTGATTGCGCTGTTGAAAGAGGAGCTCAAACGAGTTAAGACCGATCATAACGGTCTCAAATTCATCACATCCGCCCAACTTAGCTAACCTAGTTGGAAGGTCTAGATCTTCCTTAGAATGATCAAAGAGGTGCCGACGTGTTCACCGGCGACCCAACACTATCCCTAGTCGATCGACTTACCTACGAAAAGCGTTTGCTCAAACTAGGGTGAACGCACCGTTTCGGAAACCCTAAGTTGCGTCGTGGCAGCGTGCTTCTGTCGCAAATTGATCACGGTCGTCCATCTTCGCCAGCCAAATTGAATGGATTAGATCCAGTTTTAGGCAGCCTAATAGATGTCAGCATGCTCACCGGCAGCTCGCCTTTGCATCTGACCAATCGGCCTGCTCAAACCAATGTCTAGTGCCTTGAATCGATTACCCTAAATAGGGTTAGCCACACGGCTTCTAAACCCTAAATTGAATTAACGGTAAAACACAACTGCCGCAAATCATCTCGTTCATCCAACTTCGCTAGCCTAGTCGGATGGTCTAGATTTATTTTCAGGAATCCAACAGGGTAACGCTGTAATCACCGGCCATCCCTCCTCCACAGGGAATGATCGGGCAAGTTGTGGCTTGCCCATAGGGTTCCCAAACGATCGCCCAAATGTGGCCGGTCACGCTCTTTTTAAGACATTCAACTCGCGACTAATTTGGACGAGCTCTAAAACAACGATGCTTCCTGCACATCGATTATTTTTAGCAGCTTGTTTAAAAGCGATGCTTCATGAGCATCAAATTATAAACGATGCTTTATGAATATTGATTCCACAAATAATTTTATTATTTGACATAAAAGCACTATATGCTACTTTAAGCAGCGAGTCTCATGACTTGACGCATTCAACAGCCTGCTGTATATATTTTCCTACAAAGCACTCGAGACATAAAACGTGTCACAAATTGGGGGATGCTTACTGGGGTATTGGTCTGGTGGTTTACGGCGTACGGCGTGCAACGTGCTCATTACGAGAAAGTGTCAGGAAAGGACGGATGGTTAACAACAATGAGAGGATAGTGGGTGAAAGGGTGACCAGTCTTCCCTCATAATGGGAACGTGATGATCACCACCTTTTGCACAACCCCACTTCTCCACTACTTAACCTCCTCCACTTCCTACGAGATCAGGGTGCGCTCGAACATGACTTGTATAAATAGGATTTCAACCTATTTCAATAAAGGACAACACAAGTGTTATCAACACAAGGATCCAGAAAACACCAAGAACTGATAGCTTACGTTCTGCAAGCCAGTTCCACATTCTGATACAAGTCATAAAAAAACCACACCTTCATAATTCAACATTATGATCTCAAACACCTCCTTCGCTTCTGTTGATAGTGGATTTTCGACGAAGGTCAAAATCGTAAAATCATGATACTGCATGTTTCTGACCCGGCTTCAGGAACGCATGTGACGATTCATATTTTAAGATCCGTGAACCGTTTCACGAGCTCTGATCGAGTTCCTCTCAGATCCATGATGAATATGTTTCTCTAAAGGCCTCCCACTAGATGAGCGTTCGATGCTACGCATTTCATCATGCCCTCTATGTATAATAACATGATTGGGCGGTCCTCCTACATAAATTTTTGTTGAGAGGTCTTAACGCCTTCACGACGTCGGCGATACTTGATGTTCCCTGACTACATAGAGAGACCCCCCTCTACATAGAAGAACGATTGGGCGGTCCTCCTACATAATTTTTTGTTGAGAGGGCTTAACGCCTTCAGGACGTCGGCGACACTCGATGTTCCCTGACTATGTAGAGAGACTGTGTATCGATTCAGGCGGCTCTCCTACATAATTGTTTGTTGAGGGGGCTAAACGCCTTCAGGACGTTAACAACGCTGCACGTTGTTCCCTGACTATCAACTTTTAGAACGAGTATGATGCTTCAACTATCTCATATCTCAATTCTACAATAGATTAATTCTACCGTGACCTTCGCCATTGAATTCCTAGAAAATAATCTATTATATCTCATTACTCCGTTCCATGGCTGATCCCCGGCTGATTCCATGGATGAGTAATAGATAACCAATTTATCTCATTACTCCGTTCCCTGAATTCCCCGACTGGATTTCATGGATCAGTAATAGATGCAAAATTTATAATTATCCCTCCATTTCATGAATCATTCTCCGCTGAATTTCATGAATCAGTAATAATTACTCAACAATCGGGCATCTGGACTATCACCGAGTAAGCCCCAATAAAATGGTGCAAGTGTACTCAACGATGATGCACGAACGAGCACCTAAATGCACGAACGAGCATTTAAAAATATGGACAAACGAGGAATCCTACACAAAACAGGAGAGAGAAAATAATAATACAAAAATAGAAAAGAGGCGCCTAGGGACCGGGCCCACCGGCCGGCCGGTCATGCCGCTGTGGCCGGTCCCCCACATCTCTTCCTTTATTTTTTTCTTATTTTATTTATTTTCATGAACTCATGAAAACTCCTTCATTCGAGCAACTTTCCTTGTTTTACCAAAACTCACGGTTTCTCCATATTTTCACGGTTTCATGAAAAATAATAAAATAGGGAAAGGTGTTGCGGGACCGGGATACCGAGCCGGCCGGCCATGCCTTAGCCGTGGCCGGTCCCAAACCTTGCAATCCCTTGTTTCTATAATTGTTATTTCCCTCATTTCATGAAACACCTCAGTTTGAACAAAAATCATGGTTTCTTCATATTTTCTCAAATATTGCTCAAACCATGAAAAAGCCAAAAAGTCAAATGGTCACATGACCGACCACGCTACTCACGCCAAATAATAAAATATTATTTTAATATTTTCCAAATTTTGATCAAACGAGCAAAGTTCTACTTGCTCATTCGAGCAAAATCAAGAATTTCAGTCAAAGATCAAACTCTTCTGAAAATCCGAGATATTGCTCAAACGCGCACCAGAAAATACTGAAACTCTCAGGATTGAGACACAAACATTATGGTGACACGGGCATGCTTCCATGACCGACCAAGTCCGGCTCTAAGGCTTGCAAGGAGCCGGTCCCACACATCTTCATGATTTTGACCTAATTTGCTCAATTGCTCATATTGGGTCCAAACTCTTTCCAACCAATTTGGAAGTTTCTCAATTGACCGTCAGCTGGTCCCACACCACCAAGGGCCAGTCCTATGCTCCCTTGTCCGGTCCCTCACTTCTCCATAATTAGGTTTTATCACCTAACGCTCGCACGAGCATTATTTTAATAAATGATCAACACCAGCATTTGATCATTCTTTCACCAACCGGTCAACTAAGGACCCTGGTGCACACTCACTCGAGCACTTGGGCACCACATGGTCTTCCATCGTCCCATGTGGTTGGTCCCTCCCTCACTCATGACCTATTTTCGGCAATTCATCAATTGACGAACAATTGATCAAAAATTAGGGTTTCGAACAAACGCTCCACAAATCATCATTCTGAGCAAGTTCAAACACTAATAAATTTATGTTGATCCAGCAATCAACATCTGGATTAATTATATAATATTTGGTAGTCTACCAATATTTTAATTAATATTTTATTGGGTCACGTTACCAATAAATAATTCGTCGAATCGAGCAATACTTGCTCAGTTGCTCGAATATTGATCCAACTATCAATATTCAGTAATTCTTCGAATTGAGCAATACTTGCTCAGTTGCTCGAATTTACAATATTTGCTCAGACGAGCAATATCTAAGAACTGTACGTCTAACATGTTCAATCCATCATTGAGCATTCGTCACTTATGCTCGATTCAACAAAACTTAGACTCATTGTCTAATAAGTCAACGACTGACTAATCAAATACACGTCTGCTTTGCAGACTCCACGTTCATGATACATCAATTACGTCACATGGGGGATATCAGTTAGGGTTTTGGTCTGGTAGCCTACATCACGTGTGTTCATCCACGATGAGAAACATGAGTAAGTCGTGCAAGCGGTTGAGGGATTTAGCAAAGTATTGGGTGGACGATCAACCAAGTCTCCGCACGACATGGAACTGATTTCACCACGATCTCTCGCTTTCCCACTCTTTCACTCAAGAAACTGTCACACTTACTGGGATCAAGGTGTTTACTATTCTGACAATATAAATAAGTTCTGAATTGATGACTGAGATATCAACAATCATATACACACAAGTTCTCTCGATCAAACTTATTTACACATACTTGCAGAAACCTTTAACACACCCACAATCCTTGATCATCATTGATCCCACAATTCTCAGCTTCCCTCCTACAGATCAACACATCTCCCTCTTTGTGACCGAATTGACTCTGGAACGACCATTAACTTGGTTTAGGACGGAGTCCTACAGATTTATCTCTCGAACTCAAAGCACTCCCGTGTAGTGCATCTGAGTGAGGTTAAGCATTTTGTTCGGTTGAGGAGTCTCGCCCGAACCGTCATCTCTTCACTTCCCGAAAAAACCAGCAAATCGTTTTTCCCCATCTACAGATTGGAGACCACAGTGGGAGATTAATCTCTCGGTTGCAATCTCAAGTTTTCATAAGGATGGTTGGTCTTAAGTCTAACTCAACTACTCCGAATTCCAGTCAGCATCTTTCGAATATAAATGTTCCTCCGTCCAATGGCACAGTCGATGCAGAAATCCCGACCTTGATCGAGTTGGCACGGGTACAGAGATTCATACAAGGAACATGTACCTGATGAAAGAAACGCTGAACAACATACTGAATTTCCTCTTCAGGTTAACATCAGATTTGAGTGGCGCCCCTGCCCAAGAAATTCCGACACTAATGGCTAATCCCTTAACTGATGGTCATCCCCAAGCCAACAATTTCACTAATTATGAGAAGCCGGTGGATCAGGAAGTGACACATTTAATTGAGAATCTATGTGAACTCATGCACTTCTCCAGAGATCAACGTATGAACACGTTCGCCGCACTCAACCAAATATCATCTGATACGCGAACAGTTCCATCATCTCTAGTAGTTGAAGAAGTGTCTATGGTATCTGAACATTCGATCAACAACATCATCTTCACTGAGGAAGGCCAAATGACGGAGGAAGGACATAATCGAGCCTTGTTCGTAACTGCTTCTATCAAAGATTCCGAATTCAGAAGAGTTCTCATCGATACAGGCGCTTCTACAAATCTCATCACTATGAAGAATCTCAAGGAAGCCAAAGTTCCGCAAAGCAAGATTGTTCATCATCCCATATTAATGACGGGTTTTGAAGGATGCCAGAGTCACACATATGGGTACGTTTACGTGGATCTAAAAGTAAGGCCGATTCAATCCACTGTCAAGTTCCATGTGATCGAGAAAGACCCTGATTATCACATGATACTCGGAAGACCATGGCTTCATGACAATAAGGTTTTCCCTTCGATATACCATCAATGTATGAAAGCTCTGCTCAACAACAAAATTATCCGCATTGCAGCTTCAGTGTCTCATTATGCTCCGGTTTATGATACTGAGTTCGTGGAACCGCCAAAGAGCATCCCCGAACCTCCAAGCAAGATCTATGGTACTCCACTCCCAAGTTGGAAATCTATTGAGAAAACTGACAAACCATCATCGTCATATGCTAAATCAATCAAATCGTCTGCCACACCACTCAAACGTCGTCAGGGTCAAGGTACGGCTCCTAAAAAATCCAACTGTATTACTAGTCATGACGCGGAGCGGAGAGTTATTTATCTTCGATGAAAAGATTAGCAATTAGCAGGGGAGGTCGATGAAAAGTCTCCCCGCCCTGAAGAATCCTGTCAGAACGAGCAAGTGCCTGATGAAGAAATTCAAGATGCACCACGACGGCTGCAAGATGTCACATATTCCACAACTGACGATCTTGAGACTATCAACACCGGAACATATGAAAACCCAAGGCCAATTTTAATCAGTTCTGCTCTCTCATCTGAGGAACGAGAAGGATTGATAGGTCTGTTGAAATAATATCAAGATATCTTCGCATGGACGTACGAAGAGATGCCCGGCCTAGATGACAAACTGGTCACTCATCATCTGCACATTACTCCCGGCTCCAAACCTGTCAAGCAACCGCCCGGGCAGTTCAGACACGAGGTTGAGGAACAAATCAAAGTCAAGATCCAGAAACTACTAACAACAGGGTTCATCAGACCCATTCAACATCTAACATGGCTGGCGAACATTGTCCCAGTCAAGAAGAAAAATGGTCAAATCCGATGTTGTGTGGACTTCAGGAACCTGAATAAATGTTGTCCGAAGGACGATTTTCCCTTACCCAACATTGATATGCTCGTTGATGCAACAAGTGGTCATGACATGTTCTCATTCATGGATGGTTACAGCGGATACAACCAAATCAAGATGTACGAACATGATGCTAACAAGACCGCGTTCCGGAATCCTATTGGGAACTTTTATTATACGGTGATGCCCTTCGGTCTGAAGAATGCAGGACCACTTACCAGCGAGCCATGACTGCGATATTCCACGATATGATGCACAAGCAAGTGGAAGATTATGTCGATGACGTGGTGGTGAAATCGAAAACTCGAGCATCCCACCTAGAAATTCTGAGACAAGTCTTCGAAAGATGCATGGAATATAAGTTAAAGATGAATCCTCTGAAGTGTGCATTTGGTGTTTCCTCCAGAAAGTTTCTAGGATTCCTGGTTACTGCAGAAGGAATCAAGGTCGATCCAGACAAGACAAAAGCCATTACTACCATGACCCCTCCACGCACCGTGAAAGAGCTCCAGAGTTTTATGGGCAAGGTAAATTATATTCGGCGTTTCATTTCTGGGTTGGCTCAACTCATTGCTTCGTTCACTCCTCTGCTGAAGAAAGGAGCAAGTTTTACATGGACGACCGTTCAACAGGAGGCATTTCAAAAAATACAGGAAATACTATTATCACCTGCTGTCATGAAATCTCCAGTGCAAGGACGACCACCGATACTTTACACAGCTTCCAGCGACGTAGCTATCGGAGCACTTCTCGCTCAAGAAGATGAAGAAGGCATCAAACGTCCAATCTATTACTTCAGTCGTACGATGAGGGATGCTCAACTCCGATACCCAAAATCCGAAAGAGCGTGTCTAGCATTGGTTCACGCGATCCAGAAGTTCAGGCATTATCTACTATCAAACAGAGTCGTGTTGGTGGCCAAAGCTGATCCCATAAAATTCTTACTGTCGAAACCTGCACTGATTGGGATACCAGCAAAATGGCTACTTCAGATATCAGAGTTTGACATAGCGTGCGTCCCGCCTAAAGCAATCAAAGGGCAAGCAGTTGCAGACTTACTTGCTGCTTTTCCTAGAGAGGACATCACAATGCTGCATGAAGAAGTGCCCGGTGAATTTCCAGAGATCTCAATCATTCAGGAAGAAACATGGCTATTGTACTTTGATGGATCCGCCACTCCGAGAAATGATACTGGCGGATCAGGTATTGTACTAGTATCCTCATCCGGTGAATTATTCTCACATTCCTTCAAGCTGGATTTCCACTGCACCAACAATTCGGCAGAATATGAAGCTTTCCTCCTGGGATTATCTTTGGCCAAGCAAGCGGGAGCGATGCACCTGGAGATAAGAGGAGATTCAAAGTTGTTGGTCAATCAAATGAATGGCGTGTATGCTCTCAAAGAAGTAACACTTGCTCCATTCAGGGCCGAAGCACAACGACTATTAACTCATTTTGTTGATGCAACAATTGTGCATACTGGCCGTACCAACAACAGACACGCTGACTGTCTAGCGACTCTTGCATCCAAACTGCAGTTTGAAGGGTCAGAGAAATCCATTATTGTGAAAAGACGTTCTGTATCATCTACCTGGATTACTCAAGTTGAAGATGCTCTATCGAGCGACTGGCGGGCACCCATCATTCATGAATTGAGCAGTTCTCTTACGGAAGGGAAAATCAGCCTCAAGGAGTTGAAAAACTTTTTTCTGCTGCATGGAGCATTATATTATCGCAATCCTGATGGATCATTGTCACGACGCCTTGGAGACAAGGAAGCGAGCGACCAACTTAAACGCGTACATGAGGAAATATGTGGACAAACCCTGGTAGTCACACTTTACAGAAGGCTTCAAAGGCTCGGGTACTATTGGCCCTCCATGGAGGCTCAGTCGACAATGTTACAAGGGTCCTGTCCCAATTTTCAGACACCACCTCATCATTTGGAGGTTCTAACAATCCACCACACTGGGGACTAGAGAGAACCTTACATAAAGTATCTTCGTGACAACGATCTTCCTTCGGAAAAGAAAGGAGCGATCAAACTCACCCATAAAGCCAAACATTTTGTCTACCTGGAAGGGATTTTGTATCGCAAAAGCTTTGGTGGGAACCTTCTGAGATGCTTGGCCGGGCATGAAATTCCTACAATCTTGAAAGAGATGCACGAAGGTGAACACCAAGGAAAAAAGAAATTATTTCTTCACATCCATGAGAAATATTATTGGCTGACCATGGAAGACGATGCAGCTACCTATGTTCGGAGATGTCATCAATGCCAAATTCATGGTAACCTCATTCACACTCATTGTCTCCCATTAAACTCCGTGAGCAGTCCATGTCCCTTCTACAGCTGGGGACTGGATATCATCGGAAAAATCAATCCAGCATCTTCGAAGCAACATGAATACATCATCATAGCAATAGAGTATTTCACCAAATGGGTCGAAGTCATTCCTCTTCGAAGCACCACTGGAGTCAATTGCAACTTTCATCAAGGAATACATCATATGTAGATTCGGCGTTCCTAAACATATCATCACGGATAATGGAACTCCTTTCGCCAACAAACATGTTGCAGAATTGCTCGAGGAATATGGAATCAAACAGATTTTCTCCACACCATACTATCCGCAAGGAAATGGACAAGCGGAGAGCACCAATAAAACCTTGATCCGGATTCTTAGTCGAAAAGTTCATGACAATCCACGAACGTGGCATGAAGAATTTCCCATGGCTTTATGGGCCTACCGCACCGCACCAAGAATCTCAATTGGGACTTCACGTATTCTCTCGTCTATGGCGCTGATGCTATTCTCCCAGCTGAGATCAAGATTCCCTCTTCAAGAATCGCAGCGGCTAGTGGAGTGCAGTGGGATGAAGCTGAAGTGTCTAATTCAAGAATTCATGAATTGGACATGCTCGATTCAAGAAGGGCCAAAGTAGAAAAATAGGTGGAAACCTACAAACAAAGGATTTCCAAGGCATACAACAAAATGGTAAGACCTCGAACATTTCAAGTAGGAGATTTGGTTTTGAAAACAGCAAAGCATATTCAACAAGACATGTCCGCTCCCAAGTTCTGTCCTAAATGGGAGGGGCCTTATGTAATCATCAAGGCATTATCCAGCGGATATTACAAAATCTTAGTTGTTAATGGAGGAGTGGAAGGAAATATCATCAACGGAAAGTGGCTCAAGGCATATTACGCTTGAACGATCAGTAAACCATTATATGTTAAATTTCAAAATGTAATTTCTATTCCTCCAGAGAGTATGCAGTATGCTCATTTGTTCGAAATTCAAAATATATTTCATGAATCTCACAAAATTCTCCAATTATCCTACTTTATTCAATAACACGTTTCAAACCTACAAAAAAAAATCTCTCTCAAACGCTCACTCAGAGTAAACCATCCAACAACAAGTAGTTCTTACTGAAAGTCATATCAAGCCTCTTCTGAAAGTTTTCGTTTTTCACTCTCAAGTCCTGAACAACTTTATCGACTCTTGCTGACTCCAGAGCAAGTGCCTTCTCCTCTTCTATGATGGCAGATGTAGCAGAAATCATATTTGCAGCAGCAGCTACCCTATCAACCTTGATGATCTCGAGTCGACGACTAAGCCATCTTATATTAAACCGCAAGATCTCACATTTCGAGATCATATCATCCCATCTGTGCAACTCTTCGTTTTTGACATCTCGCAGGTTTATCTTGTTCATCTCATCAATAACGGGCAATAATCCAGCAACTGTGGTCAATAAAGTCGGCAGAAAACCTCTCCATACTAGCAATGTGTCCATACTTCCTCCAAATCTTGGTGTAAAGGGATGCATAACACTTAGGGACGATGAAACCACTGACTAGTTAATTATCTGGGAAGGTGTTGGCCATGGGAGTGTCGAATGGAAGTCCAGCTGCTGGATACTTGTTGATGGTGGATTTTCATTTAAGGGCTGAAGTTGTAAAAGCCAAAATTATGCGCTAACATCTTGCAAAAGATAAAGCCATTAATAAGTGATGAATACTTCTTCACTTTACTAATTCACCTAGAATAGGGCATGTGGCAACAATCCCAGTATTTTGTGAATTAAATACACGAAATTCATCCAGGTTGGAGCATGTAACAACAATCCCATATACCCTGTGAATTTACAACATTATTAATTAATGCATGACCAGCCTCGTATTTCCTGTACTCATTACCGGTGCGGCATGACGACTGAGTGTTGTTCTCAGCAGAGTAACACGAATCTCCAAGCATTAATAATAAAACATGTACGAAATACCCATACAAGCTACAACTCTCGGTGTGTTATACTAGCCCGATTGAGCATATTTTGAACCTGGACTGTCCATATCAGTCTCAGAAACAATCATGACCACGCAAGTTGTCCACACGATTTAACCAGCCTGGACGAACCCTAACAGGAGCAGGCAGCCACAACAATGACCACCAGCGGGCCCCTTAGTGCCATGGCCGGTCAAGTACAAGTCACGCCCTCCAAAAAACCACCAAACACCGGCCTGGAGTTGGATGTCCAAGCTGGTATGGAACAACTTGGAGGAGCTCGTATGAACGAAGGCTGCCTACGGCAGTCTCAAATCCATCACGTCCGTTCATCTTCGCCAGCGCAATTTGATGGCGCGGATCGCCCCATTCCTGGTCGTACAAGCACCGTTATGAACACCGACGGGCCCTCTTTCTACCTGCATAGTCGACCATCTCATGACTTAACCAGGGAGGAGTGAACGTTCACCCATAACCTGGCTGGCGTGATGCTTTAAGGGTCGCTAAGGGTCTTAAACTGATCACGACCATCCAACTTCGCCGGCGTATCTGGATGGCCTAGATCAAGCCCATGACCGTCAGTCAGGTATCACCATGATCACCACGGTCCCAATATGGGTCCCACATGGTCGGGCTCCCAAAAGGGGGAGCTTAGACTACCAAACCATTAGGTTGGAATCGTGTACACACGACCGATCCAAAACCCTAATTAGGGTTTGCGGCATGTTACATGTGTCGCTAATCGATCACGAGCGTCCATCTTCGCAAGCTTGGACGAAGGGTGTAGATGTAGACTTAAAAGGTCCTGAGCATGTCAACATGATCATCGTGGGACCACCTACACACATGACCGGTCGACCAAGGCCAACCATGGCCGGATGTCTCGAAACGCGCGCCCGAAGTAAGCATGGCGCGCGGTTTCCAAATCCTTTGCAGCATGGGATTTCTGTTGCAATCGATCTCAACCGCTCTTCTTTACCGGTAAACTTGAGTGGCCTAGATCGCATCTTCGTGGGATAGTGAAGTATAAACATGGACACCGGCATGTCGTCTACACACATGCATGATCGGTCCTCTATAAAACACTTCCCATGCTTGGATTCGACCAAGCTGAAAGAAGGAACTTGCGTACCTCTTAAGCCCTAATCCAACGGTCGCAGATGAGGGTTACAAGACATCTCGTCCGTCCAACTTTACCAGCTTGGACGGACAACCAAAGACATGAGTTAGGCTATCAATGAGGCGTCACCACAATCACCGTCCACCACTCTTCCACATGGAGTGATCGGTCAAGTCAGGGTTTACCTGTATAGCCTCCAAACGATCACTCGAAGATGGCTGGACATGATGTTATTTTAAGACGCTTAAATTCGTGACTTACTCCGGTAAGCCTTAAAAACAGCGATGCTTCATACATGCTGAATATACTCGATGCAGTACCTGCGTAGAATACGAATACACACGATACTTCACAAGTATCGACTTCCTAAATAATTTAGGTATTTAGTCTAGCATTACATGCTACTTTTTGTGGGTCCCAAGATCCACACACTCGAGACATCAATCATGTCACAAACTGGGGGATACATACTAGGGTATTGGTCTGGCGGTTTACAGCGTGCAGCGTGCAACACGCCATCGCAAGAACGTGTCAGGAAGTCATGGACGGTTAGAGATGACAGGAGAAGTGGGCAAGACCGGTCGTGTAACACCAACACACAACTCCACTACTCTATCACTCCACTTTCCACGAGAGACGTGAATAAGGCTCAAATGACTTGTATAAATAGGTTCTCCTCCCTATTTCCAAAAAACAACAAGAACAAGTCAAGACAAGACAGAAACCAAGTGTTAATACAAAACGTATTCAAACACTCAAAGCCTGCTTGCATCAATCGTAAGCCTGCTCACCTTTCTGTTACAAGTCATAAACAAGCCTACACCTTCACAATCTCAACACCTTCTTCGCTTCCCTACCTAAGATCAACCCCATCTCTTTCACTTTGTGACCGATGTAAGTCTGGAACAGCCATTTCTTGGTTTAGGCCAGAGTTGTACAGATTGATTTCTCGAATCACAAGCACTCACCGCGTAGTGCATTTGTTTAGGGTTTAGATTCATTCCTCATCCACACACCCCAAATTACCAAATCCGGCAGGAATAGTTTTCACCCATAAACAATACTCACGAACAGAAACCCTAGAATCAGCATCTACAGAGTTAGTTGAGTTTTCGTCAGCATGGTTATCACGATCGCCTTCAGCTACAAACTTTCCGTTTCTTCTCTTCCTGGCCTCGAAAACAACATGAACATCAACCTACGACGACGAAATATTCAATTTCAGTAAAATTGGATAAATGCATGATCAGAGGAAATTCTTAGTTAGAAACTCACAGATGTTCCATCTTCGACACGAGCAGGAGCCCTAACAGTTCGCTTGGGCCTTAAACTATAAGAGGAATAAGAAAGTCGATTCTCCTGATTGTCCTACAACAAATCATTTTCTTTGGTTAGTCATTCTGATTATATGAAAATGAAAGAAAAGCATGCAACCTACCGAGATAGACGCCTCAACTCCATGCTTCGCCAGGGATCCGTTTTGAGAAAAAGCATTGCTACCAGACATGATGATAGTGAGAGATGGTCAAATCTGTTACGGTTTCTACGGCGCGAAGAGAAGTAGTCATATCGGGGACTGATAATCTATGGTTATGTGGATACGGTCAAAAATACCCTAATTAAAGACGGTCATTCGTGTACATCACACGTGCAATGTCTGCACAGTCATGTCGAAAGGGCGAACAGACGATAGCTCGTTGAAGGACTATGATTCCATGAAGTTTCATTGACTCTGTATGATCGAAGAAGCAAGCAAAATATATATTCAAAGAGTTATCATTCAAAATAATTCCTAATGAAATATCTACGCAGTTAAATTGCTCAAGTGATCACAATAATCTTTATTCCAAAGAGAAATAAAACAATCAATTATTTAGAAGAAGACTAATCATCAAAATCATCAGACTCGTCATAGGATTCACGATTGTAATCAGAATTTTCTTCAAGTTCTCCCTCAGAGTTGTAGTTGCAGGAAATCCTACACTACACACCTCACTCGAATTCGCTTAATCAATCCATTTGAAGATGAATAATAATATGTTTTATTAATTGTTTTCTTGAAAGATTTACAAAGAAATGTAGAACAGAGCTAAAGAAATTACAACCACTCTTAATTCTCTCTCCTAATGACTTGCTTAACAATTCAAAAAGACCTCTCTCTACAATGAGACTTACTCAACCCTTTATATAGGATATTATATAATGGATGACAGCTAAGCTGTCCTTTATTTTCGGAATCGACTCGCGAATCCTCACGAATGTGTAACTGTTTGTCCTCGCGACACTCCTAAATCTCGCCAAGTCTTCACACTTTCCTCATGTTCTGACTGTCGTCATCTATTACGTCATTTATTTACCTCCATGCGACTCCTTCGCGACGCAGTCGTTTATTAATCTCGCGAAGTATTGGAGTTGCGATATTCTGATCTTACATCTTGCCTCTTTTTCCTTGAATATTGCTTGGAGAGCTAATTTTAAGGAAAAATTTGCCACTGCGGTGATCTTTGTTGATGAAGGAACAAGCGAAAGAATACTGGACTTGAAAAGTACGTACTTGCCTCTATTCTTTTGCGAAGTTCCGGAGCTTTGCGAAGTGAGCAAGAAGTACTATCTCTTGAAGTATGCGAAGCATGAAGTATTTATGAAATAATATAAGAAATCTCATCAATTTCCCACAGAAATCTTCTTAATTTGACTCCTTAAATGTAGGGATAACCGTTTACACGTGTCTAAAATCACTCTTTTTACCGGTACATTTAATGTTATCCGGTAACTCTTTTTTCTTCTATTTAAAGGAAAACTTCCTGTGAAAAACACTCTTTCTCTTCTTCTCTATCTTCCTCATCGTCTGCAACTATTTCCTGCTGTTCATCTTCATCATCTTCTTTTTATTATCTTTCTGTTACTGTTTTCATGGCATCCAGGTTCGTTAATTTCATTGATTTTGACTAATCTTCCTTATTGAAATTACTTCATCTTGATTCTATTCTTCTTTTGATGTTTCTTTTGCCATTTTTGTTTCAGCAAGAATAAATCCAGTTCTAAGTTTACCGTGGTGAACCCTAACATCCCTACTGGTTCGCAACCAAAATCTTCTTCGCAACTAAAGTCTCTCGCTTCCAAAAAACAGCCTGCCAGTAGTAAGGTATTTTAGAAATATTTGCTCCTTTAATAGCAATTTTATTGCCTCTGTTTCTCAATTGATTTATTATTCGCAGGATGATAAGAATGATGATAGATCTCCCAAAAGGTTTCGCCATAATAAACCTGATGCTTCTGCTGCTGCTCCTACTGTTTCCTTTTCGGGATTCAAGCATTCTAGTTTTCCTACAGTATCTTCACAAGGCAAATCTCCTACTGTAACGACTTCTTCGCAAGATAAACCCATTTCTTCTTCTCAAGATAATGTACCATTCCCTACGATATCATCGCAGGATAAATCAATCCCTGAATTTTCTGTGAATGAGATTTTTCAGGACATGCCTCTTCCCACTCTTACTTTTACCTCGCCCCCACCTATTGATCAGGTTTCTCCAATTGGCGGTCTTATAACCATGGGTGGCTCAACTTTTCCTTCTTCCTCTACTATTTCTTCTTCCTCAAAATCTATCTCTCTTAGCAAAGAAAATTTGGAAGGGATGGATATAGCTTTTAGAATTTTATCAGATACTATGAATGATGTTAAAAAAGCCTCCACTGATCCCACCAGATCTAGTGTTTTCGAATCTTTGGGTAAATACTTTGGTTCCGATACGATATCGCGAGTATCCTTAGAACAAGAAATTAAGACTTTGAAGAATATCTTATCTCGCAGAAGGAAGGTAGTCATAAGATTTGACTGCCTTTTCCATTATTTTTCTTCTCTAATTTTATATACCACTTTCCATTTTATAATTTTAATGTTTTTCTTTACTCTTGCAGAGTCTGTGAAAAATCTTCACTCTTCTCTATCTACTTTGGAAGCGGCGCATGCTAAAATTCGTAAGGAAAATGCAACTCTAGTTGCTTCTCTTGCCCAATCTCGCGACCGAGCCAGAAGGAGGTTTAATTACCTTAATCATTTTAAAGATATCCAGAGTAGAAATCAACAGAAAGCACTTCTTCGTCAATTTCATCCCAAAGCAGAAGTTCTTGTGAATAATATTTTACTTTCTAAATCTCTTGATCCTGTCTATGTTGAACCATTGGAAGTTGAAGATGATGAAGTACCCAACTCTCCCGACAGTGATTATGATTATGAAAGCTGCGAAGACCTCGCTAATAATGAAGTTATCAATAAGGATCCTTGCGAGAAAATCTCTGATGAAAACCCTTCAACTGGCGAGGGTGAAGCTGACAAGATTGTTGAAGAATCTTTACCATCTCCTTCAGCTGAGAATATTGATATAGAGAATTAAGTTTCTTTGTAATCTTGTTGAACTTTTCTTTTTGATTGTAATAGATTAAGTCCGGTGTTGGATGAATTAGTTTTTCTTTCTGTCTTATTATAAGAACTCATTTCGCCACCTTATCAAGCAATTCCTTTATTTTCCATTAAGTCTTTTGTTGTAATCTTTCTCGCGATGAAAAGATCTCGATTGCCTATATTCAAAATGTTTAAAGATCTTTCTTGAATCTTTGTTATTGCGACAAGATCGCAAAGACGTCTTTACATTTTCATGTAATGACCCATTGGTCTTGCCTTATCATTATTTGTGTGGTCTTATTTTGCCTTCCTAAGTAAAGGTCTTATTTTGCCACCCCTCATTGCGACAAGATCGCAGGACGTCTTTACACTTTCATGTAATGACCCATTGACCTTGTCTTATCATCTCTTAAGTATTTTTGCCTCTGCAGGACATTATATTCGCGACAATATGACAGGTTTAAACGTTCTTGCGACCATAAAATCCCGGGATATTGTCCTCTTTGCGACGAAATCGCAGGACGTTCTTACACTTTCATGTAAAAACCCATTGATCTCGTCTTACCCTCACGTTAGTATTATTGCCTCTGCAGGATCATTGCACAAATATGACAAGCCTAAATTCTCTTGCGAAAATGAATCCTCGTGACATTTGCGTCTTTTGACACTTATCAGCTCCCTAATGGAGGGTGCCGCCCTTATCTTCTCCCTGGTTGCCCCTTCAAGGAGGCGTACATCGGCCATACAAGACTAGCTCCTCCCATCCGGTCTTAACAGCAAGCAGTTGTTTTCGCAGCCTCTTATCCCTTATACCTATAGGGCTTATGGTTACGAGGCTGCACCCTAAGTGGAGTTTTCTTCGGGCCGAGTGCAGCATGTGCCAAGACTTGTCAAGAGTGGTAAGGAAGTTCCATGCTCCCCGCACTCTTGACTCAACCGTGTACCTCGGCGCCTTAGTCATACACTGACTCCTTGGGAGAGACCCTCGGGCGTCCAACCAGGGTATAACCTTATATATATAGTTGGAAATCCAAGGTATCTCTCCCGGATAGGCTTTCATGGGCCCCAAATCTCCATGACCCAGGTTTCGGGAGCGGTGTAACCTTCCACCGAGCCATGTTAAGAGATACCCCTTATATGACGTACTTTAGGTCTTACATTTGCCTCTTGCGAAATATCATTCGCGAACTAGGGTGTACGCCATAAAGGTTTGTCCCATTCACTCACTCATTCATTTTATCAATTTATTCAATCATTTGTCATGAAGTTATCGCACAATCTCATTTCAATTATTCAATAGATTTGTACACATTCTTCATGGCGAGATTCTCGCACAACTTTTCCGCAACCATCATCTCTACTTCTTATCCTTATCATGCTTTCACCACTAAATTGTTATCTTTTCTCGCAATTATTCATTTTTTACACCTTTTATTCTTACTTCCTTCTGCCTCCGCATCAGTCCAACATTTCAATGTCTCCTTTGCATCATGATATTCAGTTGCTTTTGTGCATTCACTTCGCAGCATCTCTTCTTCTTTTGTTTCTATGGTATCTACCATTAGTCTTTCTTTTCTTTGTTCATCCTTTACATTCTTCTTCCAACCTTTCTTTTTTGTTGTTCTCTCTTCGCAGCTCTCTACATCCACCTCATAACATTTTTGCCCCTCTATCCAATCTCCTTTTATAATTCCGACACCACTAGGATGTGGAAATTTTATGCACTGATGGTATGTCGATGCTACACCCAGAATTTCATGGAGCCATGGTCTTCCAATCAATGCATTGTAGGGAGATTCCACATCAACTACACAAAACAAAATATCAGTTGATAACCCCTGCAAGGGTATTCTCATGTGCACTTCTCCTTTGGGCTTGTTCGCGTTACCATTGAAACCATATATTTTGTATGTTGAAGGGATCAAATCTTCATCTCTTCCTCCCATAGTTTTGTAAGTATGGTAGAAAAGAATGTTGATCGAATCGCAAGTATCAATTAATATTCTATTGATTGCCCAACAATTTTCCGCTTCATCATCTTCGCCATCAATAGGTTTTGGATTAATTTCCAGTTTTACCACTAATGGGCTATCATGTGTTTCTCTTCCTTTGGGTACTTCTTCAGCCGAGAAAGAAATAATCTGCAATTGCCACTCTTTTAATTGCGATGTCTTTGCAACATTCATCACTTCTTTATCATCAGCATCCCTCGCGAAAACTCTACTAAGTACATTGTCATGAAAATCTTCAATAGTGCGGTATGAGTGTACAATGGAGTTGCAAAACAAATTTTTAGCCTTTGCCCCAACTTCTATAACAAATGTTTCTTTTCCCTTTGCCGGTAGTGGTGGTAAATGTTGAACTTTCTCTTCTTCTTTTAAAAAGTGATTCAACTTTCCTTGATCAATCATTCTTAGGATAATTCTCTTGATGTTTCTGCAGTCATTCATTAGGTGCCCATGAAAGCGGTGGTAAGAACAGAACTCATGACTTCTATCTCCAGGTGGTGGTTCACTTCCCATGTTCCATGGTGCAGGTATGTTTTCCATCAAAAGTATTGCTTCCCATATTTTTTCCACACTGGCATTCAATGGCGGCATTTTAATTTCCTCCCACACTACTCGTGACTTATTTGTCCTCTATGATAATTCTCGCCTCGGCCTCCATAAGTCTCTTGCGAATTATGCCTTTGACCTCCATAGGTTTCTTGCGGTTGATCAAGCCTTTGGATTTTATTATTTCCGCCACGGTTGTAGAAATTTCTTTCTCTTTCAAATTCTTCCTGATCGCGACTTCACATAGCTACCAATTTTGGCTGTTTATCATCTACCATTCTCTCTTGTTGCCCTTGCGAGGTGCTCGCCACTGTTTGTATTAATCTAGGTACAGACTTGCATTCGCAGACACTTGAATTTGTATTCGCAACTGGGTACGATTCTACTTCATTTTGCCTTTCCTCCAAAGCAATATATTCCTCTTGCAATTCTCTCAATTCGGTCATCGTGATCGTATTCTTGACTCTGAAAACTTGAACATATAATAAGTTGGTTGCGAACATAGCATTTATGAATGATAGTATGAGATATCTTTCATCAACCCGTCCCGCCATTTCGCTACACATTGTCTTCCATCTTACTGTCAGATGTCTCAAGCTCTCGCCAACTCTTTGTTTTAGCCCAAATACATCTTCAATGCCAGGTCGTGAAGAGTTGTTACTTATATACGCCCCCAAGAATATAGCCTGTAAATGATTGAATGATGTGATTGTATTCCTTGGTAAACCCTCAAACCATTTCAACGCTTCTCCCGTTAAACTCGACGCGAAGTATTTGCACAATATAGCGTCATGGTTTTCCCACTGTAGCATACATCTCACATAAGCCTTGATGTGTTGTACTGCACAAGTTGACCCATCAAAAATGCTGGTTAACGCTGGTAAGTTGCATTTTGGGGGTATTCCTCCCAACTGCACCTCCAATGTAAAGGGATTCTTCGCAGCTTCTGCGATGGCTTCGTCTAACTGTGTTTTTCCTCCTTCTCTTCTACTGTTCAATATTCCTTTCATCTCTGCCAATTCTCTCAAAATTTGTTCGTTTGCCTCAGGATTTGAATCTATTGGTCTTTTTAATTCCACCTCTCTTCTTCTGCGCTCATGTCTACTTATATTTTCTGGCTCATCACTTTCTTCTCTCCTTTCTCTGCGGCTTTCTCCCTCATTTCTTTCGCGAATTTGTACACCATTATATCTATCAATCTCTCTTCTCGGTTGTCTATCGACTCTCCTTTGCACTCTTTCATATTCTTCATTGATATTTTCCTTATTGCGATTTTGCTCGCGCCTTCTTTCTCGGTTGTCATGATTATTCTGCCGAATTGCCTCTTCAAATTCACGTTCTTCTATTTTACGCCCTCAATCTTTCCCTTTCGCAAGCTAGACGTGCTTGCTCAACATAGTGTTTTTCAATGTCATTTTCGATCTCCTTTTGTTTCCTTCGTGCCTCTCTTCCATGCAATATTCTTCTTCCTTCTATCCGATTTTCTTCATCAGTCGGATTATTCTACTCTTGAGGTTGCCTATCTCCTTGATTTCCATCATTTTGGCCATTTTGTACAGTCTCAGGTCGTGGAACATAACGATCTTCTTCTATTTCTCTTCTCTCGCGACATCCTTCACCAAGATTTGGTTCTCTTTCCAAATTTTCTTCATTAATAGTTTCTACAGGTAATGTTCTCCTCCTATCTTCTCGACCGAACTTGATCTTGATCTCATTATTACTTCTCGATGTTCTATTTTGCAATCTCAGATTTTCCATTCTCAACTCATGATTTTGCCTTGTTAAATTTGCACGTTCCTCTGCTTCTAACCGCCTTTCTTCATACATTGTTTGTCTCAATGTTTCTAATGTTGCGATCTCTTCATTTCCACGAATTGTTTCTCCCATTTCTTCTCGATTTCTATCTCCTCGTCCATTATTTATCTGTTGTTGTTCTTCCTCTCTTTCCTCCATAGAATCTGATCTCCATGTGTGTACACTTACTCTATCATAATCCATAGTCGTGTTTGCAGTCGGTTGAATTGGCGATTGAATTTGATTTTCTTCATCATTTCTTATGTTCATCCTTGATGATTCTCCCCTTTCATTTCTCCTTTCACCAGCAAGTCTCCCGCTTCTTCTCACGATTGTTTGTCCTTCTGGTACATTTCTCCTTCTAGCCATTTCTTTCTTTTGGTAAATTCTTAAAAATTGTATCAAATTTCTCTTCTCTTACTCCAAATTCTCCCTGTTTCTAGCGCATATGTAGTTGCAGGAAATCCTACACTACACACCTCACTCGAATTCGCTTAATCAATCCATTTGAAGATGAATAATAATATGTTTTATTAATTGTTTTCTTGAAAGATTTACAAAGAAATGTAGAACAGAGCTAAAGAAATTACAACCACTCTTAATTCTCTCTCCTAATGACTTGCTTAACAATTCAAAAAGACCTCTCTCTACAACAGACTTACTCAACCCTTTATATAGGATATTATATAATGGATGACAGCTAAGCTGTCCTTTATTTTCGGAATCGACTCGCGAATCCTCGCGAATGTGTAACTGTTTGTCCTCGCGACACTCCTAAATCTCGCCAAGTCTTCACACTTTCCTCATGTTCTGACTGTCGTCATCTATTACGTCATTTATTTACCTCCATGCGACTCCTTCGCGACGCAGTCGTTTATTAATCTCGCGAAGTATTGGAGTTGCGATATTCTGATCTTACAAGAGTCATCAGCCGAACCCTTACTGTGGACTTCTTCCAATTGATCTTCAGGGTCGTCGTACATTGCATCCAAGTAGTCGTCCTCTTCACATTCGGTTTTGAAATCAGCTCTAGCAAATCGCTCAGCCCTCATACCTGGAGGATAAGGCTTAATTTTGCATTCAGAGGGCTTCTAGACAGATTCGACTTCCTTAGCATCTGAGTTAGACACTACACCATCAGGGCGTGTTTGAACCTCATCCTCAGTTGCCAGTCTCGCTTGTTGGGCTCGCTGTCTTTTCCGATGATAAGCTGCAAGCTTATGATCTTCAGTTTTTCTTTTCTGCTCCTCATGTCTTTGTCTCTCTTCCGCTTCCACATAAGTTAGGAAATCGTTCACTCCCTCACGAATGGCTTTCAGATGAGAAAGAGACATGCCATGTATCAGATTTCTAGCATTTCTGAAAGGTTGATCAATCTCCGCACGGGCGTCTGCTGAATTCTTCATCTATGGTTTGATGTTTCTCGAACATTTCTCGGAAGAGTCAGAAATGTAGTCATCACCTGGAGCTACCATTATCTGCTGCCAAAAATGTGGAGTCAAACCAGTTGGCAACAATATGCGTTAAAATGGTAATCCTCAACTCTTACCTATTTACGATTTCACGAACTTAGTGATAACAACGTAAATCTTCGAAAATCTTGATCGTTCCTTCAAACCTGCAAAGACGAGCAACACCCATTATTTAAAAGCCGACATCTGACTTTTCACAAAATTATGAATAATTCACATGACCCATCATGTGAAAATTCACTGATTTTCTATCGCGTGTACATACACTATGAAATCACGAATTCATGGAAACATTGTTTGCTTTCAACAATTACTCAAAATTCAAAATTTGATTTCTTTAACAAAATTCTTTTTAAAATAAAATAAAATAAAATACGTGAGTTATTTTAAAAAAAATGAATTTCGTTTTGCTCAAACGAGTGTTTGTTTATGAAACGAGGGTCTTTTCTATTTTTTGTGAAAGTCCACATATTCCAAATAAAATTTTGAAAGTTCACCAACAAAATTTTATCATAAGGTGCAGGTCTATTTCAAAAATATCTTAGGATTATTGTTAATTACTTTAACTACGAACGAACGTTTCCTAAAGGTATTTGTGTGAAAGTTCATGCTTTGAAAGTCAAATTTTGATTTTTATGAAACCTCATAAACAAAATTTTCTCTACTGCAATTAAATCATATCTATTCAAGGATTTATGTATTTCTTTCATATTAGGGATTATTGCTCGTTTCTTAAACTAACGAACAAACGAGCGTATATTTGCTAAAACAATTTTTTATAAAACTTACACATGCATGTATACCTATGAAATTTTGTTTTCGAACAACTCATGAATACACAACAAATTAAAAAAAAAAATCACGTACCTTTGTCGGCGCCGGAGTTCGCCGGAAATTCTGCCTGCAACAGTCGGTGACGGTGGAGCTCCGGTGTACACAAAAAAAAAAATTCTCTGCTCGAGTGTGAAAGAGAATGGGAGGGTGGTCGGTCAGCTTAGAAAAAATTTAAAGACTTCTTCCCTTTTATAGCAAATTTATTTCCAAAACCTAATAAAACATGGATTTCCTTTTTTTGGGCTCGGGCCCGCAAACATTAAACCGACCAAAACAGGATGCCCGGTCATCCAAATCAGCAATGCCTCATCTCTCCGTGCTCACGGGATGACGCTCTATCATACTATCAGGGTCCTTACCTGAGCATTTGCTCGTACATGACACCATTGGAGAAAATCGAGGATTCTGAAAATACCTTTATACGACAGAGTTCAACAGCTTATCTTGTCGACTGGAAAATCACCATCTAATGCTTATTGCGGAACATGACTGTCCCTCACTAAGCAGGGCACTTAATGTTGATGGTGGATTTTAAACAAAGGTCAAAATCGTAAAATCATGATACAGCATGTTTTTGACCCAGCTTTAGGAACGCATGTGACGATTCATATTTTACGATCCATGAACCGTTTCACGAGCTCTGATTGAGTTCCTCTTAGAGCCATGATGAATATGTTTCTCGAAAGGCCTCCCACTAGCTGAGCGTTTGATGCTATGCATTTCATCATGCTCTCTATGTATAATAACATGATTGGGCGGTCCTCCTACATAATTGTTTGTTGAGAGGGCTTAACGCCTTCAGGACGTTGGCGATACTCGCTGTTCCCTGACTACATAGAGAGACCCCCCCTCTACATAGAAGAACGATTGGGCGGTCCTCCTACATAATTGTTTGTTGAAAGGGCTTAACACCTTCAGGACGTCGGTGACACTCGCTGTTCCCTAACTATGTAGAGAGACTGTGTATCGATTTAGGCGGCTCTCCTACATAATTGTTTGTTGAGGAGGCTAAACGCCTTCAGGACGTTAACAACGCTGCACGTTGTTCCCTGACTATGCACCTTTCAGAACGAGTATGATGCTTCAACTATCTCATATCTCGATTCTACAATATATTAATTCTACTGTGACATTCGCCATTGAATTCCTAGAAAATAATCTATTATATCTCATTACTCTGTTTAATGGCTGATCCCCGGCTGATTCCATGGATTAGTAATAGATAACCAATTTATCTCATTACTCCGTTCCCTGAATTCCCCGACTGGATTTCATGGATCAGTAATAGATGCAAAATTTATAATTATCACTCCATTTCATGAATCATTCTCCGCTGAATTTCATGAATCAGTAATAATTACTCAACAATCGGGCATCTGGACTATTACCGAGTAAGCCCCAATAAAATGGTGCAAGTGTACCCAACGATGAGCATTAATTATTCAAGAATTGAGCGATATGAGCTAGTATAGTCAAGGAAAACACGTTGTTGCATCTTGAAGACGTTATCGCTCTATACTAGCAGGCAAGCTGTCTAGGAGCCGTCCAATCATAATGATTCTATACACATGTCTTTTATATAGTTATGGAAAACATTGTTACATCCCGAAGACGTTATTGCTCTATACTAGCAGGCAACCTGTCTAGGAGCCGTCCAATCGTTCGATTCTATATAAAAGTAATTATTGAAATTGCTCAGTATTCATGAAATATGCCGTTGCCTCAGTTGAGAGACTGCATATTCATGTATGCTCTGAGAGACAATATACTCAGTCAGAGGTTCTTGTAGCATGAGTTTCATGCTTTAATGAAAGACATAAGTCTCCGTATTCATCTAACTACTGGATCAGAAATATGTAAAGTTACGATTTTAGCCCTTGCCAAAAATCCACCATCAACATTAAGTCCCCTGCTTAGTGAGGGACAGTCATGTTCCTCAGTCAGCACCGGATGGTGATTTTTTTTTTTAGTTACAGACGAAATAAGTAATTGAACTTAGTAGTAAGAAAGAATGTTACCGGATTTTTGATTGCACGAGCGAGCCATGGCTTGAACGAAGATCCCAGTTGCATGATAGAGCATCATCTAACGAGCATAAATCGTTGTAGCACCGCTGATTTGGTGATGGAACCTTGGTCGTTTAGGATTCACGGGTCCGGGCCCAAGAAAGGAAATCCTTGTGGAATTAGGTTTTGGAAATAAAATTTTATATAAAAGGGATAAATACCACTTTTTTTTATTTCTCCTTCACATAACCGACCACCACCTTCATCCCCTCACCTCCTTCACGCCAGCAGCAAAGGAAGGAAAAAAAATTCGCCGTGGATCATCACCGCCGGCCGGCCGACCGTCGCTGCTACCGGCCGGCCGGCTCCGACCAGGTAAGCAATTTTATTTTTTTTGTTGTTTCATGAGTTGTTCATGTTAAAATTATATACACATATGCATATATAGGCATGATTTTTGTGGAAAACCCTTGTTTTAAAAACGTACGTTCGTTCGATCGTTAATTTAAGAAACTAGCAATAATCCCTGACTTAGGAGAGATTTTTTTTTTGTTATAGACTTGTGTCTAATGATAAAATTTTGTTGGAAACCAAAATTTTGTCTTGAAAGTGTGAGTTTTCACAAAATCGAAATAAATCTTCGTTTCAAAGGCGGACGATCGTACGAAGGAAAAGAAATTTTTTTTTTTTGACAAAAACCGTGACATGTTCACGATTTTTTTTTATTTACGTGAGTTTTTCTCACGTCCAAAAGATTATTTTTTAAAAAAAAATTGCGTGAGTAAATCACGTTTATATATATATTATTTTGTTGAAAATCAAATTTTGATTTTGAGTAATCATTAAAAGTAGACAATTATATATGACGAAATATTGCCTTGGTGTGATTTTTTCATAACTCAGTGATGAATGTTCACACAGTGGAAATTGTGTCCATGATTTCATAAAACCAGGTTTGGATTTTTGAAAATCAAAGTTTTGTTCATTTTTGCAGGTTCGAAGAAACGAGCAAGTTTTGAAGTGTTAACTCTTGTATCACAATCACTACTGTTAGTGGAATCGTAAAGAGGTAAGAGTTAGAATTACCATTTTTATATATGTTGTTACCGATGTGTTTTGACTCCACATTCTTCGTAACTGATAATGGTGACTTCCAGCGACCATTCTTCAAGTTCCTTTGAGGAGTATTCTTACACGTCCAAGCCAGAGATGAAAAGCTCTGCAGATGCTCGCGCCGAAGTAGCTCAGTCTTTAAAGAGGGCTGAAAAGTTGATAAATGGAATGTCGCTAGATAATCTGAAAGTTGTTCGTGATAGGCTTTTAAAAAGAGAAGCCGAATATGAAAAGCTTGCAGCTTATCAAAAACGGCGCCGACTTCAGCAAACAAAACTAGCAGCTGAGGACGAAGTTCGATCTTGTGTTGACGGGGTAGCTTCAGACTCAGATGATGAGGAAGTTGAATCCATATGGACACCTAGAGAACGTAGAATTAGGCCATATCCACCTGGTAGGGAGATTGAGTGATTGGTTGAGGCTGATTTTTGAGCCGAATGTGAAGAAGATGAATATTTAGATGTAATGTATGGCGATCCCGAGGATCAGTTGGAAAAATTCCCCAGTGAAAATTCAAACAACGACTCCGAGGAAGAGCTTGAAGAGGATTCCATGGAGGACGATGAAGATGACGAATCTGATGAATCTGAAAATTAGCCTTACTTGCAATCTTCTTGAATATTTGAATGTCCTTTTAGTCTTCATAGTAGATGTCTCTTTAATCGTTTGAGCAACTTCACTTCAGAATTAGGATTTTCTTTTTGAATGAAAAACTCTTTTATTAATATTTGCTCCTTTGTCTTGCGCCTCTGATTGAATTAAACGAAATGAACCAATGTTCATGTGCCAAAATCCATAATAATCCCCTTGTCATACTCCAGTGACATCCACCTGTGAAAAGCACTAGAATGTGCGAACACCGCATGTGTCGGGGAGACGTGTGACATGTACAATGCCGTGGGGCTATTTTCTGACCATGTCCAGCCTTGGTCATTGTCAGTCCCCAGTACGTTATTTTCCTTCGCGTCTCCAGTATTGATCTTGTTTGAAACTTAGGGTTTCAGTAAAACTCGCAACTGAATTGACCATTCGCAGAAGATAAGTGTCCACCGTATCTAGTATATATCTTCAAGACTTTTGGTTTATCATCTACACGAATATTTGCTCCATTCCTGAGTTAGTTTCATCATACAGAGGAAATTTCAATTATCATCATACCTCTCACCAACATGTCAGACAGTAGTTCATCTCCTCATGTATCTCCATCGAAGTGGGGAGCCAAGAAATCCAACTTGGTACGAGGTATTCCCTTTTTGTTCCTTGACTAAAGAAAATATTTGTTGTAGATGAACCAGGGTGACCAATGTTCTTCTTCTTCCCCACATAAATCGAGACCCAATCGCACCATCAAGATCCCTGCTCGTTTCAAACCGGCTTGTGTGGGTGTTGGAACGTATGTAAGTTTCGTTAGAGATTTTATCGAATGAATGTTTATCCAGATATCTGTTGAACTTGAATATTGCATTTGCAGGTCGATATTCATGTTGTTGAGGATGGGAAGAAGAAGAAAATACAACCAGCAGCAGTTGATGATGGCGTTGATGACGACTCAATCAACCTTGTAGATGCCGACGTTGAAGTTCCTGTTCGTGAGTACCCGAATGCTGGACTTCCATTTGACATTCCTATGAAAAATTCTTGCCCAGATAATCAACTTGTTGGTGGGTTCATCGTTCCCAAGTGTTATGCATCGCTGTACACCAAAATCTGGAGAAGATATGGGCATATCGCCACCACGGAGGTATGGAGGGGTTTTCTGCCAACTCTCTTGACCACAGTCGCAGGCTTGTTGCCCATTATCGATGAGATGAACGAGAAGAACTTGCGGGATGTCAAGAATAAAGAGCTTTATATATGGAATGACATGATCTCGAATTGCGAGCTCTTGAAATTAAATGTAAGCTGGCTTCGTTGTCGCATTGAAATTATCAAGATTGATAGGTCTGCCATTGTTGCCAACATGATTTTCTCTTCGACTGCTATCATGGAGGAAGAGAGAGCACTAGCTTTGGAATCAGTGAGGGTTGAAAAGGCAATTGAAGATATGAGGATAAGAAATGAAAACTTCCGAACGAAGTTGAAAATGATGTCCAGTAAGAATTATCTGTTGTTGGACGGTGTGCTCTAGATGAGCATTTATGATTGTTATTTTTTGAATATCTTTAGGATTTTCTTATGTAGAATAATTGATCATGGTATGAAGGAATTTTGTTCATTTATGAAATGTTTAATGAACAAATGAGCATTTTGCACGCTCTTTGGAGGAATATAAATTACATTTTGAAATATGCTTGAAATGATGAAAAGGTAATTGTTTTCTGCGGATCAGGCGTAGTATGCTTTGAGCCATTTACCGTTGATTATATTTCCTTCCACTCCTCCATCAATAGTTAAGATCTTGTAATATCCACTGGATACTGCCTTGATGACTATATATGGTCCTTCCCATTTCGGAGAGAACTTGGGAGCAGACATATCTTATTGAATATGTTTTGCTGTCTTTAATACCAAATCTCCTACTTGAAATGTTTGGGGTCTTACCATTTTGTTGTAGGCTCTAGAGATCCTTTGTTTGTAGGCTTCTACGTATTTCTCCACCTTAGCCCTCCTTGACTCGATCATATCCAGTTCAGTGATTCTTGAATTAGACACTCCGGCTTCATTCCATTGTACTCCACTAGCTGTTGCGATCCTTGCTGAAGGAATTTTGATTTCTGCTGGGAGTATGGCGTCGGCTCCATAGACGAGGGAGTATGGCGAAGTTCCGATCAAGCTCCTTGGTGCGGTTCGATGGGCCCATAAAGCCATAGGCAATTATTCATGCCATATTCGAGGGTTATCATGAATTGTTCGACTGAGAATTCAGATCAAAGTTTTGTTGGTGCTCTCGGCTTGTCTATTTCCTTGGGGATAGTAAGGTGTAGAGAAAACTTGTTTGATACCATATTCTTCGAGCAATTCCTTCACATGCTTGTTGGCAAAAGGAGTTCCATTATCTGTGATGATGTGTTTAGGAACACCGAATCTACATATGATGTATTCTTTGATGAAAGCTGCAGTCGTGACTCCGGTGGTGCCTCGAAGAGGAATAGCTTCAACCCATTTGGTGAAATACTCAGTTGTTGTGATGATGTATTCATGCTGCTTCGAAGATGCTGGATTGATTTTTCCGATGATATCCAGTCCCCATCTATAGAAAGGCCATGGACTGTTCACAGATTTTAATGGGAGACAAGGAGTGTGAATGAGATTACCATGGATTTGGCATTGATGACATTTCTGAACATGCGTTGTTGCATCATCCTCCATGGTCGTCCAATGGTATTTCTCATGAATCTGAATAAATAATTTCCTTTTTCCTTGATACTCTCCCTCATGTATTTCTTTCAAAATTGTTGGAATTTCATGCTCAGCTAAGCATCTCAGTAAGTTTCCTCTGAAGCTTTTGTGGTATAGGATTCCATCAAGAAAGACAAATCATTTAGCTTTCTGAGTGAGTTTGATTGTTTCTTTATTTTCCGACGGCAAGTCATTGTCCCGAAGGTATTTGATGTAAGGTTCCCTCCAGTCCTCAGTGTGATGGAATTTCAAGGCCTCTAAATGATGAGAAGGCGTCTGACAATTGGGACAATACCGTTGCAAAATCCTTGATTGAACCTCCATGGAAGGCCAATAATATCCGAGCCTTTGAAGTCTTATGTAGAGTATAACCACCAATGTATGTTCGCATACTTCTTCATGTATGCGTTTGAGTTGCTCGTTGGCTTCTTCGTCCCCAAGACATCATGATGAAGATCCATCGGGATTTCGATAGTATAACGTTCCATGAAGCAAGAAGTAATTCTTTAGTTCCTTGAGGCTAACTTTCCCTTCTGAAAGAGAATAAATCAATTCATGAATAATAGGTGCTCGCCAATCGTTCGCTTGAACATCTTCAACTTGAGCAAGCCAAGTAGATGATACAGCACGCCTCAGCACCATGATAGCTTTCTATGCTCCTTTAAATTATAGCTTAGAGGCAAGAGTTGCTAGGCAGTCAGCATGCCTGTTGTTGGTTCGACTGGTATGAACGATTGTTGCATCGGCAAAATAAGCCAGTATCCATTGTGCTTCGGCTTTGAATGGAGCAAGCATTATTTCTTTGAGAGAGTAGACTCCATTTATTTGGTTCACCAATAACTTTGAATCTCCCCTTATCTCAAGGTGCATTGATCATGCTTGTTTGGCCAAAGACAATCCTAGTAGGAAAGCTTCGTATTCTACTGAATTGTTGGTATAATGTAAATCCAACTTGAACGAGTGTGAGAAGACTTCGCCAGACGGAGATACTAGCACCACGCCCGCTCCTCCAGTGTCGTTGCTAGGGGTGGAGGATCCATCAAAGTATAAGATCCATGTTTCTTCCTTGACAACCGAGATCTCTGGAAATTTACCGGGCACGTCTTCATGTAACTTTGTGACATCTTCCCCTGGAAAGGAAGCGAGTAAATCTAAAACTGCTTTCCCTTTGATTGCCTTGGGTGGTACATGGGCTATGTCAAACTATGATATCTGCAGTAGCCACTTCGCTGGTCTCCCTATCAAGGCCGGCTTCGATAGTAAGAACTTTATAGGGTTGGCCTTGGAAACGAGTACTACTCTGTTGGATAGTAAATAGTGTCTGAATTTCTGGATTGCGTGAGCCAATGCTAAGCATGTTCTTTCAGCTTTTGGGTATCGTAGTTCAGAATTGTACTGCTGAAGTAGTAGATCGGATGTTCGACGCCTTCTTCATCTTCTTGAGCAAGGAGAGCTCCGATAGCAACATCGTTGGAGGCTGTGTAGAGTATTAATGGTCGCCCTGCACTGGGGATTTCATGACAGCAAGTGATAATAATATTTGTTGTATCTTTTCGAAGGATCTTGTTGAACAGTTTTCCATGTGAAACTTGCTCCTTTCTTCAGTAGAGGGGTGAATGAAGCAATGAGTTGAGATAACCCAGGAATGAAGCGTCGAATGTAATTTACCTTAACCATAAAGCTCTGAAGCTCTTTCACAGTGCGTGGAGGAGGCATGGTGGTAATAGATTTCATCTTGTCTGGGTCAACTTTGATTCCTTCCACCGTGACTTGAAAACCTAAGAATTTTCCAGAGGAGACACCAAAAGCGCATTTCAGAGGGTTCATCTTTAAATTTTATTTTTTGCATCTTTCGAAAACTTGTTTCAGGACTGCTAGGTGGGATGCTCGAGTCTTCGACTTCACCACCACATAGTCAACATAGTCTTCTACTTGTTTGTGCATCATATCATGGAATATTGCAGTCATAGATCGTTGATAGGTAGTACCTGCATTCTTTGATCCAAAGGGCATCACAGTGTAGTGAAAATTCCCAATGTGAGTACGGAATGTTGTCTTGTTGGCATCATGCTCGTACATCTTGATCTGGTTGTATCCAGTGCAAAGTAATCGAAATCGTTCCTCGGTCCTACTCGGTTGGGGAACTTGGAGCGAGGAGCAATAACTTCGGACTTGGAAATTGCTAAAACTCGGCCTAATACACGGAACCTTTTTATTAGAGACTTATGTATTGTTGTTCATGAGTCATATAATCAAGTGTAATATTGTATTACTGAACCAATTTATAACGTTTTTAGAGGTTTTTCCGTTTAAACTCTCATTCGAGGGGTTACAAATTTTTTGTTTTATAATTTTTGTGCATGAAAGGCCAACTCGTTTTGCTGAAAAATCGGTACAAATCGGCATATCGGCCGATTTAATTTCTAAAAATTGGAAATAACTTGGAATCGGAAATCGCCTCGGTCATATAACTTGTAGCGATTACTCGGAGAGTACTCGGCCTTGGAGAGCGATTTTAACTACACTGATCCAGTGTAACCATCCATGAATGAGAACATACCGTGACCGCTGGTTGCATCGACGAGCATATCAAAGTTGGGTAAGGGAAAATCATCCTTCAGACAACATTTATTCAGATTCCTGAAATCAACACAACATCTGATTTGACCATTTTTCTTCTTGACAGGAACAACGTTTGCCAGCCAGGTTGGATGTTGAATGGGCCTAATAAATCCTGTTACCGGTAGTTTTGGAATCTCGACTGTGATTTGCTCCTCGACTTCGTGTCTGAACTGCCTAGGCGGTTGTTTGACAGCTTTGGAGCCAGGAGTGATGTGCAAATGATGAGTGACTAATTTGTCGTCTAGACCAGGCATTTCTTCGTATGTCCAAGCAAAGATATCATGATACTCTTTCAACAGACTTATCAGTTCCGCCCGTTCCTCTGATGACAGTGTGGAACTAATTAATATTGGCCTTGGATGGGGCAAAACGATTTGCTAGTTTTTAAGGAAGTGAGGAGACGACCATGCGGAGGAGACTCCTAGAACCGAGCAAACTGCTTAACCTCACACAGATGCACTGCAAAGGGAGTGCTTGAATTCGAGAGATCAATCTGTAAGACTCCGGCCTAAACCAAGTCAATGGTCGTTGTAGAGTCAATTCGGTCACAAGAGAGGATGGGTCGATCTGTAGGAGGGAAGCTGAGAAATGTGTGAGGTCAATGGTGATCAAGGATTGTAGGTGTGTTTAAGATTTCTGCAAATTTTCTGTGAACTGTTGAGTTCGAATAAGTTCTGGTTGATTGATTGAATTCTTGAGAGTGATTGCTCGGATCAGAATCTGTTCTTTCAATCATGGGTTTAGAGACTTATTTATATTTCAAGAAGTAGTAGACACATTGATCCCAGTAAGTGTGACGGTTGTTGAAGTCAAGGAGTTGGAAAGTGGAAATCGTGTTAGAACCAGTTACTCATCGTACGGAGACTTGGTTGATTGTCCACCCACTACTTCGATAACTCCTTCAACCGATTGCACGACTTAATCACATTCTCATTGTGGATGAACACACGTGTCGTAGGCCGCCAGACCAAAACCCTAGTTAATAAACCCCATGTGACACGATTGACGTCTCATGTGGTTGTTGATTTTATGAGACGATGAGTCTTTGTATTGTTGAGTTGAACATGATTTACAAATGTTCTAGGACTCATGAATTGAACATGTCTGTTGAGACAGAGGTATAATTGTTGAATGAATGTTGATAGTTAAGGTGAGCAAATATTGCTCATTCGATGAACTGTTGAATATTAATAGTTGAACCAATATTTCTAGTCTGAGCAAATATTGCTCGTTTGATGAATTATTTGGTAGCAGGATTAAATAAAATATTAATTAAAGATACTGGCAACTGGATCGAGTATAATAATTAAAATGTTGATTATGGGATTAATATAAAATTATTAGTGTTTGAATCTGGAATTATGAACCTTGGATTCGAAACCCTAATTTCAATGACGATTTATTGAAAATCAACCACGGAGTGAAGGAGGGACCGGCTACATGGGATGATGGACCAGTCATGTAGCGCCCAGATGTTCGAGTGGGTAAATACCAAAGTCTCTTGAAGACAAGTTGGTGAAAAGATGATTAAATGCTGGTTTAATCATTTATTAAAATAGTGCTCGTCTGAGCGTTAGGCAATAAAACCTAATTATGAAGAAATGAGGGACCGACCAAGGGGTCATGGAACCGGCCCTGGTTGGTCATGGGATCGACTGACGATCGTTTGATGAGATTCCAAGTTGTTTGGAAAAGTTTAAACCTAATGTGAACAAATTAGGTCAAATGATGAAAATATGTGGGACCGGCCTCTTGCAAGCCAAAGAGCCAACCTTGGTCGGTCAAGTAATATGCTCATGTCACCATAGTGTTCGTGCCTCAGTCTTGAGAATTTTGAAATTTTCTGATGCGCGTTTGAGCAATATTTTGAGAAAATATGAAGAAATCAGGGTTTTGCTCAAACTGAGGAACTTCATAACATGAAGGAAATAATAATAAAATAAGGAATTACAAGGTGTGGGACCGTCCACGGCTAAGGCATGGCCGGCCGACTAATGATCCCGGTCCCATGACACCTTTCCTAATTTTATATTATTTTCATAATGTGAAGGAAATATCATGAAATTAAGGAGTTTTGTTGAAATGAATGAGTATCCTTAGAACGAAGGAGTTTCCATGAGATGAAGGAAATAATTATAATAATAATAATAAAAAATAAGGGGTCACAACGTGTGGGACCGGCCATGGCTAGGGCATGGTCGTCCGGCTAGTGGCCTGGTCCCATGACACTTCCCCTAATTTTATATTATTTCCTTGGTGTGAAGGAAATATCATGAAACTGAGGAGTTTCATAAGATGAAGGAACTAATAATAATAAAATAATAAGGAATTAAGGTGTGGGACGGGCCATGACTAGGGCATGGTCGGCCGGCTAGTGGCCCGGTCCCGTGACACCTTTCCTAACTTTATCTTATTTCCTTGGTACGAAGGAAACACCATAAAAATGAGGAGTTTCCTTAAAACGAAGGAGTTTGTTCAAATGAAGGGATTTTCATGAGATCAAGGTAAAGTAATAAAATATGATAAAATAAAGAAAGAGGCGTGGGTTCGGCCACGGCGGCATGACCGGCCGGCCGGTGGGGCCCGGTCCCCTAGCGCCTTAACTAATATTTTATTATTATTATTTTTCTTCCCTATTTTGCATAGGTTCATCGTTCCTTCGTAATTTTTTGAATGCTCGTTCAGGTGCTCGTTAGTGCATTATTGTTGAGTACACTTGCACCATTTTGTCGGGGCTTATTCGATAGTGACTCGGATGCCCGTACGTTGAATATTTATTACTAATCCGTGGAATTATGCTGGGAAGAGCCATAAATTGAAGCAATGAAATATCATGAAGAACGTAGAATATTTTCTAGGGATTCAGTTAATGAATTCAGTGACTAGAAATAATTAATTAATGGCTCTATACTAGCACGTTGTCTAGGAGCATTAATTATTCAAGAATTGAGCGATATGAGCTAGTTGAAGCGTCATATTTATTATGTATAGTATAGTTAGGGAAAACACGTTGTTGCATCCTGAAGACGTTATCGCTCTATACTAGCAGGCAAGCTGTCTAGGAGCCGTCCAATCATAATGATTCTACACACATGTCTTTTATATAGTCAGGGAAAACATTGTTACATCCCGAAGACGTTATTGCTCTATACTAGCAGGCAAGCTGTCTAGGAGCTGTCCAATCGTTCGATTCTATATAAAAGTAATTACTGAAATTGCTCAGTATTCATGAAATATGTCGTTGCCTCAGTTGAGAGACTGCATATTCATGTATGCTCTGAGAGACAATATACTCAGTCAGATGATCTTGTAGCATGAGTTTCATGCTTTAATGAAAGACATAAGTCTCCGTATTCATCTGACTACTGGATCAGAAATATGTAAAGTTACGATTTTATCCCTTGCCAAAAATCCACCATCAACAAAAGGTATTGGTTTCGAGTCCAAAGGAAGGAAGAAAAGAACCCTAGTAGAAGATGATGATCAAAATCCTAATGCCTCATGCTAATATGCCTATACTCATCAGGATATTGAGATTGAGGATATGGTTTCTGCTGAAGTGGTTCATGATTTTCTTAAATACTTTGAGGAACCAAAACTGCAACTCGTTGATACTATAAAGGGTCTTGATGTGTTAAGAACTGAGTTGAAAAATGTTAATTCAGACCTTGTTCTCATGAAGAAACATGTTAAAGATATTCTCAATGAGGATATTATCTTTGAAGAAGCAGTGAATGCTGTCAATCACAAGCTCGAAGCTCTCAAGATTCGCGGGGGTTCCGGATTTGATCCTTAATTTCCGTTCGTGATCGGTTTTGCTATGAGTCTTTTCATTTTTGCTTGTTGTCTTTATTTTGTCTAGGAAACTTCTTATGAGAATTTATTCTTGTGTTTTAATAAAGATAACTAGGGTTTGGAATAACCATTATTGTGAGTACACATAGCTGTTCCAACGATTTTCATCTTGCAATGTTTTTAGATTTATTTATTTAAATTTTAAAGTTTATTTGGAAGATTATTTTGCAGTATTAATCTTTATGGTTTTATATATTGGAACTTGTTATGGGATATGTGTGTTTGTGTCCGTGAACTATGATTGTCACATATATGTCAAAAGTTAAGTCTTTCATATGTCATTATGCAAATATTGATAGAAGATATGATGAACTTTTGTCCACAAAGATTAAGTCTATTACATGTTGTAGATGGTGGATTTTCAACAAAGGCTAAAATCGTAAACCCATACTTATATGTATTCCTGATCCATCAATCAGATGAATATGAGGCTCGTGTCTCTTATCAAAATCATGAAAGATCATGCTATGAGAATCTCTGACTGAGAATACTGTCTCTCAGAGTATATATAGATATGTGGTCTCTAATCTGAGGCAACGGCATATCTCATAAATACTGAGCAATTTCAGTAATTACTTCTATATAGAATCGAAAGATTAAACGGCTCCTAGACAGCTTGCCTGCTAGTATAGAGCAATAACGTCTTCAGGATGTAACAATGTTTTCCCTGATTATATGAAAGAAGTATGACGCTTCAACAAGCTCATATCACTCAATTCCTGAATAATTAACGCTCCTAGACGATTGTACTAGTATAGAGCCATTAATTAATTATTTTCAAGAATCAATGGAATCAAATCCCTGGAAAATATTCGATATTTTCATAATATTTCGTTACTTCAATTTATGGTTCTTCCTAGAAGAATTCCATGGGTTAGTAATAAATATTCAACACATGGGCATCTGAGTTACCTTCGAGTAAGCCCCAACCAAATGGTGTAAATGTATTCGACAAATAATGCATTAACAAACACCTGAATGAACAGACAAGTATTTCAAAATACGACGAGACGATGAACCTATGCAAATAGGAAAGAAAATAATAAAATAATAGTCAAGGCGCTAGGGGACTGGCTTACCGACCGGCCAGTCATGTCGTGATCAGTCCCACGCCCAAATTCTATATTTTATCATATATTATTATTTTCCTTGATCTCATGAAAATCCTTTCATTTGAACAAATATCCTTCGTTTTGAGGAAACTCCTCAGTTTCATGGTTTTCCTTCACACTGGGAAATAATATAAAATTAGGGAAAATATTGTGGGGCCGTGATTATTGACCAACCGGCCATGCCTTGATCCTAGCCGGCCCCACACCTCATGGTTCCTCATTATTTTATTATTATTTCCCTAGTCTTATGAAAACTCCTTAATCTCATGATATTTTATTGATCCCATGAAAAATAATATAAAACTAGGGAAACCCGTGGGACCGGGCCATAGCCGGCCGGTCATGCCCTAGCTGGCCCCACATGCCCTATTTTATTATTATTATATTTTCATGTTTCCTTAATCCCATGGAATTCCTTGATTTCATGATGTTTCCTTCAAATTATGAAATTCCTTCAAATTATGGAAAAATACACAAAAATACATAAAATTAAGGAAACTTGTGGGACCGGGCCCAAGCTGGCCGGTCATGCCCTAGCCGGTCCCACAAACCCCTTATTCTATTATTATTATTATTTTTATTTCCTTGATTTTATGAAATTCCTTGATTTCATAATATTTCCTTCAAATTATGAAAACTCCTTCAAATCATGAAATAATACATAAAATAAGGAAAAACTCACGGGATCGGGCCCTAGCCGGCCAACCATGCTCAAGCCGGTCCCACATGCCCTTATTTTATTATTATTAATATTTTTGTTTCCTTCATCTCATGGAAACTCCTTGATTTCAACAAAAACTCCTTGGTTTTATCATATTTCCCTAAAATCATGAAAATATTATGAAAATTGGGAAAAACGTGTGAGACCAAGCTCCTTGGCCGGCCAGTCATGCCTTGGCCATGGCCGGTCCCACACTTCATGATTTCCTCACTTTTTATTATTATTTTTCCTTCATCTCATGAAGTTTTGATGATTTCGTCAAAAAACCCTGATTTCTTCATATTTTCTCAAATGATTGCTCAAATGCACATCAGAAAATATCAAAATTCTCAGAATTAACATACGGACACTTTGGTGACGTGAGCATGTTACCTTGACCGAGCAAGGTTGGCTCTTTGGATTGCAAGAAGCCGGTCCCACGTATTCTCATGATTTGACCTAATTTGCACAATTGCACGTATTAAGTCCAAAACTCTTCCAAACAACTTGGAACTTGATGGAACGATCATCAATTGATCCCGTGAACACCAAGGACCGGTTTCATGACCCCTTGGTCGGTCCCTCATCTCTTCATAATTAATTGGGTTTTATCACCTAAGGTTCAGCATTATTTTAATAAATGATTAAACCAGCATTTAATCATCCTTTCATCATCAAATCAACTGGTCTTCAGGAGTCCTCTATATTTGCTCACGTGAGCATCTGGGAACTACATGGTTGATCCATAATCCCATGTAGCCGGTCCTTCCTTCGCTCCGTGGTTAATTTTCAATAAACCTTCAGTTAATCATCAATTGATTAAATTAGGATTTCGAGTCCAAGTTTAATGATTCCAGATTCAAATGCTAATAATTTTACGTTGAACCCGTGATCAACACTTTATTTATCATACTCGGTTCAAATGCCAGTATCTTATTTGGTCATGCTACCAATAATTCATCGAATGAGCAACATTTTCTCAAATGAGCAATATTTGCTCAAACCAAGGAATACTGGTTCAACTATCAATATTCAACAATTCATCGAATGAGCAATATTTGCTCACGTTAACTTATTCATACATCGTATCTCTGTCTCAACAGACATGTTCAATTCAGGAGTCTCAGAATATTTCCAAACCACGTTCGACTCAACAAAACAAGGACTCATCGTCCCATGAAGTCATGAAGTGAGCAACTGACTAATTAAATACACGTCTGCCTTGAAGATTCCATAATCATACGAGACATCAATCGTGTCACATGGGGGATATTAACTAGGGTTTTGGTCTGGCGGTCTACAGCACGTGTGTTCATACACACGATGAGAATGTGAGCAAGTCGTGCAATCAGTCGAAGAAGTTAACAAAGTAGTGGGTGGAAAATCAACCAAGTCTCCGCAGGTTGAGCAACTGGTTTTAACACGATTTCCACTTCCCCATTCTTTGATTCCATCCACTGTCACACTTCATGAGATCATGGTGTTTTCAATTCCAACAATATAAATAAGTCTCTGAATGATGATTGAAACAGGGACAATCTCAAGTCAAACAGACAACACGAGATTAACAATCCAACTCTCAACAGAGCAAATTTAATCATTTAGAATTTATCTTATTCTTAGAATACACAACACACCTACAATCTTCACCATTGATCTCACACATTTCTCAGCTTCCCTCCTACAGATCAACCCATCCTCTCTTGTGACCGAATTTACTCTGGAACGGCCATTGTCTTGGTTTAGGCCGGAGTACTACAGATTGATCTCTCGAATTCAAAGCACTCCCTTCTTGCAGTGCATCTGTGTGAGGTTAAACATTTCACTCGGTTCTAGGAGTTTCCTCCGTACGATCATCTCCTCAATTCCGTAAAAACCAGCAAATCGTTTTGCCCCATCTACAGATTGGCGACCACAGTGGGAGATCATTCTCTCGGTTGTAATTTCAATTATCACAAAGATGGTCGGTCTTAGGACTAATTCAACTACTCCTAACCCAATCCAGAATTCTTCAAACAGTGATATTCCTCCTCTTAATGCTACATCTGACAACACAGAAGGTGGGGAAGTCCCAACTCTAACTGAGTTGGCACGAGTCTTAGAGATCCACGCCAGGAACATGGATCTGATAAAAGACACAATGAACCACATACTCGACTTTCTCATTAAACTGACGTCCGAGTTAAGTGGAATCTCTACTGCAGAAGTCCCAGCACCGAGGGCTGACTTATCATGTAGTGGTCTTCAAAATAACAGTTTCACTACTTATGAGAAACCAGTGGACCAGGAGGTTGCGCAGTTAGTCGAAAACTTGTGTGAACTCTTACACTTTTCCAGAAAGCAACGAACAGACACATTTGCTGCACTCAACCAGATATTGTCAGACATACCCCTGACTCCGTCGTGCCTAGCAACTGAGGAAATACCTGTGATGTCTGGCCATTCGATCAACAACATCACTTTCGGAGAAGAAGACCGCATGGCAGACAAAGGACATAATCGATCCCTGTACGTGACCGGTTTCATCAGAGACTATGAATTCAAGAGAGCCCTCCTTGACACGGGCGCTTCCACAAACATTATCACTATGAAGACTCTCAAATCAGCTAGGTTCCCACATAATAAGGTTGTCCGGCACCCCATCCTTATGACAGGATTTGAAGGAAGTCAGATTCATACGTACGGATATGCATACATAGATTTGAAGGTGGGGCCTATTCAATCAAAAGTCAAGTTCCAAGTGATCGAACAAGAGCCAGATTATCACATGATACTTGGACGTCCATGGCTCCATGATAACAAGGTGGTTCCTTCGACGTACCATCAATGTATGAAGGCTCTACTCAATAACAAGATTGTTCGTATCCCGGCTTCATCATATACCTATGCTCCTGTCTATGATGCTGAATTCCTTGAATCTCAAAAGAATATCCCAGAGCCTCCAGGAAAAGTTTACAACACTCCACTCCCAAGTTGGAAGACTATTGAAAAGGTCGCTGACAAGCCATCATCCTCAGATACTAAGGTGATCAGATCATCCGCCACAGTGTTAAAGCGCCGTAACGACCAGGTTTCAACTCCAAGGTCGAACTTCATAATCAGCCACGACGCGGAAGGAAGGATCGTTTATCGCCGACGGGAGGATTAGCAATTAATCGGGGAGAGCGATGAAAAGTCTCCCCAACCCGAAGAATCATGTCAGAACGAACTATCACTCGAGGAAGAAGTTCAGGACGCCCCATGACAATTACAAGACGGTACTGACTCTACCACTGATGATATCGAAACAATCAACATTGGGACTGAGGACGATCCAAGTCCGATTCTAATCACCAAGAGATCACATCTTGGGAGGAACGGACGGAATTAATAGCACTACTAAAAGAGTATCAAGATGTCTTCGCCTGGACGTACGAAGAAATGCCTGGTCTAGATGATAAATTGGTTACTCGTCATCTGCACATTACACCTGGCTCCAAAGCTGTCAAACAACCGCCTAGGCAGTTCAGACACGAAGTCGAAGAGCAAATCAATGTCGAGATTCAGAAAATATTAGCATCAGGGTTCATCAAGCCTATTCAACACCCAACATGGCTGGTGAACGTTGTTCCTGTCAAAAAGAAAAATGGTCAAATCAGATGCTGTGTTGATTTCAGGAACCTAAACAAATGTTGTCCGAAAGATGATTTTCCTCTACCCAACATCGATATGCTCGTAGACACAACCAGCGGTCACAGTATGTTCTCATTCATGGATGGTTACTTCGGATACAACCAGATCAAAATGTATGAACACGATGCCAACAAAACCGCATTTCGTACTCCTATTGGGAATTTCCACTGCACTGTAATGCCCTTCGGATTAAAGAATGCCGGTGCTACCTATCAACGAGCCATGACTGCCATATTCCACGACATGATGCACAAGCAAGTAGAAGACTATGTTGATGACGTAGTAGTGAAGTCGAAGACTCGAGCATCTCACTTTCAAGTTCTAAGACAAATCTTTGAAAGATGTCGAGAATACAAAAAAGATGAACCCTCTGAAGTGCGCGTTTGGTATCTCTTCTGGAAAGTTTTTAGGATACCTGGTCACGGCAGAAGGAATCAAAGTCGATCCAGACAAAACAAAAGCTATTACTACCATGCCTCCTCCACGCACTGTGAAAGAACTCCAAAGTTTCATGGGCAAGGTAAATTATATCCGACGTTTCATCCCTGGATTAGCCCAACTTATTGCTTCATTCACCCCTCTATTGAAGAAAGGAGCTAGCTTTACATGGACTACTGTGCAACAAGAAGCATTCCAGAGAATAGAACAGATACTGCTATCACCTGCTGTCATGAAATCGCCAGTGCAAGGACGACCATTGATACTTTACACAACTTCTAGTGATGTTGCTATCGGAGAACTCCTTGCTCAATAAGACGACGAAGGCATCGAACGACCAATCTACTACTTCAGCCGTACCATGCGAGATGCTCAACTCAGATACCCAAAGGCTGAGAGAGCATATCTGGCGTTAGTACATGCAATTCAGAAGTTCAGACACTATTTTCTATCCAACAGAGTTGTGCTCGTTTCCAAAGCTGACCCTATAAAGTTCATACCATCAAAGCAAGCCTTGATAGGAAGACCAGCAAAGTGGTTGCTTCAGATGTCTGAATTTGACATAGCATGTACACCGCCTAAAGCAATTAAAGGCCAAGCAGTAGCGGACTTGCTCGCTGCTTTTCCAGGGGAAGATAAAACAATGTTACATGAAGATGTACCTAGTGAGTTTCCAGACATCTTAGTTATCAAGGAAGAAACGTGGCTTTTATACTTCGACGGTTCTGCCACCCCTAGCAATGACACTGGAGGAGCAGGCATAGTACTAGTATCTCCATCTGGCGAGGTTTTCTCACATTCATTCAAGCTGGATTTTCACTGCACCAACAATTCAGCGGAATATGAAGCCTTCTTACTGGGATTGTCTCTGGCTAAGCAAGGAGGGGCAGCACACCTCGAGATAAGGGGAGATTCAAAACTACTGGTCAATCAAATGAATGGAACATACTCCCTTAAAGAAATCACACTTGCTCCATTCAGAACTGAAGCTCAACGGATTTTAACCTACTTCGCTGATGCAACGATTGTCCATACTGGACGAACCAACAATAGGCATGCTGACTGCTTGGCAACTCTCGCTTCGAAGCTGCAATTTGAAGGAGCAGAGAAAACAATCGTTGTACAGAGGCGTGCTGTTTCATCCACATGGCTCGCTGAATTCGAAGATATCCAAGAAGATGATTGGTGAGCACCTATTATTCACGAATTGAGCAGTTTCCTTTCATAAAGGAAAATCAGTCTCAAGGAATTGAAGAATTATTTCTTACTTCATGGAGCGTTATACTATCGAAACTCCGATGGGTCATTATCACGATGCCTTGGAAATGATGAAGCGGAAGAAAAACTCAAGCGCATACACGAAGAAACATGCGGACATACACTGGTGGTAACACTCTACAGAAAGCTTCAAAGAATGGGATACTATTGGCCTTCCATGGAAGCTCAATCAAGAATTCTGCAAAAGTCATGTCCCAATTGTCAGACGCCTCCTCATCACTTAGAAGCTCTGACAGCCCATCACACTGGGGACTGGAGGGAACCTTATATCAAATATCTCTGGGACAATGAATTACCGTCAGAAAAGAAAGAAACCATCAAACTCATTCAAAGGGCTAAGAGATTTGTCTTTCTTGATGGAATCTTATACCGCAAAAGCTTTGGTGGGAATTTACTGAGATGCTTAGTTGAGCATGAAATCCCAACTATTCTGAAGGAAATGCATGATGGAGAACATCAAGGAAAAAGGAAATTATTTCTCTAGATTCATGAGAAATATTATTGGCCAACCATGGAAGACGATGCAGCTGCACACGTTCAAAGGTGTCATCAATGCCAAGTCCATGGTAACCTCATTCACACTCCCTGTCTTCCATTGAATTCTGTGAATAGTCCATGGCCTTTCTATAGCTAGGGACTGGATATTATCGGAAAGATCAATCCAGCATCTTCGAAGCAGCATGAATACATCATCACTACAACCGAGTATTTTACCAAATGGGTTGAAGCTATTCCTCTTCGAAGCACCACTAGAGTCACAATTGCAGCCTTCATCAAAGAATACATAATATGCAGATTTGGCGTTCCCAAACACATCGTCTCTGATAATGGGACTCCTTTTGCCAACAAGCACGTGACAGAACTGCTCGAGGAATACAACATCAAACAAGTTTTATCCACGCCGTATTATCCCCAAGGAAACGGACAAGCAGAGAGTACCAACAAAACTTTGATCCGGATTCTCAGCCGAACAATCCATGATAATCCTCGATCCTGGCATGAATAGTTACCTATGGCTTTATGGGCTTATCGAACCGCGCCAAGGAGTTCGATCGGGACTTCACCATATTCTCTTGTCTATGGGGCCGACGCCATACTGCCGGCAGAAATCAGAATTCCTTCAGCAAGGATTGCAGCGTCCAGTGGAGTACAATGGGATGAAGCCGAAATATCCAAATCAAGAATTGTTGAACTAGACATGCTCGAGTCAAGGAGGGCCAAGGTGGAAAAATACGTAGAAGCGTACAAACAAAGGATCTCCAGAGCATACAACAAAATGGTAAGACCTCGAACATTTCAAGTAGGAGACCTGGTATTAAAGACGGCGAAGCACATTCAACAAGACATGTCCGCCCACAAATTCTCTCCTAAATGGGAAGGACCATATGTAGTCATCAAGGCAGTATCTAGTGGATATTACAAGATCTTAGATGTTCATGGAGGAGTGGAAGGAAATATAATCAACGGCAAATGGCTCAAGGCATATTATGCCTAATCCCTAAAAGACAATTACCTTTTCATCAATTCATCATTTCAAACATTTTCAAAATGTAATTTATTTTCTTCCAAAGAGCATGCAAAATGCTCCCTTGTTCATTAACACATTCCATAAATGAACAAAATTTCCTCATGTCATCATCAATCATCCTACCTAAGAAAAGCCTAAACTTATCCGAAAACAACAATCATAAATGCTCACTCATAGAAAACCATCCAGCAGTGGATAATCCCTATAAGAGGCTTTGTCAAGTTTCTTCTGAAATATCCGAGTCTTTACCTTCAAATCTTCAACTTCCTTCTCGACCCTAGCCGATTCTAGAGCCAATATCTTCTCCTCCTCCAATAAAGCGGTGGTAGTGGAAATCGCTTCAGCAGCCTCCGCCGCCTTATGAATCTTGATTATCTCGAGTCGACAACGAAGCCAGCTCACATTAAATTGCAAGGTCTCGCAATTTGAGATCATCTCATCCCATTTATGCAGCTCATGGTTCTTGACATCTCGCAAGCGCATCTGGTTCATTTCCTCAATGATCGGCAACAACCCAGCTACTGTGGTTAAAAGGGTAGGAAGAAAGCCTTTCCATACTTCTGTAGTGGCAATGTGGCCATACTTCTTCCAGATCTTAGTATACAGAGGTGCGTAACATTTGGTAATGATGAATCCGCCAACCACTTCGTTGTCCGGGAAAGTGTTGAGCAAATGGGCTTCAAATGGGAGTCTCGCTGTGGGATATTCACGAGCATGAACACTGTCTCCTATCTCCACGGATTATACAGAATCTTCACCAACCCGGTCGATGTTGTCCTCAACCTCGACTACAGTCACGGACTTTCCACTCCTTCTTCGTCTGGCATCGACCACGACACGAACGTCCGCCTGCGATAAAATGAAGGAGCATTTAATTTCACCAAAATGGAGCACAGTGAATCTTAAGAATTATAAGATTACTTACATATGATCCAGCCTCAGCACGAGCCGACCTAAACCGGACAGGAGCTCTAACAGTTCGCTTGGGCCTCGAAATGTGAGAAGAAGCATTCTTCTGATTATCCTGCAATAAATTGTTTTCTTATGATCAACAATCTTGATCAGACAAAAATGGAAAAGAGATACAACTTACTGAAATGGACGCTGCTATTTCACGCTTCGACTGAGGATCATTTTAAGAAGAAATACTACTGCTTGACATAGCGACAACAAGGTATGATTAAGAATTCTCTGCACAAACTGACTCAGGAATGGAATAAATATTTGCGTAGATGATAGACTCAAAGTCTTGAAGATATATATCAGACACGGTGAAGGTTTATCTTCTGCGAATAGTCAATTCAGTTACGAGTTTCACTGAAACCCTGAGTTTCAAAGGTTGATACTGAAGACGCGGGGGAAAATAACTGTTGATGGTGGATTTTCGTTCAAGGTTAAATTTGTAAAAAAATCAGAAAAAATCATGCGCTGACATCTTGTAAAAGATAAAGCCATTTATAAGTGTTGGATACTCCCTCACTTAATTCACCAGGAATGGAGCATGTGGCAACAATCCCATTCTGTGAATACATGAAATTCCTCCAGGTTGGAGCATGTGGCAACAATCGCTTCCTGTGAATTTCATATCAGCCTTGTATTTCCAGTACTCATTATCAGTGTGGCATGACGACCGAGTGTTACTCTTACAGAGTAACACGAACCTCCAAGCACTATAATGAAACCATGTACGAAATACCCGTACAGCCGACTCTCGGTGTGTTATACTAGCCCGATTGAGCCCCTCTCGGTGTGTTATACTAGCCCGATTGAGCATCCGGACCGACCGTATCGGTCCGGATATGATCCGATCGCGATCATCCAACTCCATAAGCATGATTGGATGACCCCAGATCAATTCCATCACCCCCAAGCAGGTATGGAATACCCACGGCCGACCCCTCATGGTCGGTCATTGGCCTAGCTTGCCAAGAAACCGTTCATACCAAGCATTATGGACGGAAAACCCTAAATTAGGGTTTGCGGCATATTACATGTGTTGCAAAGCAGTCTCAACCATCCATCTTCGCAGGTATAGATGGAGGGTGTAGATGTAGATTCAAAGGGCCCAGAGCATGTCAACACGATCACCGTGGGCCCGCCTACACACTCGACCAATCGGTCAAAACCAACCATGTTTGGTCGTGACAAAATTGTCGCCCAAACAAGAGATGGCGCACGGCTTTGAAACCCAAAATTAAGGTTTTGAGCATCATGAGCGTCCATCTTCTCCGGCATGAATGGAGGGTCCCAGATTAGATTAAACAGTCCGGTCATACCAAAGATGACCACTTTGTGGGCCCATCTACCTCCTCATGTGTTCGGCCAAGGCATATCATGCCCGGTTAATCCAAAACGTGCGCCCAAACTAGCGTGGCCACGCCTCCCAAACCACAAACTGATCTCGACCGCTCAACTTCGCCGGACGATTTGGGTGGCTCGGATCACGTTTTAATGGGATATTCTAGTATAGGCGTGAACACCAGCCTACCATCTTCACGTCAAACCAATCGGCCAAGACCGACCAAGTTAGGTCGTCTTGGAACGCGCGCCGGAAAAGAGCATAGTGCGCGGCCTTTTGCGGCATCAAACTCCTATTGCAAAATCGATCTCAACCACTCCTTTTTGCCGGTCAAATTGAGTGGCCTAGATCGCACCTTCATGGGACAGTGAGACATGGACGTGTACACCGGCATGCTATCTACATGCACGCCCGGTCGGTCCTCTCCGAAATCCTTCCCATGCTTGGTTTCGACCAAGCTGAAGAGTGATGCTTGCGTGCCTCTTCAAAACCCTAATTTCATTAACGGTCGCAGATGAGTGTCTCAAAGATCATCTCATCCGTCCAACTTCACTAGCCTGGTTATACAACCCTGGTCAGGAGTTAATTGGTCAGTGAGGCGTCATTACCCATCACTTTACCACACCATGATGCAGTACCTGCATAAAATACACACGATACTTCACAAGTATCAACTTCCTGAATAACGCAATTATTCAAATCAGCATTACATGCTACCTATCGTGGATCCACGATCCAGTCACAAAATGGGGGATACATACTGGGGTATTGGTCTGGCGGTTTACAGCGTGCAACGCGCCATCACAAGAACGTGTTAGGAAGTCATAGACGGTTAGAGATGAACAGGAGAAGTGGGCAAGACTGGTCGTGTGGCACCGACGCACAACTCCACTACTCCATCACTCCACTTCCTCCACTTCCCACGAGAGACGTGAATAAGACTCAGTGACTTGTATAAATAGGTTCTCCGCCCTATTTCCAGACAACAGGAGAAAAACAGAGAAAAACAACAAGAAAACATCATAGCCTGTTTACACCAATCGTAAGCTTGTTCACTTTCCTGTTGCAAGTCATAAGCAAGTCTACACCTTCACATTCTCAACACCTTCTTCGCTTCCCTCCCTAAGATCAACCCCATCTCCTTCACTTTGTGACCGAAACAAGTCTGGAACGGCCATTTCTTGGTTTAGGCCGGACTTGCACAGATTGATCTCTCGAATCTACAAACACACACCGCGCAGTGCATTTGTTTAAGGTTTAAATTCATTCCTCATCCACACCACAAATTACCAAATTCTGCAAGAGTAGTTTTCACCCATAAACAATTGGCGACCACAGTGGGAGGTTGATCTCTCGGTTGCAAAAAATTGAATTCTCAATTTTTCAATTTTCATCTCACGATGTACCCTCACTCGGAGTCCGCAAGTGGTTCAGATATCATGGGAAGTATAGCTAGAATGCTGGAGGATGTCTTGGAAAATCAAGCCGGTATCACCAGAAGGCAGAGAGAGACATTTCGCCTTTTGAATGATATAGTAGCACAATTACAAGAAGGGTCGGTAGGCATCAACTCAGACAGTGCAAGAAACGTTGAATCCTTAGTCAGGAGTCACACCTTTACAAGTGGAGAAGCAAAAAGAACACGTAATCGCAAACGGATCAGGAAAGATGGACAACATGGTCCAGACTCGAAGCAACTCCACAGAAGAAAAGACTTGTCCGGAGTGCTACAATGTCTGCCAGATAAAGAAAGGGAGCCTGCAGCCTACGGAGCCCTGCTAGAAGATTTATATCTCAAAACTCTTGTTGAAGCCCGGAAGACTGTCCAATCAGCGTCGGCCTTCCAACCGCTTGAAGAAATGCTTGAGGAAGGAGAAATCAATCAGGAAATACCTGAATACAGAGGATGGGAACGTTCAATACGGTCACTCAGCAGTGACATTACGACACCTTCCACATCCCTTTACCTAGGCAAGCGATCCGCAGATATGATGGCACTCGCAAATCTCCCAACTTCATCTCCTGTTCCACATCAAAGCCACGGAGAGACATCACAACGCCCACTAACGCAGGAAAATCCAGACTCAAGGTACTTACATTTCCCCTTCCCAATGAAGAAGATTCTGGAGCTACTGGAGGCGTGGGTACGAAATGGAGAGGTGGAGCTACCCCCGGCATGGCGTCCGCCTACTGATCAAGAAGTAATGGACCCGAGGTACTGTCATTTCCACTGGTTCCTCCATCACCCCACCAGCGAATGCAACGCTTTGAAGCGCATTGTTCAGAACAAGCTTGGTCCAGAGCGATAACTCTGAGAGATTGGTGCGGAGGATTTTCTTAGAAAGGCTACTCCGGTTCGATACAAGTGAGGCTTCGAAAGCAATTAAGTTCTACTCAACAATTTTACAAGAAGGATAGTTTTAGAATTCACTGGGGACTTAGCATCCCGCACATGGAGAAAGGGTCTCAACGATCAAATGCCATATTTGTTTCCCTTCATACCTCCCTTTTACACGACATTTGCAATTTCATATGACATGTGCAATCATTCATGACCAAGATGCAAATTCCATTTAAAATAACCTCTTTTAGAAAAGTTTTTCACAAAACTATCTCAAAATAAACCAGTTCAATTACCTATTCAAAACCGGAAGTCAAATTACGAAAGAAAATCCTCACTATCACTCAAAAAGAAAAACATCTAAAAGAAGAGACAAGTATATGGCACGAATCCTTCAAGGAAAATCCTTCAGAAGCAACTAGTCCTTCTGGGCAAGAGCGACTTTCATCCTTTGAAGTACAGCTTGCTTCAGCTTCAACTCCTCAGACAACTTTTCAACCTCTTCTTCCTGGCGAGTGACGCTTTCTGCAGAAGGGGCTTCACCTTGTAATTTCTGGAGCTCCTGAATCTCGGAGAACCTTTTGAGGAACCAAGGAGCATTGAAGTCGTACTGCACAAACACATCTCGATGGCACTTCCAGTCTTCAATCATCTCCTCAGAAACTGTTCGACCAGTCGCGACGCTCATCCCATGGATAAAAAATAAAGCCTCCTGAACGCGGTTGACCAATGCAAGACGACTCTTGAGCTTCAAAGTGGTAGCAATATGACCGTGTTTCTCCCATATTGTCGTATACAACTCTTTGAACCGAACCGGCACGCTGAATCCACCAACCAACACATGACCTGGATAAGGGACAGTAAAAGGAGGATCGAACAAAGCCCCGGGCTGCATCACCGGTAATTCACCAACCACAGGAGCCTTGTCAGTTGCAGGAGGCCTTTCGGAAGAAGTCACCACAATAGCCATATTCACTGGAACCTGCTCAGGACGAATTTCAAGGGGAGCCGCCTAAATTATTGCAGACGCTACCTTTCTTATACTCCTTCCGGCATCTACTTCGCTCTGGGTACTAATTTCCATCACGACCCCGTCAACAAGATCACTCGGGGAGGCGGCTTGTCCAACCGAGCTTGCATCATCTCTGTCATGGTCGGGAAAAGGAGCAGTTTCTCCAGACTTCTCAGCACGAAGATCAGTTTCTCCAGACTTCTCAGCATGAAGATCAGTTTCTCCAGACTTCTCAACATGAAGATCGGTTTCTCCGGACTTCTCAAGATGAAGATCAGTCATCGCTTGACCTTCTCATTCGAATACGCGCAGCCTTGTGAAGACATTCTCTTTCGGAATCCCCTGATTTCAAGCAAGAATTACTCTTAGAAAGATTCACCCTGGAGAAATAAAGGAACCAACGGGAAGAAATTTAAATACCTGCATATTGGAGGAATTGAGGATCACCGAGCCACATGCCTGCCTCTTGGATCTCTCTCCGCTTGGGGACCGCAATCCTCGGCTCCGGTCCGTTTGGCCGGAAGTGGCTTCAACCGAAATGTTTTTTCAAAGCGTCGAAGATGGTTCACCACGGAAACCTGTCACAACACTCTCCGAGAATTCCTGAAAAATCAACAGTTGTCTGCTCCAAAATTCCTTGTACTTATCGGTTACCACTGGGTTTCTCCCAATAGGCCAGAAGGGAAGGCTCACCCTTTCTAAAAACGCGCCGGCATTAAGAATATTCGGGAGAGATTCTTTCGAAACCCTTGGCGAACGAATAAATGGGACACCCTGATCAAATCCCATTTGGCGAGCAGCCCTGTCAATATTGTACGGAGTCACAGAAAATTCTCCGTTGAATAAAGACGGGACATATCCTGGAATGCATCTTCGCAGGTAAATAAGTTCTCCAAACTTCACCGTCTCAGCATCGGTACACAACACAACATCAGGGCCATCAGAAGCAATAGCAAAAGTCTTTGGCTGAACAATGGAAGGGTGGACCGGCTCCCATGGACGGAAACCTACAGAAGGCACATTGTCAAATGTGTCCACAAGTCTCGCACCAGCTCTGGGACGCCTCTTATTCCAGCGGAGTATTCTCGAGCCACCATACAAGTTGGTGAGCAAATTTGCAGGGGTAGGAGCGTAGCTTTTGAAGTGTTCCCATAAGAATGCCTGAAGAAAAGTGAAGTGAACGTGCAATTCCACCTTCTTGTACCCGTTAGAAACATGCATGTCCATTGCTAAGGCGTCCAGATGAGAATACAGCGATCCAAGGAACAATGCGCCCAGAGGAAGAACTTCACCCTTCGCCAGCCTTATAGCAATCTTAACAAGGTCACTTCTAATGGTTTTCTTTCAAGAACCATCATCGAATACATCTCTGGATAACTATAAAGACAGGAACGCAATCACGCCGAGCTCATTTTCCAACTCTTGATTCGGCTCTGGGTCTGTAGGAGACCACTCCGACACCCACCAGGTGTAGAAGCATCTCGTGTCTTTTTTCTCCTCCTTGTCCAGACTGTCGAATTCCGCCACTTTTCGAAGTATAGCACCATAGTTACTTTTTTCCGTATCAGAGAGCTCGTAAGAAAGACTTCCAGCAACAGGCAGGTTCATTAATGTAGCTACACTCTCCAAAGTGATAGTCATCTCTCCCCATCTAGATATGGCTGTATGAGTAGAAATACGCCACCGAGAAATGAAGGTAATCAAACCCGCAGCGTCTTTCTTAATTTCAAGAGCAGCAGATGCCATGACCGCATTGAGGATTTGCGTTTGAAAGAAAATTATCTTTAATGCCCTTATTACTCAACATGCGTCTCATCCATCCTTCATAAGAACCCAGTGGAGTATGGAAAATCTTGAAGTCAATAGGGGAAGGCGGATATTCATTTCTCCGGAGGCAAAATCTCATCACAAGTGCTGAAGAAGAAAATGGATCAGCATCCATATTTTCTGAATCGGAAAGCAGGACTATCTTATGAGAAGGATGTCTTCTAATATTTGGAAAAGGCGAGGTAAACAACTCATCATCGATGTTCGGCATATCTTTGAAGCCGTCAACACTTCCTGGCTTGGCACCAGCATTATCTCCAGAAGACATCTCAACAGGAGTTCTTTTCTTCATTCCACAATGAAAACAGGAGTTAGAACTTGTATGAAAAACGCATGGGGCATGTAGTCACGCATGACAAGACACAACCCACGTTGAAATACACAAAAGCTGGGATTGGGTCCAAGCACCAAAATCATTCCAAGTCTGGTATTGGTTTCAAGTCCGGTACAAGTTTCGATCTGGTATTGGTTTCAAGTCCGTACAAGTTTCATTCGGTATTGGTTTCAAGTCCGGTACAAGTTTCACTGGTATTGGTTTCAAGTCCGGTACAAGTTTCAGCCTGGTATTGGTTTCAAGTCCGGTACAAGTTTCAGTCTGGTATTGGTTTCAAGTCCGGTACAAGTTTCAAGTCTGGTATTGGTTTCAAATCAGTCAGGCATATGTAGGTGGGACTACATTCACGGGCATGTATTACAACACGTTTTTTTTTCTCATGATCATGGGAATCGTGTCTACGGGATTCAAGCCAAGATTTTTTCTTTTCAAGATACAACCTAAAAGCTAGGTTTTGCATGCAATGGTGGAAGAAGCAAAAACAACATGATCATGGATTCACGGGTTATTTTACTAAGCAATTCTAGAAAATATTGACGTATCAACCTTAGTGGAAAAAACTAAGCATATACATGTCTTACAAAAGGTGTTTACCTAACAAACTAGGGTTTTACCTTTATAAAAAAAAAAATCAAAAACCGAAAATTACCGTGGACGGACAGCGGCGGACTCCGGCGACAACAACTCCGGCAACGGCGGTCGGTGGGGCGGCAGCAAGGTCACAGACGGGAGCTGCTTTAAAAAAAAAAAAAAAAAAAAACTCGTGAGAAAAGAAAAGTGGTTGGTCTCTTTTTATAGACAAAAATTAGAAGAATCCCAATGGAACAAAGATACCTCTTTTGTTTGGATTCCACTTTTGATTCAAATACCCAAAGAAGGAAACCGGTCCCACCAAAGGATTCCATACAAGCATAACGGCGTGGACGACTAGTGGTTGGCCAACACTCTTCCGGGTAAACTTCTTTCATCCTGTCTTTCTCACGTATATGTCACCATCTCATGCCTACCACACAATAGTGTAACCATTATGTGCTAGGCAGGGGACTTAATGTTGATGGTGGATTTTCGTTCAAGGTTAAATTTGTAAAAAAAACAGAAAAAATCATGCGCTGACATCTTGTAAAACATAAAGCCATTTATAAGTGTTGGATACTCCCTCACTTAATTCACCAGGAATGGAGCATGTGGCAACAATCCCATTACGTGAATACATGAAATTCCTCCAGGTTGGAGCATGTGGCAACAATCCCTTCCCGTGAATTTCATATCAGCCTTGTATTTCCAGTACTCATTATCAGTGTGGCATGACGACTGAGTGTTACTCTTACCGAGTAACACGAACCTCCAAGCACTATAATGAAACCATGTACGAAATACCCGTATGGTGACTCTCGGTGTGTTATACTAGCCCGATTGAGCCCCTCTCTCGTGTGTTATACTAGCCCGATTGAGCATCCGGACCGACCGTCTCGGTCCGGATATGATTCGATCGCAGATCATCCAACTCCATAAGCATGATTGGATGACCCCAGATCAATTCCATCACTCCCAAGCAGGTATGGAATACCCACGGCCGACCCCGCATGGTCGGTCATTGGCCTAGCTTGCCAAGAAACCGTTCATACCAAGCATTATGGACGGAAAACCCTAAATTAGGGTTTGCGGCATATTACATGTGTTGCAAAGCAATCTCAACCATCCATCTTCGCAGGTATAGATGGAGGGTGTAGATGTAGATTCAAAGGGCCCGAGCATGTCAACACGATCACCGTGGGCCCGCCTACACACTCGACCAATCGGTCAAAACCAACCATGTTTGGTCGTGACAAAATTGTCGCCCAAACAAGAGATGGCGCACGGCTTTGAAACCCAAAATTAGGGTTTTGAGCATCATGAGCGTCCATCTTCTCCTAAGCACGAATGGAGGGTCCCAGATTAGATTAAACATGTCCGGTCATACCAAAGATGACCATTGTGGGCCCATCTACCTCTTCATGTGTTCGGCCAAGGCATATCATGCCTGGTTAATCCAAAACGTGCGCCCAAACTAGCGTAGCCACGCCTCCCAAAACCACAACCGATCTCGACCGCTCAACTTCGCCGGACGATTTGGGTGGATCGGATCACGTTTTAATGGGATATTCACGTATAGGCGTGAACACCAGCCTACCATCTTCACGTCAAACCAATCGGCCAAGACCGACCAAGTTAGGTCGTCTTGGAACGCGCGCCGAAAAAGAGCATGGTGCGCGGCCTTTTGCGGCATCAAACTCCTATTGCAAAATCGATCTCAACCACTCCTCTTTGCTTAGGTCAAATTGAGTGGCCTAGATCGCACCTTCATGGGACAGTGAGACATGGACGTGTACACCGGCATGCTATCTACATGCACGCCTCCTGGTCGGTCCTCTCCGAAATCCTTCCCATGCTTGGTTTCGACCAAGCTGAAAAGTGATGCTTGCGCGCCTCTTCAAAACCCTAATTTCATTAACGGTCGCAGATGAGTGTCTCAAAGATCATCTCATCCGTCCAACTTCACCAGCCTGGTTATACAACCCTGGTCAGGAGTTAATTGGTCAGTAAGGCGTCATTACCCATCACTTTACCACACCATGATGCGAGACACGCATAAAATACACACGATACTTCACAAGTATCAACTTCCCGAATAACGCAATTATTCAAATCAAAGATTACATGCTACCTATCGTGGATCCACGATCCACACATTCCAGACATCAATCATGTCACAAAATGGGGGATACATACTTGAGTATTGGTCTGGCGGTTTACAGCGTGCAACGCGCCATCACAAGAACGTGTTAGGAAGTCATGGACGGTTAGAGATGAACAGGAGAAGTGGGCAAGACTGGTCGTGTGGCACCGACGCACAACTCCACTAATCCATCACTCCACTTCCTCCACTTCCCACGAGAGACTTGAATAAGACTCAGTGACTTGTATAAATAGGTTCTCCGCCCTATTTCCAGACAACGGGAGAAAAACAGAGAAAAACAACAAGAAAACATCAGAGCCTGTTTACACCAATCGTAAGCTTGTTCACTTTCCTGTTGCAAGTCATAAGCAAGTCTACACCTTCATATTCTCAACACCTTCTTCGCTTCCCTCCCTAAGATCAACCCCATCTCCTTCACTTTGTGACCGAAACAAGTCTGGAACGGCCATTTCTTGGTTTAGGCCGGACTTGCACAGATTGATCTCTCGAATCTACAAGCACTCACCGCGCAGTGCATTTGTTTAAGGTTTAAATTCATTCCTCATCCACACCACAAATTACCAAATTCTGCAGGAGTAGTTTTCACCCATAAACAATAACGCACTGGGGACTGACAATGACATAGTCAAAGAAAATCCACGCGGCTTTGTACGTGTCACGTGTCTCTTAACCGTGCTATGCTACTTCTCATAAAACGAAGATCATCGAAAGAGATCATGACGGATTTAAGCACATGGACATTGGTCCATTTTATTCGATCAGAAGGAATCATCATTAGTAAAATGTTTATCCATAAGAAAACCTTAATCTGAAGCAAAAGTCGTTCAAATCATCGAAGAAATATCTACTACGAAATCTAAGGAACATTCAAATAATGAAGGGAAGATGGAAATAAAGCTACTCATCAGACTCATCCGATTTGTCAGACTCGTTATCACTATCCTTCTCATTATCCGAGTCATCAGAGTTATCATCACTATCTTCCTATTTGTCAGAATCAACAGTAGAGTTCGGATAAGCTTCAGGATCATCATCTGAGTCTGAGTCCTCTTCCGCTTCAATTTCGGCTTCAATTTGCTTCATGGTCCTCCGGAACTCTCTTTCATATCGATCAGGCTTAATCTTGCGCTCTGGTACCTCCCATGTATTCTCTTCTTCAGAAGAATCAGCATCAGAGTCAGAAGGCCTCCCGTCCAAGAACTGACGTTTTTCTTCAGTCCTTTGTATTTTGCGCCGGATTCGACCCTTTTCGCGCTGGCGAGCCTCTTTTTCATCATCCTCATCTTTTCTTTTCCTGATTTCAGCAAAAGTGACCCTTCGTTTATTCAAGGGTACGCCAGGCTTCGCTCCCAGAGTAGCCCTAGCTTTCGGTTTCGTTATAGGAGCCTTGGAATCCTCATCAGAAGAGCTAGAAGAAGAGGAATACCAATAATCATAATCTCTGTCGGACATTTTCTGGAATCAGAGGCATAAAATATTACCGACATGCAAACAGGTCTATTGGCAAAAATGGTAATTCTCAACTCTTACCTTTTACGATTCCACTAACAATAGTGATAGTAATGCTAGAGTTAACACTCCAAAATCGCTCGTCTCTTTGAAACCTACAAAAACGAACGAAACTCAGACTTTCATTAAAATCATGAATATTTCGACTGTGTGAACATTCACTACGAAATTATGAACACTAAAATCATTATTCATAAATAATTGTTCACTTCTAAATAATATTACACAAAACTCAAGTTTTGACTTTAAAGAAAATAATATATATTTTTACATATATATATATATATATATATATAAGAAAACGTGATTCAATCACGTAAATAAAAAAAAATATATAATGTATATATTTTTGACGTGAGCAAGACTCACGAAAATGAATTTGTGGACACTCCACGGTTTTAGCAAAAAAAAAAAAAAAATCTTTTCCTTCGTATCGTCATACGTCTTTAAAGCGAAGGTTTATTCTAATTTTGTGAAAACTCACACGTTATAAGATAAAGTTTTGATTTACATGAAAGCTCATATACAAATTTTTATCACTGGACGCAAGTTCATATATAAAAAAAAAAAAACTCTTTATTCGTATCATTGTCATTCTTTAAAAGAAAGGTTTATTTCGGTTTGTGAAAATTCACCTTTTCATGATAAAACTCTAGTTCACATGAAAGCTCATAAACTTAGTTTTATCACTGGACCTTAATCTTCATATATAAATAAAAATCCCTCCTAAATTAGGGATTATTATTAGTTTTCGAAACTAACGATCAAACGAACATACGTTTTCAAAAAATAAGGGTTTTTCAACAAAAAATCCTACTCGTACACAAATATATGATTCCAACATGATCACTTCATGAAACTCATGTAAACATCAGCAAAAAAAAAAAAAAAAAAAAAAAAATCCCGCACCTGGTCGGCGCCGGCCGGAAACTGGCCGGGCAATGATCGGACGGCGACGGCAGATGGTGGTGCTCCGGAATTTTTTTTTTATCTCCTCCTCCCTGGCGTGAAGGTGATGAAGGGATCAAAGCACTGGTCGTGGAATAATAATAAAAAAAAAGGGGGATTAATTCCTTTTATATCAAATTTTATTTCCAAAACCTAATTTTCTAAGGATTTCCTTATTGGGCCCGGCCCGTGAATCCTAAACGACCAAGGTCCCGTCGTCCAAATCAGCGGTTCAACACCAATTTATGACCACCAAACGACACTCTATCATGCCACTGGGATCTTCATTCAAGTCATGGTATGCTCGTACTATCGAAATCCGGTAACATCTTAACTTACGACTAAGTTCAATTACTTATATTGTTTATGACCAGAAAATCACCATTCAATGCTGACTGAGGAACACGTCTTTCCTCACTAAGCAGGGGACTTAATGTATATGGTGATTTTTAATAAAGGCTAAAATCATAAACCCATACTTATATGTATTCATGATCCAGCAATCAGATGAATATGAGGCTCGTGTCTCTTATCAAAAGCATGAAAGATCATGCTATGAGAATCTCTGACTGAGAATACTGTCTCTCAGAGTATATATATATATGTAGTCTCTTAGCTGAGGCAACGGCATATCTCATGAATACTGAGCAATTTCAGTAATTACTTCTATATAGAATCTAAAGATTAGACGGCTCCTAAACAAGTTGCCTGCTAGTATAGAGCAATAACGTCTTCAGGATGTAACAATGTTTTCCCTGACTATATGAAAGGAGTATGACGCTTCAACAAGCTCATATCACTCAATTCCTGAATAATTAACGCTCCTAGACGATTGTACTAGTATAGAGCCATTAATTAATTATTTTCAAGAATCAATGGATTCAAATCCCTGGAAAATATTCGATATTTTCATAATATTTCGTTACTTCAATTTATGGTTCTTCCCAGCAGAATTCCATGGGTTAGTAATAAATATTCAACACATGGGCATCTGAGTTACCTTCGAGTAAGCCCCAACCAAATGGTTTAAATGTATTCGACAAATAATGCATTAACAAACACTTGAATGAACAGAAAAGTATTTCAAAATACGACGAGACGATGAACCTATGCAAATAGGAAAGAAAATAATAAAATAATAGTCAAGGCATTAGGGGACTGGATTACCGACCGGCCAGTCACGCCGTGATCAGTTCCACGCCCAAATTCTATATTTTATCATATTTTATTATTTTCCTTGATCTCATGAAAATCCTTTCATTTGAACAAATATCCTTCGTTTTGAGGAAACTCCTCGGTTTTATGGTTTTCCTTCACACTGGGAAATAATATAAAATTAGGGAAAATATTATGGGGCCGTGATTATTGGCCAACCGGCCATGCCTTGATCCCGGCCGGCCCCACACCTCATGGTTCCTCATTATTTTATTATTATTTCCCTAATCTTATGAAAACTCCTTAATCTCATGATATTTTCTTGATCCCATGAAAAATAATATAAAATTAGGGAAACCCGTGGGACCGGGCCATAGCCGGCCGGTCATGCCCTAGCTGGCCCCACATGCCCTATTTTTTATTATTATATTTTCATGTTTTCTTAATCCCATAGAATTCCTCGATTTCATGATGTTTCCTTCAAATTATGAAATTCCTTCAAATTATGGGAAAATACACAAATATACATAAAATTAAGGAAACTTGTGGGATCGGGCCCAAGCTGGCCGGTCATGCCCTAGCCGGTCCCACAAACCCCTTATTCTATTATTATTATTTTTATTTCCTTGATTTTATGAAATTTCTTGATTTCATAATATTTCCTTCAAATTATGAAAATTCTTTCAAATTATGAAAACTCCTTCAGATCATGAAATAATACATAAAATAAGGGAAAACTCACGGGACCGGGCCCTAGCCGGCCAACCATGCTCAAGACGGTCCCACATGCCCTTATTTTATTATTATTAATATTTTTGTTTCCTTCATCTCATGGAAACTCCTTGATTTCAACAAAAACTCCTTGGTTTTATCATATTTCCCTAAAATCATGAAAATATTATGAAAATTGGGAAAAACGTGTGGGACCAAGCTCCTTGGCCGGCCAGTCATGCCTTGGCCATGGCCGGTCCCACACTTCATAATTCCCTCACTTTTTATTATTATTTTTCCTTCATCTCATGAAGTTTTGATGATTTCGTCAAAAAACCCTGATTTCTTCATATTTTCTCAAATGATTGCTCAAATGCACATCAGAAAATATCAAAATTCTCAGAATTAACATACGGACACTTTGGTGACGTGAGCATGTTACCTTGACCGACCAAGGTTGGCTCTTTGGCTTGCAAGAAGCCAGTCCCACGTATTCTCATGATTTGACCTAATTTGCACAATTGCACGTATTAAGTCCAAAACTCTTCCAAACAACTTGGAACTTGATGGAACGATCATTAATTGATCCCGTGAACACCCAGGGCCGGTTTCATGACCCCTTGGTTGGTCCCTCATCTCTTCATAATTAATTGGGTTTTATCACCTAAGGTTCAGCATTATTTTAATAAATGATTAAACCAGCATTTAATCATCCTTTCATCATCAAATCAACTGGTCTTCAGGAGACCTCGATATTTTCTCACGTGAGCATTTGGGCACTACATGGTTGATCCATAATCCCATGTAGTCGGTCCTTCCTTCGCTCCGTGGTTAATTTTCAATAAACCTTCAGTTAATCATCAATTGATCAAATTAGGATTTTGAGTCCAAGTTTAATGATTCCAGATTCAAATGCTAATAATTTTACGTTGAACCCGTGATCAACACTTTATTTATCATACTCGGTTCAAATGCCAGTATCTTATTTGGTCATGCTACCAATAATTCATCGAATGAGCAATATTTGCTTAAACCAAGGAATACTGGTTCAACTATCAATATTCAACAATTCATCGAATGAGAAATATTTGCTCACGTTAACTTATTCACACATCGTATCTCTATCTCAACAGAGACATGTTCAATTTAGGAGTCTCAGAATATTTCCAAACCACGTTCGACTCAACAAAACAAGGACTCATCGTCCCATGAAGTCATGAAGTGAGCAACTGACTAATTAAATACACGTCTTCCTTGCAGATTCCACAATCACACGAGACATCAATCGTGTCACATGGGGGATATTAACTAGGGTTTTGGTCTGGCGGTCTAAGGCACGTGTGTTCATACACACGATGAGAATGTGAGCAAGTCGTGCAATCAGTCGAAGGAGTTAAGAAAGTAGTGGGTGGAAAATCAACCAAGTCTCCGCACGTTGAGCAACTGGTTTTAACACGATTTCCACTTCCCCATTCTTTGATTCCATCAACTGTCACACTTCATGAGATCACGGTGTTTTCAATTCCAACAATATAAATAAGTCTCTGAATGATGATTGAAACAGGGACAATCTCACGTCAAACAGACAACACGAGATTAACAATCCAACTCTCAACAGAGCAAATTCAATCATTCAGAATTTATCTTATTCTCAGAAAACACAACACACCTACAATCTTCACCATTGATCTCAAACATTTCTCATCTTCCTTCCTACAGATCGACTCATCCTCTCTTGTGACCTAATTTACTCTGGAACGGTCATTGTCTTGGTTTAGGCCGGAATACTACAGATTGATCTCTCGAATTCAAAGCACTCCCTTCTTGTAGTGCATCTGTGTGAGGTTAAAAATTTCGCTTGGTTCAAGGAGTTTCCTCTGTACGATCATCTCCTCAATTCCGTAAAAACCAGCAAATCGTTTTGCCCCATCTACACATGTCTCTATGCAAATATTGATGAAAAATAGAATGAATCTTTGAATATTCAGCAGTATTGGTCTTTCCCTGATCCACATCTTTGTGTAAGTACTGTGCGGCTCCGTAAGTTCCCTTATGTGAGCATTTCCGATTAAATTAATCATGGGTTCTATTGTGGTTAATTTAATTGAGTATTTTGGATACAAATTCATGTTTCATGTATTTTTTTAATGTCCAAAGAAATCCTTCTTTTCTTGTGAAAGTAAGGTCGCTCTTGTTGTTCTTTCGGGAATGACATTTTATGGGGGAGAGTTCTTAATTGCACTTGTGCTTAATTGCCAAATCTTTATGGGGAGTGCCGCTGTGGAATATTATAGGAGTTTTCTTGTATCTTTATCAACTCCTTGATGAATGCATTTAGTTTCGGATATATGATTGCATCTAAACAAAGTTGATATGTTCTCTTTTGGTCATGAAGTATCTCTATGGAAATTTCATTAGTATCCCACTAGTTTTCGTACCTTTGCCAATTTTTATTGACAAAAAGGGGGAGAATTAATGTGTAGTTCACACTACAAATACATATGGTTTACGGATCATTATGTAAGGGGGAGTGGTTTTCATGTAAGATGAAGTATTGACTAAGGGGGAGTGATACATATCACCATAGTATTGTTGTCAACGTTGTGATACAATTGGACTTTGATGTTGTGGAATAATACTATGACATTGTATAACAATGGTTGAGAGATATTGTTTTCTCATTGTTATAGATACGGATCTTCAACAACTATGATGCTGAGTTGAACACATTCAGAATCACTGGAGTACTTGGAAGTGTCGAAGATTTCGAGTAATTTTGAAGAACCAAGGAAATCAAGCATTTGGATTGAGAGAAATAAAGTTTATTTATTTTGTATTCCATATGTATTGATAGTTTTGTCACTAAAATTGACAAAGGGGGAGATTGTTAGAGCACTGCTCGGTCGAACTCGCAAGCGTTTTTATCTCAAGCCTGTTGTCAAGTTTAGTTGCCAAAACTATAAGTCTTGATTTCTAGTCTACTTATAGCGAAGTCTCGGATTAGGATAGAAAGTGTAGTTGAGCATTAGACTTCACGGTGTTCATCCATTGAAGACGAAGAACTACTAAGGGGAGCTTGTGGAACTTCATCAACAAAAGGTATGTGGAGACTTGAACTCATTTATCACTCAAAAGTCTATCTACTCTATTTCCTATTTGATACAAAAGTCGTATAGCTATATAGACTTCGATTATACACATTTGATATTTCGAGCTGAGTTTAACTTGCTTACATATTTCTCGAAATATGTGTTGGTAAGCTTTCGCTTTAACCAAGTTCATCTTATATTCTTGACGAATGTCAAAAGATGATCATGTGAAAATCGCCTGGTAACATCTTACATGATTTGTGTGAGATAGTCATTTGATGTAGACTCGGAATGTTTCGTATTGATCATTCGATCACTTGAAAATTTCTTTGAAGCTAATAGTTTGTGTGAGACAGCTATTCCCGTCTTCCGAGAATGTTTCAATGGTTGAAATAAGATTTTAGAACAATTGGATATAAGCACAGTATGCGTACTTGCATATGTGTAATCCAAGTCCGGGAACCATGGTATGCATACCCGTATGCGTACTGTTTGGTTTAGCCAAGGTCCGGGAACTCAGTACGCATACCGGTACGCGTATTGGCGTGAGGTTCAAGTTCCGGGACATTAATGAGGTTGGTGGTACCCAAACTCAGTCCGGCCACTAAGGTATGCGTACATGTTTGCATACTTGAGTGGATTATGTTCTAAAATCGATTTTTGTTCATGAACTATATATTTATATATTAAGGAATGCAATCTTTTGCAAACCATGGCTATAATGTTAATAAATTGATTCGAGTGAATCAAGATCGATTTTGCTTCAATTGTGTCTTGTATACTTCTATGAGAATATAAATAATTGAACAACTCTAGAACTAGTTTCATTTGAGTCATTTGAACTAGTTATGGTTAAGATGAATATGGTTGATATGATAGTTTTCATATGGCTAACTTCAGTTAACTATAGTTGAGCCAACAAAGGTGCACACGTTTAGGTACTATTACTCATATCTAAATGAAGTCACTTTCCATTTGTGTGTAACAAGCTAAGTTCGATCTAACGGTTGAAAGATATTAGCTTGAGTCTAATCAGGTTTTCATCTAACGGTGAATATTGAATGCTTTGTTACCAAAGTAACATTGATTGCAAACCCTGATTTGAAGACTATATAAAGGAGAACTCTAGCAACTGGGAAACCTAATCCCCACACCTTCTGTGTGATACTAGTTGCGACTAGAGTCGATTCTCCATTAACCTTAGGTTTTTCCAAAACCCTGTAGGTTAACAACTTTAAGACTTCATTGGGATTGTTAAGCCAGACCCAACTATTTTCTCTGTAGTTGCATGTTCTGATCTTGCTGTTTTCTATCGTGATTGAGTACTATCTTCTCTAAGATTTGCTCGAGATTTAATCTCCGATAGGCAAGATAAAAAGTAGTCACAAACATCTTCGTCTCTTCGTTTGTGATTCCACAATATCTTGTTTCGGTACCATACGATTAAGATTATTGTGAGGTGATTGATATTTCTAGGCTGTTCTTCGGGAATATAAGTCTGGTATATAAATTGGTTCCTGTTCACCTTGATTTATCAAACGACGGAACAAAACTCGTAGGTTTATCTGTGGGAGACAGATTTATCTATTCAATAGACTTTTCTGTGTGAGACAGATTGGTTTATCAAGTTTTTGACTTTGGGTCGTAGCAACTCTTAGTTGAGGGTGAGATCAGCTAAGGGAATCAAGTGCGTAGAGTCCTGCTGGGATTCAGAGACGTAAGGAGCGCAACTGTACCTTGATCAGTGTGAGATTGATTAGGGCTCAACTACATTCCAGTCCGAAGTTAACTTGGAGTAGGCTAGTGTCTGTAGTGGCTTAATGTAGTGTGGTGTTCAAATCTGTACTAGGTCCCGGGGTTTTATGCATTCGCGGTTTCCTCGTTAACAAAACTTCTGATGTCTGTGTTATTTCTTTTCCGCATTATATTTGTTTATATAATTGAAATATCACAAGTTGTGCGTAAGTTCAATCAATTTTGAATCCAACTTTTGGTTGTTGATTAAATTGATTGACACTTGGATATTGGTTTTTGATACCGTCCAAGTTGTTTCTTATATTAATCAGGCTCACGGATTTCTATCTGTTTGATTTGTTGATTACATTAAGAAACAGAGATATAACTCTTTGATATACTTTTCTTAAGATTGAGTCTGACTGTCTAGTTGATTCTCTTGAAAGTATATTGGAGTTAGTCCATACAGATTGCTAGGAGAAATATTGGGTGTGGTTGTTAGACCCCCGCCTTTTCAAATTCTACTTGTGACATTCGATACGGAGCTTTGGCTATAGGTGCAGTACCGGGTTCCAACTCCATAAAAAACTCCACCTCCCTCTGTGGTGGCAAGCCTGGTGTATCGCTGAAAAACTATTGATATAAACAATAGACTCCAATGGCATACTTTCCGCTGATGAACTCTCAAGCAAATCAATATACAGCTTAAGAGTCTTCTCTGAACTTTCCGATAGACACAACAACATCACTTTCCTCGAGAATAGGAAAAGTGGTTGTCTTTGCATAACAGTCTAACTTAGCATGATGGGCAGCAAGCCAATCCATGCCTAAGACAACATCATACACTTCTAAATTCATAAAAAAGATATCAGTAGCAAAATATAACATGCACATACGAATAATGCACGACCTACACATATTATCAATCAACGCTGAACTATCCATCAGTGATACAACAACATAGGAACAACGCTCTAACACAACATGCAAGGTTTTTCACAAACATAGTGGATATAAAAGAATGAGTAGCTCCTATCCAACAATACTCTACCATGACGTATGGGTGTAAATAATACCCGAAAATACTCGGCCTGCCTGTACCCGCCTGAGCCTGCCTGTACCCGAATGAGTCCAAATCCTGTTACAGCCCGTCACGGGCCGCCTGGCCTGGCCTCGTTAGTTTGAATGGGAGGGCTCGGGTTTTCCCTAAAATTAAATAGCCTGGCATGGTACCTGCCCGAACAGCCCGGCCTGGTATCCGTTTTAATTTTTAAGGGTTTTTGTTCTAATGTTAGAGCAAATTGTCATGTGTTTTGGTTATATTTTGGACTAAAATTCTTATTTCATTTCTATTTTACATTTTAAAGATTATTTGTTTAAGATTATTTTAACCTATAGTTCATTTAATCTCCAAATTATAAATAGAAGTTAAATCAGTTATTACAGAATTTTGAAAACTCAAAATACCCAAGCCTGTTTGGCTTTGCACGGGTCCGGCTCGCTTATAGAATGGTCTTTGGGCAAGTTTTGGGCCTCAAAATAAGTGCTTCTACCTGGCCTGCCCGGCCTAACAGGCTTTTTGGATAGCTGATTATGAGGCCTGTCTGGCATGGCCTGCAGCAGAAAACAGACCGGGCTGCCCGGCCTGGCCCAATTTACACCCCTACCATGATGAGTGTGAATAACGAAAGTTTCTTCCAACATTACCACCGGTCCCTCGCCATTTGAGGAAAGACAACATTCAACCGAGGCTGAGGCCCTCGGCCATGAGGCTGGTTCTGTCCTTGACGTCACTCATACTCAGCAAGAGCTTTTCTCTTGTTTGGACAATCACGAGCCTTATGTCCTTGTGCTTGCCAGTGATAACAAGGTCCCTTAAATACATAACCCTCAGTTCTCATGGGCTGAGGTACATGAACCATGGCTCCAGTACCACTGTTCCCTTTGTTTGAATTCTAGGTCCGCCGCCCTAAAATCTCAAATGTAGCATACTCATGGACCACTTTACACACTCAAACCGTCAAGCCAACAAATGGAGATCGGGTTATTGTATGGAGCACGATGAACACAATCCATAAATAAATGAATTTATTAATAAAACTTGTAAGGTTTCATAAAATATTTAAAACAAAATTGATCCTCGACACGCAGTTCGGTCTCCCAAGTAAATGCTCATAATTTATTTAAAGGAAATGAAAATCTGGTCTTAAAAGAAAACAATAAAATAGCTAATTAAACACCATGAGATAATGATGAAATAGCATTTCGAATCAGAAATGCAATCTACATGCTAGGTTGCTCCAAGGTCACCGTTTCCTGAAGAAAAAAAGTAAGTTGGGTCAGACCCCAACTAAGAGTAGACTTTCATGCACTTATACTGTATAATCTAAACAATCCCAAAATTCCTTGTAAAAGTATTTCGCGAGGAGAAAACAATTTAAAATCTAATCTTTGAAAAATAGCAATTCTACTACTTAAAAGTCTGGTACCTAACATACTAGTAAAGACGCAAGGTTAATAAAACAACCGTTTAGAGAAGAAAAATGCAAAACAAGGCTACCCACTGATCAAAAATACTAATTTAGTGGCTTCCCCTCTCTACATATTTTTTTCTAATTGTTTAACGTACATACCGAATCATCCGCTAAGTAGTCCAAATAATTCTCCTACCGTGCGCTTGAGAAATTAAATGTTGTTGATCCCAATATAAGATAATAGATCCAAATAATTCTCCTACCGTGTGCTGGAGAAATTAAATGTTGTTGATCCCAATATAAGATAATAGATCCACATCTTTTATTAAAAGACCCCTCGGTCATCGCCTAATAATCACAAAATTGGTTAAAAAGACCAAACTCAAAATTTCCTGGGTGAAAAGGACAGTCAGATTTAGATACCGTTTAAATGGACAAAAATTTAAAAATAGGCAGGATGTAACCAGTTTCATCCTGTCCATTTTCAAATATTTTTTCTTATTTTTATTTTACACAGGATCCATCCAGTTTCATCCTTGCTATTTTTTAAGTTTAAGCCAGGATGAATCCAGTTTCATCCTTGCTATTTTTTTTTTGTCCATTTCACCCATAAATTTTTTTACTCGTCCATTTGAACCGTGTTTTAAATTTTTTTGGACAAATGACCCATTTTCCGCCTAATAATTCATGGGAGTCGAGCCAACTACGGGCGATAGACAACTAAACACATTATTCATCTTCGCATAGCGTTGATATGTCGACTGCCCACATACAATCGCATTTTATATCACTAAACAATGGCAGGCACTAAGCGCCACAATGCCCCCAGTAGCCACTGATAGAATGCGCTACATTTAGCTACCTCCACCATCCTACCCAGAACTTGGGAGATCAAGACACACTACATATACTAAAATAATAGCAGGTGGTATATATACTATGTACATCTCTAGCTTTCTAAATAGAACCAACCATTCAACTCATAATACACATGACTAGGCCTGCAAACGGTTCGGTTCGGTGCGGTTAGTTGTAAAACCGTTCAACTAACCGTTTATAGTGCGGTTAGCATATTTAAAACCGTAACCAAACTCAATAGTATTCGGTTCGGTTCGGTTATTTTTTGGTTCGGTTCGGTTATTTTTCGGTTCGGTTCGGTTTTAACCATAAATTAATCTAAGCTTAGTAAAAAAAAAAAAAAACCCTAGAAATTGATAAAAAAAAATCAATCAAAGAGAAAACAACTTACTAGATCATAGAGGTAGTGGTGCTCTTAAGTCTTGAATTTCGATGGAGGTGGAGGAATCGGAGAGGAAGAGAAGAAGAAATGAAATGGCCGTAAAAATAGTTTAGGGTTTAGTTTTTATACTCTAGGGTTACCCAATTTTAGACGGCTAGGATTAATCCTAATAAAAATAAATCAACGGCCTATAATAATCGGTTATCGGTTCGGTTAGGGTGCGGTTAGTAGTGGAACCGATAGCCGAACCGAATATCCAACGGTTACCAAAATTAAAACCGACACCGACCGTTGAATTATCGGTTCAGTTCGGTTACGGTGCGGTTAGTGCGGTTATCGGTTCAGTTACGGTTATCGGTTCGGTTCTGTGCAGGCCTACACATGACACAACATCACTCACTGCTACAGATTTAATCTTACCAAAAGGAGCCTATTATCACTAACCAATTAGTTGTCTTTTAGATTTAGTTGTTCAAGCTAGCCCACTTCACGAGTTAAATGTTCATTTGGGAGTGTACCCAAATCGTAAAAATAATGAACATCAATTTGGTCGTCTAATAATATCGCTCACTGGGGTGGATAAACGAATTTAGGCAAGCATAACCGAGTACAACACTAATAGCCAGCAACATCTATATTCCGGCATAGCGATGGGAAGCATTTCTATACACGGATATTAAATACATTAGAAGAAATTAACCTTAAGTAACTATCTCACCCAAAAAAGACAGACCCCAACACGATTTAAATCTCAATCTAACTCATTGATTAACCATACAGTACACAATAACATTAATAAAAAGGCTGCTATAATGGGGATTTATTATTCCTCCTTCTCTAGACGTTCTTCGCAATTTCTGAAATGAAAATTCTAATCTCTAATCCTTCTCCTACCATCTCTTTCAAACATTTCATAGAACTTTTTAAGACCGATTAGACCACACAGTAAAGAGCATAAGAGCAAGAAAACCTACCTGGTATGAAGCAAGAACAATCCCCCAATCAGTAACAACGCGCTTTGCCTCAAATCAATCTTCTTTCCCATTCTTCTTCTCTCACAACAACTAGGTTTCAAACAAAAAGGTTTTAGTGCGGCTGCTGTGTTTTATGTTCTTGTAAGAATAAAAACAACCCTATTATCCTAGTCTAAATCCTTTATTAACTTTCTAAAACAGGTGAGATTCTTTTCTTTCAAAAAAATCTCACGATCATTACTGCTGGAAAATAATTTTGGAAACCAAAACCAAAGCTACCACTAAACACATGTATTTTTTAGGATAATGGGATTTTACAATGGGACATCATAGATGATATGCTAGCTCTTATGAATTTTGGAGAGAATTCGAGGAGATGGATCAAGTGATGTGTAGAGTTTGTGAGACTTTTAATTCTTGTAAGTGGGACAACAACAGGCTACTTCAAATCTAACAAAAGATTTAGGCAAGGGGACCCATTATCCCCTTTCATCTTCATGCTAGTGGGGAGGCTCTATCTTTCATGATTCTGAATGCTCAAGATCAAGGTTTAATCTCATGATTGCAAGAAACAATTGGTGGCAAGCTTATTAGTCATATACAATTTGCAGATGACACTTTGATCTTTTAAGATGCATACATTGATCAAGTTAAATACCTAAGACTAATTTTAGGGGTAATTGTGTTACCTCCCCTACAAAGATCGGTAATTGTATTACCTCCCCTACAAAAATAAAATTAGCAAAACCTCCTCTCGTCAATAATTCCGTCTATTTCTAGTAAGCTGGCTCAGCACTAACTTACATGTGGTTTTTTGTAGGGGAGGTAATGTAAATTACCAATAATTACAGAGGAGGTAATGCAAATTACCAATCTTTACAGGGGAGGTAACACAAATTACCCCCAACAAATAAAAACCACGTGTAAATTTGTGTTGAGTCAGCTAACTTGGAATAGACGGAATTATTGACGAGAGGAGGTTTTGCTAATTTTATTTTTGTAGGGGAGGTAATGTAAATAACCAATCTTTACGGGGGAGGTAACGCAAATTACCCCCTAATTTTATTGTCTTTTGAACATCTCACAGGTCTTAAAATAAACCTTGCTAAAAGCCAAATATTTGGTGTTGGGTTCTCTAGAGATTTAACTCAATTTTCTTGTTTATTGGGCTGTTATAACCGTGTTTTATCAACCCATTATTTGGGTTTGCCTCTTGGAACAAAAGTGGAGGAGTGGTTAAATGGTACAAGGTGATTGATAAAGTTACAGCAAGATTACCTGGTTGGACAAAACCACTTTTAAGTAAAACATGTAAGATCACTTTAATCAATAGTGTTCTTGCAAGCTTACATGTGTATTACATGTCTCTGTTTGTCATGCCTACTTATGTAGCAAATAAGATTGAGAAGATAATGAGGAGGTTCTTGTGGAATGATAATCAAGATAAGAAAAATCTTAATCTAATCAAATGGAGTGCTTTAAGTAAAAGAAGAAAATTTGGAGGTTGGGGTGTTAAGAATTTAATTCAAAAGAATAAAGCTCTTTTGGTTAAATGACATTGGAGGTTTGTAACAGAAAAAGATGCTTTATGGAGAGATATTGCGGCAGAAAATATTGTGTGAATGCAAGTGGTTGGTTTTCTAAGACTCCAAGAATTACTTATGATAGATCATTGTGGAAAGATATCATGAATTATAATTCTATTTTCAAAAGCAATATTCATTTCAAGGTAAATCCTGGCAGTGGTGTCAATTTTTGTTGGATAAATGGTCTTTTTCCTTTGCAGCTCAAGTACCCTAATCTTTGTGCGGTCTCAAGAAGTAAAAATATGAACATCGCTGACATGTTTGTAGAGGAGGATAATAATTGGAATCTTGAAGTTCCAAGGAGATTGAATGTTGCTGCAAGGAATGAGCTCTCTAATCTGCAGATAAATTTACTTTCTATCTTTGTCAATAAATATGTGGAAGATGAAATCATATGGTCAATCACAAGTAAAGGTCAGTTCACAGTTAAATCAGCTTATAATAGCTTAACAGATGGAAATATTGATACAAGTCAGCAGCATTTATTCAAGTACATCTGGGAACAAAAATGTCCACCTAAAATTCCATTCTTCTTATGGACTATAACTCATAATAGTCTTCAGACAAGGGATATGTTAAGGAGGAGAGGTATTAATGTCCCTCAGACTTGTGTCTTCTGTGCAGAACATGAAACTGTGAATCATGTCTTTCTTCATTGTGAATTTGCAGGCAAAATTTGGGCTCACTTCACAGAAAAACTGAACTGGAAATTCACAATGCCTTCAGATTTTTTCACAATGATATTCTCTTGGAATCTTACTCTTCATTCAAGTTAGCTATCACAAATTTGGAGCTTAATCTCTCTGGCAATCATTTGGAACATTTGGTTGGAAAGAAATGTCGGGGCCTTCTCAAACAAGAAAAATACTGAAATTTATGTGCAGAAAAAAATCAAGTACATCTTCTTTACATGGTGTCTTGTTTTTAAACATCTTGAGACTCCTAGTTTTAATGATTTAATGGCAACTTGGCCAAAACTCTATTTTGAGCATTTGTAACATGAGAAATAGTCGGTTGCTTTCTCATCTTTTCTTTTGTTTCTCTTAAGAGTGGTACAAACTTCTCATACTCTCTCCTTTTTTTGATCAATACATTTATCTTTCCCGATCAAAAAAAAAAAAACTTTGGATGAGTATTCTCTTACATACTCTAGATTGTAATTGTAATTGAGATGTTGTCATAAGTAACAGTTAACTTGTAACTGTCTTGATGTCATTCTTTGGTGATTTATAATGCTCCCCATATTTGTCAATAACAAAATAAACAATTATCAGAATATCAGTCGGAAAAAAATAAAATGAAAGACTAATGATTTAACATCTTTGAAAAAAAATTGGTGAACATTAAGATTCCCGAAAGGGATCACGCGGCCCGGCAATACAAATATATACAACATCAATTCAGTTAACATTTTATTTTATTTTTTCATTTATACAAAAGAAAAAATATAGCAAGATGGAAAGAAAAAAATGGAAAAATATTTATAAGGAAAAGAAACTTACAAAACTAAAAACCTATATATGCTTCTTCTTAAGTTAACCTACACCCGCATGCGGTGTCATCATCATCTTTAAGGTAAACTTCAAACACTGCTTCGAGGGTAGAATTGTTAGAATCACCTAAACTCTTCAGATTTGAACACGGAGGAGACCAATCAGGAATTTGGCTCTATAGGAAGCTACCACCACTCAAGGGGAATATGTACCCGTCCTTAACCAAGAAACCTAAACCTTTTCTTTACTTTTCAATATGCTTTCTTCCGATTCTTGATCAACCTTTTAGTCCAATAACCAATTCAGCTGGGAGCCTATCACTTCAGACATGGTGAGTTTGTACATCGATGTTCTTCGTGTATATCTTTCTGTAACTTGGAAAAAAATTATTGGCTTGAAGAAACTCTGATATGGAAACCATTTGGTGCTTCAACTCTTGGAAATTTCATTATTGTATCTCCTCCAACTTCCTCCCATCTGCAATACCAACATCAAATCCAAAGAGAAAAAAGTTAGAACATAAACAAAGTGTTGTTTTAGCATGTTGGGCAGTGCAATGGTTACTTTAGTGCAGCTCTAGTATATGGGCCATTCTGGTGTAGAGGTAGTTTGGATAGTGAGGGTGGGTGAGTACTACTGAGTGGCACACATGTTTGTGCAAATAGGCCCACTCTAGATCATGAGGGAGGCTACACGTGTGGACCGTGGAAGAGGACAGTCCCCACAGACAATAAGAACCTAAGTTGAGTACTTGAGTACTCTTGGCCAGTGTATTTACAAAAGAAAATTTGATCAGTAAACAACTTAGTGCTGATGACTTTAACACTGTAGTACGGTCAAAAGGGCCGGTCTGTTTACAAGAAAATCATACATGAGATGAGTAATGCAATTGTAACTACCTGTATTTTGTAACAAAGTAATGAAGGAATGTTGAAACTTCTGCAATTCCCAACTCTTTTCCGGGACATAACCTAGTTCCTCCACCAAATAGCATCATGTGATGGTGAGACTCCAAACTCCTATCCTGCATTTTACAAACAGGTAATTGTTATTATTTTTTCTTAGTCGACTAAAACGAACAAAATTGCAATGTGGACCACTTGGCAGACCAAATAACATAGTGATTGTTGTACTACACATGCCATGTCAACTAAGAAATAGAAAAACATGAACCAGAAGAACTGACCTTCCATCTCCATGGATTAAAAGCTAAAGGGTCTAGATAAAGACATGAATCATAGTTGCTTTCTCTTGTATATACATAAATTCTCCATCCTTTTGGAATAAGAAATCCTGTAAAGCCAAAAAATAAATTAAAAAGAAATCATCACTATATAATCACTTACAGATCATTTTCTTTATAAAGATAGCGAAAGAAAGAAAATCAATAACAGATCACTACGAAACTTTTAATCATAATACAACTTTAGTATACATAAATATTTTTCGAAATTGAAAAGAATGTATATTGATATATACGCATCTGTATATAATGCGATGAACCTGGCTTGGTCCACCATTACACTATGAGTATGAACCTTTACACTCATGTGGCTTCATACATAAAATACTAAAATTTCCAACCAAAAAAAGAGAATATAAAAAAATTTATTGCATAAGTGCTCCTACTTGTTTTCTTATTTTCCTTGTCCGTTTTACAACAAAATATTCACAATCTATTTAGCTTTTATTTTTACCATGAACTTGAAGTCACAAAGTAAAGAAACACTCCGATAAAAAAAGTGTTAAACCGAGAGAAAACAAGATGATGAATGATTCAAGAATTCTTACCGTTCAATTCCATGTCCTCGGTTGTCTGCCTAAGTACCCCATTAACAATTGTAGCTAGTCTCATTGTTTCGAATATCACCTGATTATGTAAAGTATCGTACAAATAAGCTTCTACTCTTGTATTCTTTTTTTTCTTTTTTATGAACATGAGAAAGTTCGGGATGAAATTACTTACAGCGCGAGTGAATTTCATGGACCGGTAATCGTTCCAATCAATAGGGTCATCTGGTCCTTTATGTTTTCTAATTGCTAAATGTTCTTCCTACAAAAGAATACATCAAATTACCGTCAGAAACGTTAACAAATCCAAACACACAAATGAAAATAAAGTCGAAATCCAGCTTGAAATGCTTATACTCACCCTAAGTTCTTGAAGAGCTCTAGGATGATCATGAAGATACTTGACGGCCATCATTGAAGTTGTTGACACAGTTTCGTACCCGGAGTAAAGGACCGTAATTATTTGATCCATTATCTCTTCAATACTTAGATTGTATCTGTTATCTCCTATCAGACCACCAAGCATGTCATTGTGGGTACTCGGTGAAGCTCTTCGTTCCTCAATGATTTTTCTCAAAATCTCAATAACATTCTTTCTTCCCTGTGACAAAAACAAATAAAGTAAAAAAATTCAGTAACCGTATCTAAAATCCCAACTCAAGTAGAAAGAACCATCAAATCAAAAGACTGTATGACAAAAACCAACAGAAGCACAGCGGTCGCTATACGAAACACGTGCAGTAGGCCTCTCAGATCAAAAACCTCCAAAAATAGAACACATGACATTGCTTTTAATCTCACACACACACACACTTTTGCGAATACTGCGACAAATGGATAGTTTCAAAAAACCTCTTAAACAATTATACTTGGATATACTTGCGAATTTGTATTGCGTTACCTTGAATCCACGGTTGTAATTTGTGCCCGGAAGGTTGATAGGAAGCGAGAGAGTCCCTATTACTAGTTTGCAAAATTCAGTCTTGAGTGATTCAGATTTTTCGTCAGATGCAATACCGATCTGATAAAATGAAGATAACAAAGCCATCTGCACAAAACACACAAAAAAATTAAAAACTTACTAAGGAATGTAATTCATTTGGTACAGGAAAGTGGAAACAGAGGAGTAAAAGCAAGCAACTAACTAACCTCTTTAGTCTTTTCTTGGATGTCAAGAGTTTTACCACCCCAATCACTGAGGTGAGATCTCATAAATTCATCAATCTTAGGAAGAAGTTGATCTCTGATAGTGGAAGGACTAACAATTGAAAGCATTGATCCTCTCATAGCTTTATGAGCAGAACCGTTCACCGCGGCGATATTGCATTTTCCTAAGATATCTAACATGGATTGTGGATAACCAGGAACTAATCCTTTTCCTTCGTTCAGTAAGATATATCTATTCAACTCTGGATCCATTGATACAATTGTTGGACAACCCAATATGTGGGATTTGAAAAAACTTCCATACCTGAAAATATTTGAATGAAAAACAAACAGAAAAAACTGTATTAACTACCAATTTCAAAAACTGAACAGAAATTACTTAAATCAATTTCTGTGGGTACTTTTCAGAAAAATTAAGTGGTTCTATAATTGGCTAATGAAATTCATCCATGCAACACTGTAGATTTCACATTAGAATGTAGAAAATTTCAAGGAAAGAGTTTCTCAAAACATACTAAGTACTCTGTTCTGTAATACAGAGAACTTTGCAACAAAAATAATTACTCATTGCAATCCAAGAATATATCCAATAAGGAAGAACAGGAACAAAACACCATATCTAAGCAACCAATAATTCATTACTACATTATGATTAGAGTAAAGAAATGAATAAAAACAAAACAAGAGAGAAAATCAAATACACAACTGACCTTGCTCTTTGGTTTTTCATGAAGTTGGGACCCTGTTTAAGAAACTCAGTAGTTTCACCAAAAACAGGCCAACCCATAGTACCAGGAGGTAAACCTTTCTTCCTGTATCTAACTTCATTCCATCTAAGTAGCGCAGTACAGATGAAACATAATACTACCACCACTAGAAAAACAACCAAGAAAACCGCCATTGATGATGATGATGAATGCTTCTGGTATATAAATGTTACAACCCACTTCCAACACCGAAGAGATATAGAAGTGTAAAATGGAAAATGGGTTGAATAATTTCAAAGTTAGTCAGAAGTATATATAGGCCTGTGAAGACAGGGAGGGAGGGAGGAGTCTTGACTTATTTTTAGTATGACCACCATAGTCCATTCTATGCACCCTTCCCTAAGCACCCTCCCTAAGTATAGACCCACAGTTATTTAGTAATAAAATCTCACCTCACCCCACAACTCTGTTCATTCTACAGAGAGAGAAAGTGTCATAGTGAATGTGTACTGTGTTGTCTAGACTGGGTAATGTTGGAAATGGAATTGAAGTTGCAGTTGAGTTTGTTTAACTAAGCTGTAATGTAATGAACAAGTAGTAGTAAAATGACTGAGTTTTTGTCTGGTGATGAAAGATTTTGATCAGCCAAGAATTATAAAAATGATGAAAGGCCCACAATTTTGAATCAAAGGCAGGTGAGTGAGATAGAGAAAGAGAGTGGCACATGGACACCACCCAATTGGAGATAGAAGAAGAAGAAGGAGAAGAAAGTTCCCTATCTCGCTCACTCACTGCCTAGAAGGTTTTTTTTTTTTCCATCACATGCCTGTCAAACAAGATCTGTTAATTCTATTTAGACAAACAAATCACTAACAGACAATCTATTAAGGATGATGATGGTGTGTGAGATAGAGTGGAAAAGAGAATTTGATGAAGTAATCTTTCTTCAATTATTTAACTGCACACAGGGTTGAATCTTGTTTTGATAAAGAAGAACCGAATACTATTGTTTTTGTAAATCTTTGTAATGGGAAGCTATGGACTGTTACTTAAAAGACTTCACTAAGTTACAGATTATGTCCCATAGATTTGAGTGTTTTTAAATTAGAAATCATTATGTACTACCTAAAACAGTGTAAAGATTATTTGAGTGTAATTTTTGGCATACAACATAGTATATAATATGTTTCGCTTCCAAAATTTAATTCACTAGCGGTTTAAATAATACAGTTAATGTACCATGTACACCTTAATACTACCTCCGTTTCAGTAAAAGTGATACTTTCACTTTTTTATTTTTATCTAGAAATATGCCAAATTGAAAAAGTGAAAGTATCACTTTTCCTGAAACGGGGGGAGTATGTATTCGCTAGGTGCTTGCTAATGTATACTCGAAAATGGTAAGAAATATTTTTCCTGCTCGAGCATATTCAATCTAGACGTACATTATAACTAATCATTGGGAAATATAATTAATTATTTCTATTAGTTAGACAAATTTTTCAAGTATTTTACAACTAACTGTTCGAAAATGGTCGGTGTCACTGTAGTACAGTGGTAAAGTCATTGAGTGATGATACCAGTGACTTGAGTTCAAAACTCGCAAGCACCAAGTTCTTTACCGATAAAAAAAAAAATTATTCGAAAATGGTTAAATGCGACGTTTGTAATTCGGAAAATAGTCTAATGCATTAGATAAATACTTTCCGCATAAGAGATGCATCGTGTCAGCTGAACAGTTAGATCTAGAATAAAATATCAAGTTCCAATTTTCTCAAGAACTCTCATATTTTCGAGGAAATAGTTAGTATAGATTTTGATTTTGGGAATTCAGAGTAAGAGAGAAATTAAACTATTTTTTGGAGTGAAAGCTATCTCTCAAAAGATATATAAAGAGTGAGATCTTCATGCAATAGTGTAACTGAATTGACTTTAAACATGAATTGAGAGAGTCTTGTAATGGAAATGGACCAATGTGGGACTTCTCAAGAACTCTCCATAATTAATGTTGTAATTTTTAGTTGATTAAGACAATAAACTTTTTGGTTAAAGGGATAAGAGATGGGAATAATTATGTTTAAGCTTTGCAGCCCAAGGTAAGCTGTAAAGTTGGAGACCTCTTGAATACAAGAAGGTTGTATACTGATTTTAATTAAAATCCCCTTCTGTTATCAATCTCATACTATATTATTGCTGATTAAGTTGTCAAAGTAAAGCTAATTCTCTCTTTTAGTTGGCCAAAATTCAAATTTTATAAGGGCCACAAATACAAAAAAGAATAACAACTAATTATATACTAAATAAGAGATAAAGTGATAAACTATATAAGAAATAGAAAACTAAAAGAAATTAGTTTATAGATACAATCTTGATTAAGGGCACTTAATATAAGTATACACCCTCACAAAATATAACAAAGACAGTCAACCGGTGTATAAAGGGCTAAGTTTCACTGCTTTCTTTATGACTTTATGTTAGGTTCAAGGTTGCATAGCAAGATTGCTAATAGGGGTACCAGATTAAGTGGGCGTGTACCAAAACCATAATAAGACAAAACAGATTTTCATATAGGACAAAATAGTTTTTGCCTTGGCTTGGTACACCCCCACCAAACCTGGCACCCCCATTAGCAACCTTGGTTGCATAGTACTCCTTCTGTTTATGAAAAAGAGATACTATCATTTTTCCAATTTGACCTATTTTTGTGTCGCTAAAATAAATAAGTGATAGTGTCTTTTTTTCAGAAAGGGTGGAAATATTAAAGAAGATGCGAGTTTTATTTTCCAACGTGCTTACCGAATTCTATAAGAGTACTAAATTCTCTATATAAAAATAGAGTTTTTTCGAGCGACGTGGTTAATCGGAGCTTCTGGTTGATTCTGGCCCCACCATTTAATTTTTATGGCAATTGTAAAAAAATCTGGAAATAAAATTCAAGAAGATATATTTTCTCCACAATATATTTTATAGACAATCACATTCAAGCGACGTGGTTAATCGGAGCTTCTGGTTGATTCTGGCCCCACCATTTTAATTTTTATGGCAATTGTAAAAAAATCTGGAAATAAAATTCAAGAAGATATATTTTTCTCCACAATATATTTTATAGACAATCACATTCAACAAAAATTATTTCCGAAAACAGCTAAATCTTGAAAAAGTCGTATAAAATTACCAAAAATATATTGACAAATTAATCATAATATATTTTATTTTAATTTAGTCTAACAAACAAATTAAAATAAAATCACATAAAAATATGCATTATTAATCATGATTTCATCACAAATTAAATCAATCATACAAAAAAAAAAATCCAATGTCCAGTGTTCAATTACATTTATTCCAATGAAATTAATTTTAATTATAGTTCCAAACTACTAATAATTGAATAAATTCTATTTCTAATTGCAATTTACAATTACAACTCCAAATGAAATTACAAAAACAATTCAACAATGAAGCTAAATCATGCTTGACCCAAATATGAGTCAATAGCCCAAATTAAAAATAAAAATGTTTAGAGCCGTGGATACATACCAATATTTCGAATTTTCCTCCCCTTTGCTAAAACATTTAATTGTTGGTCCTGTAGAATATTAAAGATACAAAATAATTAATAGAAAATCGTGATGATCAATACATGATATCAAACAAAAAGTTTAGAATAGAAAAACAAAAGCTTTAGTAGAAAAATGCGATAATAATAATGATTTTAACATTACTTTTATTCATTCCGTAAATACAAACCAAAAAAAAAGATTTCATTATGAGATGTAGAATATGCCAAATATCTTTTAGACACAAAAATTGCAATAAGTACATGCAAGTATCCAAAAATAGTGGCTATCCGAAGTATAAAAACTACAAAAAAGAAATTGCACATAAGTGCGGAAATAATATCTTTTTTCTTCTGAATATCCTGATTTTATTACTATACTTTTTAATATTGCTTATTCAGAAAAATATTAAATTAAATGCACTAATAAAGATACTTTCAACTAAGATTGGAAAAAAATATACTTCAACAGGTAAACTTGTGGTTTTCTTTGCTTGAAGTTGCCAAAAATATTACAATAGATGGATATAATCGGGAAAAATGCAGATATTGCTTAATATTATGTTCAAAATAAAAAGGAAATTCCAGATAATTTTAGATATTAATTAATATTATATCAAAAATAAAATCATTTTATTTTTGGGTCTGGTGTCTCTATATAAAGCAATCAAACAAACCCAAACTCCATTTTTAGCCAAACCCTTTTGTTTCCACATTGCTTTTTAAAATTTTGTTGTTATTTCTTTTCTTTTTCCTGCGATTTAGGATTTTTTATGACTTTTGTCATTTTGTTTTGTAGGTATCCTCGATCATGCACCTGTTGCAGTTGTTCCAAAAGAAGCAACATCAAGGTATACCCCTATTAATTCTTGCAAATATTTTTGCGATATCAAACCAAACACCATATTTTTGGGTGTAAAACGTGTTTGCTCTTGACATTGTTTATTTAGGTTGTTATTTATTCACATGTTGCTAAATCATCAGGAAATTAAGGTTTTTTTATCAATTTTATTATCGATCGTGTATATATGATTGTTGTTTGTTTATTTTCCTTTTTATGTTATTACAGGTAACTAAATAGATCTTGATTGATGTAAGAAAGATAGAAGTAGCGGTGAAGAAGATTCATCTATTATGGTTGCAAAATTATATCTAGCATATACATTATCTCCGTGTGATAATGGCTGGTAATATGTACATACACGCATATTCTTCTCATCTATTATTTTGTTATGTTTTAATAATTTTGCGATAATAAAAATATGAAGTCATCCTTTTTTTTTTTTTTTTTTCTTTTGCAATTCTTGATGATATTTTCAGCGTGTGGAGGACCAAGGGTATAATTTAAGTTGGATTCCATTTGGTGCTAAGTTTTTGTATGTTAACTTAGGATCATCTACGACTATGGCGGTTGGTCATTTGTTTTTCCTTTCCCTGATATATGCTTAATTAGTTATTTGTTCAATGTTTTGTATCATCGATGTTTGTTGGAAATTTAATTAATAATGACAAAAATGGAACTACAGTATTGGTTGAGTTTGTAGAGGGGCATGTATTTGGGTTTGTAGAGTGCCGAATTTGCATACTCGTGATTGACTTTTGAAGGGAGGAAGTGTGCGTGGTGTTTTTGTTCTTCCCTTCCACTCATAAGAAAATCCATCATTTTCTTTTGAAAAAAAAAAAATTGTAGCTGTATTTTTTTTTTTCTTTACATATAATTAGATTGAAAAACAAAAAGACCACTGCAAGCGGTTACATCTAAATCCCCTCCCCCCAGGAAAAAAAAAAAAAAAAAAAAAGGCTAACTTGCAGGACAGGGTATCTCAAGAGCAACAAAAACTTGAGACACCTCAGCCAAATACAAAAACAAAATGCAAGTCCACAAATTAACGCTAGACATGAGAAAAAGATTCACATTAAATTTCCACAATGTTAATCTCCTTGTGATTATCTGCAAGATTATTAAAAATATCTTGCCCCTCTTCCTTTGAAGAGGGAACCATTCTCATTTGCAGAGAGATTCCAGCGAGCTGCAGAAGAAACCTTATTAGAATATTTATAGTTTTTAACGTACTAATTGCAATTACACTTTGAGTTGGTATTACAAGAAAATAGAAAATTTATATTGATGATTAAAAGAAAATATTTGATTTGTGGATGTCACACATGAGTCAAGAAATCTTCTTTCGAGGGTTCTTTTATCCTGTATAGATAAAAATAATACAACATCATTAGGAGTAAAAATCATCAGAAAATAAAATTTGCAGAGAGGAAAAAAAAATACAAAACAGACAGCTAAAGGATTCTCAACCCCACAAATTAGGAAAGCTGTCTGTTTCGTCAACTTTATTAGGGAAAATGAAATTTAGGAAGTTGCATTTTTTGTGTAAGATGGAATCTGATAAGTATAGAATTTTTGGACGTCTAGAAGATACTCAAAATTCGAAAATAAATACTCAACCAATAGATATAACCATCCAAAAATAATATTTACTTATTTAGTTATGGAAATAAAATATTACAAAAATTAGCTAAACTCTGATTTTTATAGTCTGAACTTGTCAAATGTAATCCAAAGTACACAATATATATATGGGGAAAAGAACATTAGCCAAAAATAAAAAAAATCTCAAATATATTTAGATATTGATTAGTATCCATTTCAAAACAAAATCGTTTTATTTATAGGAAGTGTCTTTATATAAATTATTAGAGCATAAGCCAAGCAGCATCTTCAATGCCGCTTCTCACTTCCTATAACGGCTTCGTTTTTTGTTTTTTTCTTTTCCAATATGTTATTTTGTTGTTTAATCCGCCATCTGGTAATTTGCAGGAATCCTTGAAACCTTGGCGTTGCAAATGTCATTCTAATGGGATTCCTAATATATTTTCGCGCATGGTACTCTTTCTGTTTTGTGCCAGTCCTCGCTTTACTTTTTTTTTTTTGTATATTCTTTTAGGGTTTTGTCATCTTATTTTTATTTCTGAAGCAATTTTTTTTTGTCATCTGATGTTTGTTACTATTTTTTTAGCAAGTATCATTCAAAAATATATTCGATTGCTTCTTCTTCTTTTTTTGTCTCCAGCTGGTGTTGCTTCTTTTTTGCCCACTGCTTCTATCGGGTATGTAATCTATTAGAAATATCTTGATTTCTGTTGATTTTTAAGCTTTTTGGTTTTTCTCATTCCACTGTACGTTTATTTTTTTTGAAATCTATTGCAAATCAATTCAAGAATTTGGCGTTGTTTTGTAGAATGCAAATAGAAGAAAACTTTGCTTCGTTGGTGGCATGGAAAGAATGATTTACAAGATGGATATACCAAAACTATTGTCCATCAACACATTTGTGAAAATACCTAGGTCTATAAACCGTATTATTCTCCAAGCAGTGACCTATAGGAATGAGAATCATGAATAGAAGGTTAAAGTGATTTAGATACTTAATTAGAGATTTGCTTTTATTTTTCTTTGGAATAGATTTTTTAAATGGGATTTTTAGAAATCACAAACAATTCCAACTTTGTTATGGTTTCCCTTTTTGTAAATGTTATAGTTCTATAGTTTTGCTCTTATGCTACCATTTTCAGAACAGAGAATAAATTATTTTACTTGAAACGTTATTGTGAAGTAGTTTTTCGTGTAATAGAAGATATTCTTTGTTATTTATGGATTGAATTGCCAAACAATGACGCATCTCAGAAGTCCTCCCAGCGCATTGACCCTTAAATTATTGGTTTTGTCCAGAATATTTACAAACTGATCGTAGGGTAATCAATCTTCCCATCATCCTTTACATGGTGTGGGATAATTACCATATGAATTTAGATCTTTACTGCCGTCAATTTTAAATAGTTAATCAAGTAGTAAATTAATTTCAATAGCTATATTCTAGATTAGGGCAAAATAAACCACGTGTAAAACGATATCTTTCTTACCCTAAATAAACCATGTATATTTATAAAGCTAGAAGAGCTTCGTAATATATAAGTACGAGTATCACTACCTACACGCGGTAATAAAAAAAAAGAACAACAAAAATGGCGAGTAAAAACAACCAATTCACACAAAGAAGAACAGAAAAGACTTATGAACAAAGTATGAAAAGGCAAAGTAAACTTATATCTACCTTGAAGAACTTCACATACAAAAAAAGAAGAAGAGACATACAAAGACAACAAAGAAACCATAGGCAAAAGGAGTGTGAATCTTCGATTTGATATGAATGGTATGGTTTTATTCAACCAGTCAAAAGAAGTTTAATCCCGACAAAATAGTTTAAATTTACCTTGCTTGCTATTTTCAATCAATTCTTTGTTATTTGCAGAGCTAAAAAAATAATAAAATTTTATTACTATCAAGAATTTTGAATTGTGCTTTAAAATTTGTTTTTGTTTAACAATAGCTTATAATAAAGATAACTCTGATCAGAACTTATGAAATTTTGTTTATTTTATTTTCTTGCACAATTTGGTTTTGTAATATATTCGCTATTTAAAAAGACCAATAAATATTCCATAAGCAATAAACAGACCCGTGCATCGCACGGGTGAGAAACTAGTTTATATAAAACAATACAATTTTCACCGTCGTAATCTAGATTTACTGAATTAATAACCCAATAAAATCTGGTAACTCTACCGCCGATAGATTTACAAAATAATCATTACCGCAACACCTTTTACCTATTGTTAATAAACAAATAGTAAGGTGAAATGATGATGAAAATCTTGTTAGGTATCAAAAACAAGGTGAAATGATTGGGAGAATTATTTGTTTTGGTAATTTTAATTACGCAGTGCAGTTGTAGGTTTTAATTATCTTTTACTTCTGTAAGAGCAACTGCAGTGGTGCGAGTATAACCAAAGATCAAAGACAAAAAAAACGACCAAATTTGAGTTTAGTCCGCAGTGTGACGCTACGGTAGAAAGACTAAATTTGGTGGAGCGTTAACTATACGTCCGCCTGGTGTGGGGCGTTAACTATACGTTCGCCTGGTGTGGGCGGAGATATAAAGCGTAAAGGAAAAAAAAAAAAACTGGGGCGGAGGTATAATGCCCGCCCCACTAAAGAGAAAACAAACCAAAGAATGCGGCGGTGGTATAAACACTCTCCCCACTAAATTTAGAAATTAAAAATAAAAATAAAAATGGGGCGTTAAGTATACGTTCGCCTAGTGTGGGGCGTTAACTATACGTTCGCCCGATGTGTGGCGTTAAGTATACGTTCGCCCGATATGAGGCGTTAACTATACGTTCGCTTGACTATATTTGGTTTTGGTCTTGGCCCCAGGCCAAATATAGTCTGGGATTTAGTCTTTGGTCCGGATTTTAATCGATAGTGTGTCCGCTCGATTTTTGACCAAATATTTGGTTATACTCGCCCACTGTGGTTGCTCTAAGGACTATGATACATTTTTCCAAGCTAAATAGAAATATTCTAGCCTAGTTGAGTTACAACCAGAATACATAGTTCGTCAATTCGTCCATGCGATCCTACTGCTCCTAAGTCTAGCCCTCGTAAACGAATATTTACTCAAAAATGCTAAATTGACCGCTAGTTTTCTGACCTGCTACATGGATTATAGACCACGAGATTCAGTCTGTGGTCAGTGTAGCAGTGCCCATATTTATACGATAGCTTTTCCTTTACAACTTTTTATGGTAAACATTGAAATATCAAATCATTGCATATAATGCGTTGATGATATGGTTTGTCAACTGATAACCGAATTCTTGATATTTTCCCGACTCCATATCGAATATTTAGGATATTATTTGAAGTTTTGGATATTGATTATATATATCTTATCATATATACTCTACTTATCAAAATAAAAATGGTATTGTTAGTATCTTATTGGACATTTATATGATGTCTGATAACAAACCGGACATCGGATATGTCTAACCAATAGGACGGACATGAGCCGGGACGAGTCTTTTGATTTCGGCCATAGGCCAGACATGGGCAGGGATGAGTCTTTTAATTTCGATGAGACGAAATTTTATCGACAAACTTGCTGAGACGTCTGATATTTCGCTAAGACAAACTTAACGTACGAGAAGAATTTAGTAACAAAAATGATATCCAATCCTAAAAAAAATCGATTTTCTTTCTTTTTGTTCTTAAAAGTTGGCATCTATACAAGCTTAACATATGTAAAGTGTGCAAAATGCTTGGCATATATATTCAGGAATGTAAATTGAAAATAAAGTCTCCGAGATTTTATGGAGAATCAAGAAAGGAAGATTTGATTAAATACAAACAACAAAATTATGTGTTTTTTAGTAGCTTGATTAATTAAAAGTTAATTTTAAATGTTCATCAAATAATTACCAGATATCCAAAAAAAAAAATCTCAAAATAGAGACCATATGTGGAGTATGCTTTTCGGTAGATATCTTCGATCTCATACTAATTATACACATAAAATTATAATGTGATAATGTTTTGTAAGTTCCATGTTATAAAAATAAAAATTTAAATATTTGCGAAGAAAATATCCACATCCTAATACTCATTTTCAAAATGCACTATTTTTCTTTATGATCGAAATAAAATATAGTAATGAAAATTAAAAATGCAATTATAAAATGGGGCGCAACCATAATCTTAGTCTTTGTAATACTAGGTCTGTTACCGTGGTAGAGATGAAGAGCGCCGGCGGCCCCGGCAAAAACGTCACTTACGTCAAACTACATGTTGATAAGCTTCTTTTGCCATAACATCGGCTCATGTCAAACAGCATAGTTTGGCTACAATCGATTCAAGTTGGTGAGGTCACATATTTTGCAATGCACTAATTTTTACTGAATCTATACAATGATCTGATAATTTTTATTTTTATTATAATTGAATCTATTATGCTGAGTGATCCAACATCATTTTAAGCATGTAAAGAGAATGTTCGGCACTTGCAGTAGTTGGCACTCCTACTACGTAATTCAAAACACAACTTGTACCAAGGTACGAAAAAGATGCATAATGGTTGAGTAGCCAAAGCCAAAAAGGCCGGTGTGTAATAAATATGATGTACACTACACGTGTGTAGTTCATTAATAACGATTGGTGTACAAGATTTGGGGACCCATACATACACACGTGCAGCGTACACGTCCCCTTGTCGTGGTTCTAAATTCTAGTACTCTGTTATCGATGACACGAAAGGGACACAAGTGAACTGGATCGGTTGAGTTGCCTCGTACAAGGTGATATCAACCAGGTTTCACTATGGTTAAAAAGTCTAGGTTATTACTAGGAGGCCATACACTTCAACAATATGCCATAGTTGGTATCAAAATGAGACATGCATATTCTGGCGGGCAATACATTTTTATAAATAACAATCGTATTTGGGCGTTGTCAAATCCTACGCTGATGCTATAGAATTAACAATTCATTCGGCTAATTTTCTAAGATTCCTGGAGTTAATGAGTCCAGATATTCTCACATTTACAGAGAGGTGACTCATTATCAGATTTATTGGCAAAAGGAGGAAGCTTTTACAGGCTCTTAATGATGGAGTGAGCCATCATAGTTCATTTGTGCCGCTTTGGGAAGTTATAGATCATGTTTGTTCAACTACGGTTTCAAAAAGTTTTGAAATATGTTGTTTTTTTTAGCTTCCTTTCTCTAGATGTTAGCCTTTGTCTCGTTCTTTTTGTTGAAAACCAAACATAATTTACCTGTCAATATCCGTTTCCAATTTCCAATCAACAACAAGCAGATCTATAGGGCATACATGAACACATACTTCACAAGCAATGCATTTATCAAATTCAAAGTGGATTCGACTGCGGAAACGTTCTGATGTAATCAATTTTTCATAAGGATATTACATAGTTACGGGTAAACGATTCGTGTGGGATAAGGTAATCATGAAACTTTGACCAATATATCTTGCAGCTCTTACTGTTTGTTGCCATAATTAATGAACCCAGTTACCATAGGGAGCATATCGTGAATATCTATGAATAATGTTAAGTTTATTTCTCTTGTTTGAGAGAAGTATATGCTTCTTCTCATAAGCACTTTAATATACCAATTTACTAAACATAATTTACAGTTTATTAATTTTAAAACACTTAACGTAGTATAGTTTGCCAAACGTACGACCGCTTTATTTTCACAGCACAATACAGCAACACACTACACAACACAACACAACAGAAAAGCGTTTTTACAAAACTCACAGCAATACCAAACTCGCCTATAAGGAGACAATTGAGTACACCAATTGTTAAGAACCATTGTGAAGTTATAAGGAGATAGTTGAGTACACCAATTGTTAAGAACCATTGTGAAGTTATAAGGAGATAGTTGAGTACACCAATTGTTAAGAACCACAGAGAAGCGGAAATTTCATATTGTAAAAGTACAAACTCGAATATTTTGTCGAGAAATAAAAGTTGTACTAGAAAACGACTGAATACACACGAAATTAAATCTGATTAAATCAGAGGGAAATGGTTTTTGGATTAAGAATCCACCACCTTGATGATATTTTTCTTCTTGAGAAAGAGATGCACATAACAAGCAGTGGTTTTGCCCTAAACCTTAAACAAAGTGACGAAGATTTCGGCCGTCGGAGCACATCACCAATACACTTAAATTTCAACCCTAAGAAACCCAACCGAGAATAGCCATTGAAGGAAGAAAATAATGCTTTGAAAGCACAGATAAGGCCGCTATGAAAGCGGAGAAACCTCATCACCGACTAATGGCTCAAAAAGCAAACAAACTGGCCCTAATAAGCATCAAAACTACTTACTCTAATTAAATACTAGCTAAAAAGCACCAAATAACAACCAACACTAGATATTTCTGAAATAAATCTTCTCTAAGGTGGAGTAGATCTAAGCAATGAAGCTTACTGCCGAAGGAATGATTCTTTTTGTCGGAAACACTTCTGAGAGAGGAGAAAAAGAGTTTTTATTTTAATTCAGATTATTTTAAATTACCTAATATTCGTGTTATTCCACATTTTGAACACAAAACGGTGTTGTTACTGTGAATCATTTTGATCATGATAATTTAAGTTTTCTTACAATTTTCAACCAAACTCAACGAAGAACAATTGAATATTTGTCGAAATATTTTGTTGTTTGATGTTAAATTTTGTCATCTTTTATTGCGTGTTCTTTTTTCTTCTCATAAATCATTCTCAATTTAGAATAACTGAGCTTTTGAATTCTATAGATATATTTTGTTTTTGAACGATAGAAATTGATGATGAATTAAAAATTTTATAGTTGTTTCCAAGAAAACTAATTACTACATGCTATTATTTATATTTTGAGACGAACCATGAAGAACAATCGGATATATTAAATTATTTGTTTATATTGCTAAGATTAGGCAATGCACAATATCCTGAGTTTTGTTGAATACTAGGTCTCAACCCGTGCCGTAACGGCACGTGCAAGGATATGTGTTTCAAATGTATCAATCGATTCATACGTGTCGTAATTGTCTGAGAAGAATCGAACCGATCGATCCAGGTCTAAATGTTTTGAGAAGTTGGTTAATAAACATGTCTTTATCCTCGAATCTTTTAATATTGTGTATGTAAGTCATACAACCCTTTGAGACAAACATAGTTACTCGTTAGATCAAATCCTATGGGCAGTAGAACATTACTTCATTTACTACTTCAAAAAAATATCATCAAAGGCCATTCACCAAAGTTGTAACAAAACTAAAAACACCTAAAATTACTTTAAAATCAATTAGATTAATCTTGCTAAATCTGTTAGCATTACAATTTAATTTTTTTCTTTGATATAAATTGTCGGGTTCTCAATTTACATAAATTTGTGTTTATTCATTTTCCTAAAATATATAATAATATTTAATTATTTATCCATTTCTTTTCTCGTCTCTTTACCTATTATCATAAACTATTTCTCAAGCATGCATAATTACACGAAGTTGGGGAGAAATGACAAAAACAGAAATCATGACAAAAAATGGGAATAAAGAGAGATGTGAGAAACTGAATTGATTACAATTAATTCACGCGTAGCCTTGCATAATCCCATGAAGTAGGGGAGAAATAATGACAAAAACAGAAACCATGACAAAAGAATGGGAATGAAGAGAGATGAGAGAAACTGAACTGATTACAATTAGTTCGTGTGAAGACTTGTGTTTGGTCTATTTTTTTTATAGGTTTCATTTTTCTTTCTGCCCCCTACCCGGCAAATCTTAAAATCACAACATCTTCCTTTTTTTTGGAAAAATCTGGCATTTTAAAAAATATTAATTTAAAAAATAATAAAAAAAGTAATTTGAAAATTAAAATCAAATTAAAACAAAACAAAGAAAAATTAACCAAGGGTGACTAAATAATTTACCTATCTTAGGAAACCTTTTCTCACCCTACTACCACTACTTCTTCCACCACCATGCACATTATCGTCACCACTCCACCAGTCTCAACAATACCCACGACCATTATCCCCACCGCCGATCCACCCCCACCACCCACCTTCAAAACCACCATTAGTGCTTAATTTACCTATCTTAGGACCCCTTTCCTCACCCTACTACCACTACTTCTTCCACCACCACATTATCGTCACCACTCCTCCAGTCTCACCAATACCCACCACCATTATCCCTACCACTGCCCACCATCACAACCACCATTAATGCTTACTGATATGGTTAATATCAAATAAATTTATTATGTATCAACAAAAATATATTCATTTGATTAATCAAAGAAACATTTATTATGAAATATCAAATGAACATTTATTATTAAATTTTAATTAAACGTGATCATTTATAGCGTCAGATTTATGTTCTGCGAGTATACATTTGATCGTTCTTTATCTAGCCTAACTTGTCCAAACTTTGTTTTGTACTTTGGAAATGTAATCAATTTTATTTTAATACTAAAAACCGTGATTTATTCGATCGGGTACTATAAATAGCTGGGATCCCATTTGGGTGATCCAGCGGTCATGATCATATTGTCTTATATGATTTAGTATCCCCCTCAAAATATTTGTGTTTTGTCCTTACGAGTTGTGCTAAAAACAACCAACTACATCTACCACAATAAAATGTTTCCCATTTTGTAAAGACACAAAACTATTATTTTCCACTACTAACATCCAGCACCATACGTAAAAACCAGCCACACCCACTATTTTTTCCACCACCACTCACAATACCCGCCACCGTTTTCACCACTAACTGCTTCTTTCACTACCATCATTAAAAATTATTAATATAATTTTTAACCGGGGTCGTAGTATAGCTGTAAAGTCATTGGGTGATGATACCAGTTACCTGAGTTCGAAACTCGCCAACACCAAATTCTTTACCAATCATTATATATATAGTTTTTAATAAACTTATTTATTAATAGAAATATGTATTTATTAGATTCATTAAATGAACATTTATCATGAGAAATTAATTAATCATTCATCATGAGCAATTAATAGGACACTAATTAATAAAGTATATATAATGGTGAGTTAAAAAAACCACGGTCGTAGATTTATCCCTCCTAGACAAATCTCGGCCGCTCTTTATCTAGCCTAACTTAGCCAAGCTTTGTTTTGTATTCTAGATATCTTTGTTAAGAGGCAACTTTTGTTACTACCATATGTTTTAAAATTGGTGTGGTTTCCTAATTAGCAACAGAGTGATCCGCTCATAAAGCAACAACTATCTGAGGAAATGATAGGTATGGTGTTTATTCCCTACCAATATAAGTAAAGAAACATCCTATGTGACAAAAGTTTACTCACTTGGGTAAAAATGTTATTGGAAAATCAGAACACACCATATTTGGATCCAGCTATTACAAAATACATTAAAAAAATTTAGATCTAGCGGCGGATTTTAACTGCTTGGGTCCTATGGGCTAGATTGAGCTGCTAGATTAGCAGAAAAGTGTTACAGTTCAAAAAAAACAGTATTGTCTATTTGTCAACATTAGTTCTCTCTCGTAGAATTTGCTCGCACTTGAACTAGCAGCGAGATAGTTGCGCTGAATGGTTCAGCGTCACCAAAATCACTTTTTCGCCGAATATCTGCGCTCCTAAATTTATTTTTTGATCTGACGGCTGAGATTGGTTGCGCTAAACCAAACATCGCTGAGACTGCTAATCTAGCTACTAGATTAGCACTGCCATAGGACTTAGCAGGTTGTCCTAGCTGACATGGACTACTAAATAAGCACACCATAGGACCAAGTCTTAACTCATATTTTTCCCAAGTGGCAAAATCTATCCGCCTAGGGAAGCGCCTCTTTGAGCGTCTATACGAGTCTGGGAAAGGGGAATCTTTATTTTTCCTCGTTTGATTGGGGGCCATAACTTTTTATTTGCACCCCAATTATTTGAGGGGCGTATTAATCCGATATTGAAAAGACTGTTTTACCCTTACTAATACAAATCTTAAAAATCAGTTAACTCTAATTAAAAGCCTTAATTAGGCCCCCAAACTCATATACCCTAAATCTAAACCAAAAAAGAAAATCAGTTTCACTTTTTTTATTTTCATCTTCCTCTCCTCCCCTTTCTCTTTTCCACCACCACCATTAACGATTCCACCTCGATTTTTTTTTCTTCAACCGATTCATCGTTTAATCGTCGATGTTAGAAGTGAATCGACGATTAACTTCTTCTACAAACATGACTCGTACAAAGCAGACCGCTCGTAAAGAACGTCAAATCCCTAATCTCGTTGACACCGTCAAAGGCAAGGTCGTCGAAGGAAGAACTCCCAAACCCAAAAAAACGAAACCCAAAGAAGATATGGGTCCAATTAGAAGGTATGTGAACTTAAACCCACCTTCTATTCGATTTTTTGTTGTGTTTTGATTGTGAAATTGAGTCTGGTAACTGAACTTTAGCGGTTTCAGATGAAGGGTCGTTACTATCGAAATGGAAACCCCTAACGACTTTTCATTTGCATGTATATTATATGAAAAATCTTTAGTGTATTAGGTTGAAGATGACGACCCTAATTCTGCTCCTTCTACATTTTTTCCCTAGAATAGAGTCGTTAATGTTTTAGGTTGCAGATGACGACTCTCTTTTGCCGACCCTTTTTTATTTCTTAACGACTCTATATGGAACTCGAACAGCCCTCTGTTCCAAAAAATGATAGTGTCGTCATCTCATGTCCCCTAGAGTCGTCACTAAACTCTATGCCCTAGAGTCGTCAACCCAAATCGTAGGATCGTTATTGACTTTTTGACGACCCTTTGTTATTTTGAAGGGTCATCATCATATAAATTTGAGTCGTCACATGATATACAAGGGTCGTTTGTTTTGTAGATCATTTGAGTGACGACTCTTGATATGATAACCATAAATTTGATGTCTTATTGGGTTTTTTGGTTTTATTTGTTTTGAAACCAAATGTAGAACCAAAGACAAGGTTCCAATGACGATAACTCCTCCTTCCAAAGCTCCCCGCCACGATAAATACTTACTTGCCGGTCCATTACGCGGTAAAAGGCCGAGTGAGGTATCATTTTCTATCACCAAACCAAGAGACAAAGGTAATGAGTTGTATGATTCATCAGAATTAGACTCTCCTGTTATTTCTGCTAGCAGTAGTGGTGAAGAAGAAGAAATCCAAGAAGAGGAGATACAAGAAGGTGAGATACAAGAAGATCATCCTGTACGAGGTGAGGAAGAATAAGAGGACGACGAGAGTGATAAGGATGATGACAATAATGGTAATGGTGATGATTCAGATGATGGTAATGGTGGTGATGAGGAGGAGGAAGGGGATGAAGGTAATAATGGTGGTGACGAGGAGGAGGAAGAGGATGAAGGGGATGATGCTGCTGGTAATGATGATGAAGAGGATGATGGTAAACAAGATGTATAACATGAGGAACAGAATACAAAGCCGAAGCCGGTAAAGAGGGTTAAGAAGGATAGAACTGATATTGCACCCAGCACGAGACACGTTCCCGCTACTCATTTGATGTTGTCCCCTCTTCGAAGTGGTAAACCTAGAGGAGAACCTAGAGATGGGGGCAAAGTTCTATTTGGATATTCTGGATCGTGGGCTCATACCATCTATGAGACAATCGTAAGAATCCCAACTTTGCTTGCTATTTGATTAGTTTGTTGATATTAACTTTCTAATATGTTTTTTAATATTTATTTGTTTATGTTTTGTAGGATCATAAGAATGCCGCACGTCTTTTCAGGCACCAATCTTCATTTAAGAAAATGGATTTGTGGCCGCTAAAAGGTGAATGTGCAAGAGTTAGAGAATATGTTGAAAACTCCGGTTTGTACCAGGCCGTTGTGAACTCTGTGATTGCGTATGACAAGGTTGCAGTATCTAGTTTCTGTGAAAGGTATTACGCTGAAGTTGACACATTCCAATTTCCTTTTGGCGAGATGGCATTGACTCCTGATGATGCAGAACAGATATTAGGGGTGCAGGTCGAAGGTAAATCAACCGGTGACAAGTTCAAGAGAAGGCCTAGTTGGGATGAAATTTATACATGGACCAAGAACTTGTTTGGCTGGGATAAAGAGAAGACTGATGGGCTTTTCGTGTCGGGAACTAAGTACCCGAAGAAAGAGTTCAAACTTTTGGAGATTAGGCAGATGTTTGCTGGTACAGAACAGAAGGAAAAAGATGAAGGTCTCTCTGACATAGAATGTCGTTATGTGGCGACTGCGTATTTGTTGTACGTCCTTGCGTCGGTTGTATTTCCCAACAGCAAAGGTAATAGGGTCAGCGCCAACCTTCTTCGGCTTTTGGATCCCTTGGAAGATATGAACAAGTACTCTTGGGGGACTGCCATAGTTGCACATCTGAATGGTCAGCTTTCCCAGGGATCTCGCGAACGAATTTCTCAAATTAATGGGAATTTGGCTCTAATCCAGGTATTTGGATTGATGAAAGTTGTCTTCTTTTAGTATGTTTTTTTCCTTTGATATTTTTATGTTTATTTGATTGTTTTAAAAATTTGAACTTTGGTTGTTATAGGTGTGGATTTATGATCATTTCCCGTCACTGTTCAAAGACAATGAAGATGTGAAACTCAGCCCAAAATGGAGCCCAGGTAGTCCAACAGGAACCCGTTGGTTGTATTCTGGTTCTCAGGATAGGGAACAAACTTATGCGTTGATAGAAATGCATCAAAAACTTGACAACATCACGGCGGAAGAGGTAATCTTTACTCCGTACAAGGATGATAGAGTTGGCGCAATGGAAGATGTCGTGTATTTGTTTCACCCTAACGGTTTTTCAATATACAATCCGATGAGAATCATGCGTCAACTTGGGTTTATTCAAGATTCACCCGATGAAGACTATGTACCTCCGTTCAAGCACAAGTTGAACAAATGCGAGGCTGACAAGGATGACATAAAAGTGGTTTATGAACCGCAAATCGATGTCAAGCATTGGAATAATAGACACTCTAGCCTCGTAGACATCACATTTTGGGTGCATGTGCATGAAGGTCACGAGGCAACAACGGATTACTATCAATGGTACGAAGGCTTCTCCCATGGTAGGGTGATACGGATAGATTAGACTATGGGTAGGAGGACCAACAGAGCATCCACCTCTGCTTCTCAAGCTGACGGTAGAGATGATACTACCATTCTTAAACTAGTGGTGAGTATTTATTTTTGTAATTGTGTTATTCATTTACATACAAATATACGTTAGTTAATGTGAATTGTTTTTTGAATGCATATAAAGGGAACGAATGAAGCTTTTTGTCAAGGCTTTTTGTTGCTCGGCTGACAAAGGTGAAGTGTTTGATCATGCGAAGCAACGTCGATACGCTGATTACTGCACGCACATTGAAAATCCTAATGCAAAGAAGATTTTTGCTGAGCTGGCTAAGGAAGGTAAGAGAACCCGGAAAACACGTAGCCAACTAGCACAAGAACGTGGTGAACAGGGGCAAAGTAGCCAACATCATGATGAACAAGGTACTAGAGAAGATGGTGGTTCCCCAGGGGGCAGTGATACTCAGGGTCCTCCTCCTAAGAAAAGCCGGAAAGTTTCCCGGTCAGGGAGGTAAAGAGGAGGTCGAGGTCGAGATGGTGGTCTTGAGTGAGGAGATGTTACCGTCTACTTGAACTTATGTTCATTTTACTTTATGACTTGAACTTATGTGTTTGTTGAAACTACTTATGTGTTTGGTTTTGATGGTTTGTTGAAACTACTTGGTTTTAAGAAGGATGTTTACTAGTATGTTTGTTAGAATAATGTAGGACTCTAATGCAGACAAGATTATACACTGTGACAGAGTGAGGGTCGTCAGCATTGTTTTATAGCAGAATAACGACCATATTTCTGATACACAAAGTCGTTAAGTGTTTCAAATTGAATTCTAACGAACCAGAGAGAAATTAACACAGTGATGACATATTTTTTTTGTGGATAGAGTCGTTATTGGTTATATTGAAACCAATGACGACTCTAGGTTAGCAAAACATCCAGGAGATGAACCATATTTTCTATGGCTAGAGTCGTTATTTATTATATGGAAACCAATGACGACTCTAGGTTAGCAAAACATCCAGGAGATGAACCATATTTTCTATGGCTAGAGTCGTTATTTATTATATGGTGTAGGAGCAGAATATCGCGACATCAATACTTCGCGAGAGTAATAAACAACTACATTGCGAAGGCGTCGCAGGGAAGTAATATAAATGACGCAATGGATGACGACAGTCAAAACATGAGAAAAGTGTGAAGACTTGGCGAAATTTAGGAGTGTCGCAAAGAAGAGTGTTTATAACACTCGCGACACTTCGCGAGTCATCCCCGAAAATAAAGGACAATTTTAGTCTGTCATCCACTCGTGTATTACCCTATATAAAGGGTTGAGTTAGTCTCGTTGTAAGGGGGTTCTTTTTGAATTGTTAAGCAAGTCATTAGGAGAGAGAAAATCTAGAGTGATTGTAATTTCTTTAGCTCTGTTCTATCTATCTTTGTAAACATTTCAAGAAGATAATCAATAAAAATATATAGTTATTCATATTCAAATGGATTAGTAAAGTAAATTCTTGTGAGGGGTGTATTGTGGGATTTCCTGCAACTACATATGCGCTAGAAACAGGGATGAGTAGAAGATCAACCTTGTGAATTGAAAGAATCAGGGGTAACAAAAAAGAAATTTCGGAAAATTCTCAACAATTTACTAAAATTGAGAAATGGCTAGAAGAAGGAATGCATCGTAACAACCAACAATTGTGAGGAGAAGTGGGAGATTAATGGAGAAAGGAGAAATGAAGTAGGTGAACCGTCAAGAATAAACGCAAGAGATAGAGAAGAAGGTCAAATTCAACCACCAATTCAACCAGTACCGAATAGAGTAGTAGATTATGATAGGGTGAGCGTGCATACATGGAGATCAGATTCTGTGGAAGAAAGAGAAGAAGTGCAACAATTGATAAATAATGAACAAGTGGAGAGAAATCGAGAAGAAATGGGAGAAACAGCTCATAGAAATGAAGAAATCGTAGCATTAGAAACGTTGAGACAAACAATACATGAAGAAAGACGATTAGAAGCGGAAGAACGCGCAAATTTAACAAGGCAAAACCATGAATTAAGAATGGAAAATATGAGGTTGCAAAATGGGAGGTCGGGAAATAATACCGAGGTCAAGGTCGGGATCGGTTAGAGATGATAGAAGGAGAATGTTACCCGTAGAAAATGTTAATGAAGAAAATTTAGAAAGAGAGCTAAATCTTGGTGAAGGATATGCGAAAGAAGGGAAATGGTGTGTATTCCGCGTCCAGAGATTATACAGTGGTGACCAAAATAATGGAAATCAAGGAAATAGGCAAAGCAAAATAATCCAATTGATGAAGAAAATCCGGAAGAAGGAAGAAGAATACCGCATGGAAGAGAAACACAGAGAAAACAAAAGGAGATTGAAGATGATATCGAAAAGCATTATATTGAACAAAGCGCGTCTAGCTCGCGAAAGAGAAAGATTAAGAGTAGAAATGGAAGAACGGGAATTGGAGGAAGCAATTCGGCAGAATAATCATGACAATCGAGAAAGAAGGCGCGAGCAAAATCGCAACAATGGAAATATCAATGAAGAGTATGAAAGAATACAAAGGAGAGCTGATAGACAACCAAGAAGAGAAAACGATGGATATAATGGTGTGCGAATTCGAGAACGAGATGGAGGAGAAAATCGCAGAGAAAGAAGAGAAGAAAATGTTGAACAAGAAAATCAAGATAGACATGAACGCAGAAGGAGAGAAACGGAACTAAAAAGACCAATAAATTCGAACCCTGATGTAAATGAACAAATCTTAAGAGAGTTGCAGAGATGAGAGGAATGTTGAACAATAGAAGAGGAGGAGGAAGGAGACAATTGGATGAGGCAATTGAAGAAGCCGCAAAAACCCCTTTACACTAGAGGTGCGGTTGGGAGGAATACCTCCAAAGTGCAATTTACCCGCATTAACCAAAGCATTTTTGATGGAACAACTTGCGCAATACAACACATCAAAGCGTATGTAAGATGTATGTTACAGTGGGAAAATCATGACGCTATATTGTGCAAATATTTCGCATCAAGTTTAACAGAGAAGCATCGAAGTGGTTTGAAGGTTTACCAAGAAACACCATCACGTCATTCAACCATCTACAAGCTATATTTTTAGGGGCATACATAAGTAACAACTCCTCGCGACCAGGAATTGAATATGTATTTGGGCTGAAACAAAGGGTTGGCGAAAGTTTAAGACACCTAACTGTGAGATGGAAGACGATGTGTAGCGAGATGGGCGGAAGAGTGGATGAAAGATATCTCATTTTATCATTTATAAACGCTATGTTCGCAACCAATTTGCTATATATTCAAATTTTTAGAGTCAAGAATACAATCACGATGACGGAGCTGCGAGAACTGCAAGAGGAATATATTGCTTTGGAAGAAAGGCAAAATGAGGTGGAGTCGTACCCGGTTGCGAATACAAGTTCAAATGCTGTGAATGCAAGTTTGTTACCTAAATTAATACACACAGTGGCGAGTACCTCGCAAGGGCAGCAAGAAAGAGTGATAAGTGATGAACAACCAAAGTTAGTAGCCATGGGAAGCCGAGATCAAGAAGAGCTTGAAAGAGAAAGAAACTACTATAACCGTGGCGGCAATAACAAAATTCAGAGACTTGATCATCCGCAAGAAACTTATGGAAGTCAAAGGCAGAATTATCATGGAGGTCAGCGATGTCACGGAGTATTATGGGAAGAAATCAAAATGCCACCATTAAATGATAGCGTTGAAAAAATATGGGAAGCTATACTCTTGATGGAAAACATACCTGCGCCATGGAACATGGGGAATGAGCCACCACCAAGTGATAGAAGTCACGAGTTCTGTTCTTACCACCGTTTTCATGGACACTTAACAAATGACTGTAGAAATATAAAAAGAATCATCCTCAGAATGATTGACCAAGGAAAGCTAAGTCATTTTCTAAAAAGTGAAGGGAAAGTTCAGCCATTACCACCACCGCCAGAAATGCACAGAACAAATTCAACAAAGGGAAAAGAAACATTCTTAATAGAAGTTGGATCGAAAGCTAAAAATTTGTTTTGAATGGTGCAGAGGCAGAGAGTAGCAGGAGCAAAAAGTGTAAGAAGTGAATAATCATCAAAAAGCAACAACAAAAGCTTGTTCAGAGTAAGAGGAAGAAACAATAATTGAAGAAGAAATACGCGAGGATCTCGCCATCAAGAATGTATGACAATTTGATTGAAGAATTGAAAAACAAAAATGATTAAACAATGTAAGATTGTGCGATAGTTTCGCAAACAAAATGAATGATTGAATGAATTAACAAAAATGAAAGAGTGAATGAATGGGACGAACCTTTATGGCGTACACCCTAGTTCGCGAATGACATTTCGCAAGAGGCAAATGTAAGACCTAAAGTGCGTCATATAAGGGGGTATCTCTTGACATGGCTCAGTGAAAAGGTTACACCGTTCCTGGAACCTGAGTCATGAAGATTTGGGGCCCATGAAAGCCTATCCGGGGGAGATACCTTGGATTTCCAACTATATATATAAGGTTATACCCTGGTTGGACGCCCGAGGATCTCTTCCTAGGAGTCAGTGTATGCTCAAGGCGCCGGGGTACACGGTTGAGCCAAGAGTGCCTGGGGCATTTGAAGTGTCTCGGCCATTCTTGGCAAGTCTTGGTATATGCTGCACTCTACCAAGAAAACTCCACTTAGGGTGCGGTCTCGTAACCATAAACCATATAGGTATAAGGGATAAGAGGCTGCGAAAACAACTGGTTGTTGTTAAGACCAGGATGGGAGGAGCTAGTCTTGTATGGCCGATGTACGCCTCCTTGATGGGGCAACCATGGAGAAGATAAGGGGCACCCTCCATTAGGGAGCTGATAAGTGTCAAAAGACGCAAATGTCATGAGGCTTTATTTTCGCAAGGAAATTTAGGCTTGTCATATTTGTGCGATGATCCCGTAGAGGCAATAATACGACGCAAGGATAAGGCGAGATCAATGGGTTTTTGCATGAAAATACAAAGACGTCCTGCGATTTCGTCGCGAAGACGGCAATGTCATGGGATTTTACACTCGCAGGAGTATTTAAGCCTGTCATATTGTCGCAGATAAAATATCCTGCAGAGGCAAAAATACTTAACAAATGATAAGACAAGGTCAATGGGTCATTACATGAAAATGTAATGACGTCCTGCGATTTTGTCGCAACGAGGGGTGGCGAAATAAGACCTTTAATTAGGAAGGCAAAATAAGACCACACAAGAATGATAAGACAAGATCAATGGATTTCTTCATTCGTAAAGACATCCCGCGATCTTGTCGCAATAATGAACTTCAACATAACTACAAATACAGACATATATTGAGGAAGCGAGTAAGCTTGCGAAAACGATTATGTTCCACCATAGAGTTACAAATAATAAAGGATGAAGTCAGAGATTTCATTACTCAGATATAATTGGTCAAATTCCTCATTTGAAAATGAATAACAGAGGCAAGTATGGGAATGAATAAGATAAAATCTTGTTATTCATTTCCACATGATGGATTTATGTATTCATAATGATGGTCAGTTGAATTATAAAGAAGAATTGCTTGACGAATACGCACAAGTAAAGAAAACGAAGATTGAATTCATATTTGACAATCCAAGAAGATTGAAAGAGTATATATATATTACAAGAAGCGAAAGAAGAATAAGAAGTTATTTCTTGGAGGATTCTTCTTCTTGGTCAGATTCTTCAGTTCCATCATTCTTTTCGCCAGATTCTTCTTCTTCGCTAGCTTCACTATCAGAGACATCCGAGAAAGGTGTATCTTCAGGAATATCATCGCGAAGACAAGGATATGAACTAAGAGGAATGCGGTGATCATTGCAAACCATTTCAATAGTTTGATTGCGAAAAAAACGAAGCAATAATATTGTTGAAATTCGCCACTGTAGCTTGCAGTTGTTTCTTCAACTTAAAATACTTATTATTGCGAAGAGAAAGGTCTTCTGCGAGTTCCCCTTTTTCAGACTCAAGTTCTTCAATCCTTGTTTGAAATCTCTTCTCGGATTCTGCAAAACATACGATAATGAATTAACAACACAATAACAAGATTTCTACGAGAGATAAAAGAGCAGTAAAGTATAATAAACAACCTTCTCTGTCAGATATCATGTCTTTAACCAAGGCAGTATGCTCGGCATGAAGGCTAACATCAACACCTAAATTATTCCTGGCATTATCTAGAACCTTCGCAGCCCAAGCGAATTCATCATCATTATTTATAACAAGAAGCGAACGAATTTGATCTTCTCGCTCATTAAGTATAGCATTCTGACGAAGAGATTCATCTCGTTCAATTTGTACTTCGAGAAGAGATTTTTGAAATGTTGCTAATGCCTGTGCACCTTTATTAGCAATGCGATCTTTGTCATCTATAAGGTCACTAATTTTCTTCCTTAAAAGTTCGGTTTTTCTATGGGAATCAAGATACATTTGTTTAAATCGGTTGGCTAAACCTAAACTAGATCTATGCTCAATCTCTAAGAGACGATATTTGGTTTGAAGTTCATTTAATGAAAGGGAATCAACTTTGTTTGACGAATTACTTAAAGACTCGTTGAGATGGGTGAGAAGAACATCATTATCCATAGGCTCGGGAAATGAATGGAGAAGAATGGCTTCTTCAGAGAGATTATATATGTCTGCGAAAATAGTAAATCAGGCAAAGAATAGTAGATGACAAAGTAAAGACGATTTGAAGAGCAAAAATTTTTGTACCATAAAGTTGTTGATTTGCGCTTTGAAGAGTAGATATTTTAGTCTCCTGAGAAGTGAATTTAGTTTCCAATTGTTGAATTCTTTCATCTTTCTTGCAAGACATCGCAACCTTAGTTTCTAGTTCTCGGATCTTCTCTTTAAGTTGGAGATTTTTCTTTTCAAAGTTGTCGCGTCTTTTCTCGTGATCTGAGGCAACAACAAAGGAAGCTCTCCCAGACTATAAAGGAAAATAAAGAAATTGTTAAGATAAAGCTTAAAATCGAAATTACATAGAAGCAAAGGAATATGAACATACCAAAGCATTGAGAGCATTCAAGTGGCTGGAAGTCAATGTTCGGGAAACTCTGCGAAAAGATTCATTATCCTCTAATAGCGGGGCATCGCAGATTTTCGCGAGAGCTACGCAAGTTGTAGATAAGTGATCATCTCCCATTCCTTGCTTGGAATCGGAGAAAACACTAGACAGTTGCGCCATAGAAGAAGTAGTAGAGTGATTCTCTTTCGCGGAGGAAGTACCAACTTTATTTTCATCTTCATCAGAACTCTCACTTTGGTTTGAGAGCTACGATGAGAAGAGGGATGGGTTTTCCGTTTTTAGAAAGCGGATTTAAGACTTGTCCTTGCGAAAAGTGATTTTATCTTTGCCTTTAACCTTCGCAGCTTCAGTTTCTTCAACGTCAACCTTCGCATACGCATGAAGATAAGAAACAGAGGCAACAATATTGTTTAAAATAACAAAAGAAAATGTTTCTTACTTCATCCGTGAGCGATCGGAGTATCGCCTGGTACTTGCCTTTGGATCTTCTTTATACTTCTTTCTCATTCGACAATCTAAATTTTTTGAAAGATTAATAAGCAAAGGAGGAAGAAAATGTCGCAAAGTAAAATTGAAAAAGGAAATATACCTCTTTTGCCTTCTCGTGCCACTTAAACTCCCAAGGATGATAATTCGCAAGGGTTGCAGGGAGAACATGTGAACTGCGATGTAAGGTCCATTCAAAAATAAAGGAACAACCCACCATTTCTCATCTTTGGAATGACGAGGAGTACTATTGTTGCCCGAATGCGTCAATATCTTGCATGAGCAGTTTATCAAGCATCAACATTATCTTTTTCTTCATCGAGCACCCCAAATGAGATTTATCATTTCTCATATTTATAACGCATAATTCGCAAAGAAGTTCTCTACAAGTATACTTCTCGGCGGCTATCTCTAAATTTACAAATCTAGGATCTTTGACATTATCGGGATATAAAGATCCTTTACCAGTATACGGTTTTGCGAATTCAAGCATTAAACGGATGCAGTCGCCACTCAACTGATAAACAACTCGCGAGAATTTTTCATGAGCAAGGATTTCATAGAATAATGGTATCTCGGGATTGTATAGAGGAATGGGGAGTCCTGCGAGGAGTTGACCTAGCGAGACTATGATTTTATGATCATCACATTGATGATCAGAAAACAATTTTGCAGAAAGTATAGATGAAGATTCTTGATCAGGAATGGTTGATAAGGTGAAACCCTTTTCTTGTAACTTCTTTTGAACATCATTAAAAAGGGGTGCGTATGTACGACCAAGTGAAGCCATTATTAGAGTATGGGAATGAAGGGAGAAGCGAAAATCAAGAGAAGGAAAAAAGGATTTACAGTAGCAGAAACGCAAATTACGGAGGAAGGAAGCTGAAGGAAAGTTGCAGAAAGAAAATAAAAGAGAAAAAGAGAAGGGTGAGAAAATTATATATAGAGAAGAGAATCCTCGAGAAAACAAATGCATTTAATGCGAGATGGGACGTGAATGGTCGAGAATAAGCGGTTGAAAGAGACGTGTCAAGAAAAGAGTGGAAGAAGAAACACCTGTAATAAATTCCGTACATGAATAAAACGAGTAAAAATGAACAATCGCGAGATAAAGATGAGTAGTTGCGGCATTTTAAAATATTGGTTCTCATGACATTCTCTTCTTCGCAGAGAAGACATGAGAAGAGGCAAGATGTAGGAGCAGAATATCGCGACATCAATACTTTCGCGAGTAATAAACAACTACATTGCGAAGGCGTCGCAGGAAGTAATATAAATGACGCAATGGATGACGACGGTCAAAACATGAGAAAAGTGTGAAGACTTGGCGAAATTTAGGAGTGTCGCAAAGAAGAGTGTTTATAACACTCGCGACACTTCGCGAGTCATCCCCGAAAATAAAGGACACTTATTTGTCATCCCACGTGTATTACCCTATATAAAGGGTTGAGTTAGTCTGTTGTAAGGGGGGTTCTTTTTGAATTTTTAAGCAACTCATTAGGAGAGAGAAAATCTAGAGTGTAATTTCTTTAGCTCTGTTCTATCTATCTTTGTAAACATTTCAAGAAGATAATCAATAAAAATATATAATTATTCATCTTCAAATGGATTAGTAAAGTAAATTCTTGTGAGGGGTGTATTGTGGGATTTCCTGCAACTACATATGGAAACCAATGACGACTCTAGGTTAGCAAAACATCCAGGAGATGAACCATATTTTCTATGGCTAGAGTCGTTAGGTTGATCATATAGCAGATCAACGACTTTAGATGTGTAATAAATCCAGAGAATACCACTTTTAGGTATATAGAGTCGTTGTTTTTATATGGAAAATAATGACGACTCTTAGTTAAAATAAAATCCAGGACAATAACCAACATGGGTTTATAATTGAGTTGTTATGTTAATAACATAGCAGAGTAACGACTCTGTGAAAATAACATTCCATCAATCTCGTATTACATAAGAGTTAATATGGGTATTCTTGAATTTGACACATCAAATGTTCGTCAATGAACCTTCTCGCTCGACGATACAACGTTGTATATTCTTTGTGGTGAATGAACTTAGTTTCCCCATTACGTATTGTCCATAACCCATTGAAACGTTCCAGATGAAATTAAACGAGGAATGTTATATGTTAGTAACTTTGAAGCAAGAGAAAAGTATAAATATTAACGAATTACTCACTTTTTCCTTAAGAGGAGCTCGTGGATGATGCTCGTACACCATATTTCTAACTTTTACATACTCTCTCATTGCACTTTTAATGTAGTTGAATCGAAATGCCAAGTCTCTCCATTTTCGGTTATTAGGATTCGCGGTACGCCCGTAGAAGAACTCCTTAACTCTCTTCCAAAACATTGAATAGATTTCATTTGTACGTTCACGAAAGGTATTAGAAAACGATTTAACGAGACACAAATCTTCATACGGTTCCCATTCAGCCATTGTAATTGAAAGATTACGTAGTTTGGTGGAAAAAAGAATGGTTTTGGGCTATTTTCTCAAGAGGATGGGGTGGTATTATATAGAAGAAAATCCCAACGGTCGTTTTTTTTGAAATTCACAACATGGGTCGTTAGCTATGTGATCAAACAAGTTGACGACTCAAGAGCAGGTTGTTGCAAAATTAATTATATGACGACTTAAGGTATAGTCGTCACCGAATTAACAAACAGAGATAACGACTGTTTATTAAAATAAATTGAATCTCGATTGAAAGGAAACTTGGAATAGTAGCATATTAAATATTAATTAGAAGGTGGAAATTCCTTTGAACACATTACATGTTATTCTGTTTCAAGTGCGAGATTCAACCAAAGATTGCGGCTTCGATGTGATAAAAAGGCTCTCCTCTCCATTTGGTATATGCGGCATGGGCAGCACGCCTATCCCCTTTGTGCCTCGCGAGAAACTCGTTGTATTTGGTGCACCATTTCATAACAAGAATCGTCCTATGACTAATGTGGGACGGCAAGTAAGGATATCGTAGTTTCTTGTTGTTATTAACGAAAGGACCCGAACGACCTTGGCTCCAAAATATACTATCATGTTGATGTTCTTCGTGGAGATCCTTGACGATGTAATAATTTTTAACCCATTCGGTCTCTTCCTCGACTTGCTTGAATCTTTCAAGGAGTTGGGATTGTTCTTGGTCTCGTTTTTTTGGCCTCGCGCAACTCTTCTTCTTCCTTCGTAGGATATGGCGTGAAAGTGTATGGTTTTTTAGTAGGTCGCATGCTTTTTTTGCGTATCTCTTCTTCCATTGCCAATATTGATTTGGTTGGTCGCTTGCATCTTCTAAGTATGTTATCAATTGAATTGGTAGTTGATGAAGGATTTGCCATTCAAAAACTAAAATTCGTGAGGTGGTTTTCAATTGAATTTGCTCCTGGATGTGTTCCTCTATATATAGAATAATTACCAACGGCTATTTTTTTTGGGAAAAAGTGTATACAAAAAGAGTCGTTGGTTTTTTTTAAGAGAGTCGTCCATGTATACACTATCATGATGACGACTCTCAGGCGTATAACTATAGTCGTTACTTTGTATGTATATAGGGATCACGACTCTTGGTATATAAACATCCAGGAGACCATCAAATTTTTAAGGTTAGAGTCGTTAAGGGGTATGTATATATGGATGACGACTCTTAGTTTGAAAAACATCCAGGAGAAGAACAACATTACGACCATAAGAGTCGTTAGGGTGTATGTTAATATAGATAACGACTCTTAGTTGGAAAAAACATCCTGGAGAACATTTAGAGTCGTTTAGGTGTATGATAATTCAGATGACGCCTCTTAGGCGTATAAACATCCAGGAGACTATCAAATTTTTACAGTTAGAGTCGTTAAGGTGTATGTATATATTGATGACGACTCTGTAACATAATTCAAATTACCTATGAGGGTCGTTGGTGTTTTAATCCAACTAGGATAACGACTGTAGATAAACAAGAGTATGCCGCAAGATAAAACGCGTTGTATTCATTAAGCATTCTTCAAAATACAAATATCTGGGTACAAGATACAACCATTATCAAAAAGTATGCTTCAAAATGCAATGCATAGTTGAGAATAAACATCTTCTCTCACGATTCATTGCCCAAGTCTAAGTAAACCGGGGTTGGGTCTATAGCATTCCAAATGTTCATTCCATACTCATACTGGTTTGTCCACTCCTTGGTGTTCTCTCCCCAATCACCATACACCCGTGGTAGAGGACATTCTTCGGAAATCTTCAAGCCTATGTAATGGTTATCATTGACATGTGCCATTACAATTCTTCTTTTCTTTATCGCCGCCTCGCACCTAGTTTTTGAGGGTACGTACATACAAGAGGCTCCCGGGAAGCCTTTGCTGAATACAATTACAACACAAGTGAATGTGTCCGCCAAAAGTTGGCCACCAAAAGGCATTTGCATCCAAAACTTATAACCGGCCTTCTTCGACCCCTTCCTCCATTTCACGTTTGAAACCAACTCCCTAAACTTCAATTCCCTCTCTTTTTGATCTCCTTCCATGAGCATTTTCAAATATAGTTGTTTGTCCCGAACTAGTTTTTCTCGCCATTTTTTTCTTGCATATTCGATTTGGGTGAGCTTAAGTTCGTCGGCCTCGTCGAAATGCCCTAATTGTTCCGTTGCAACATGGTAACCACAATTTCCATCGCCGTCAACGTCGTCGGTGGATAAAAGGTGATCCAAGATGACGTGAGGAAGTTGATCGGTATACTCTTTATACAAAGTATAAGCAACACGATGTGGTCTTCCTTGGGAATCTCTAGGGGTGCGCGGATTACCTTTTATTCCTCTTATCGTCACCATTCCGCTCGTTTGGCTTTACTGGGTACCGACCACATGGTCTACAACATCCATGTCTTCCTTTTGTTTCACTTCTATTTCACTTTGGGTCAAATCTTGTTTTTTTGGCGGACCCCTTTCCTTGGGTACGAAAGAGTTCTCATACTCTGTATATTCCGCCTGGACATACTCATGACGTGACAGGTCACTTTTGCAACTCTTTGCCGCTTTCACGGTTTCTCTAAACGACTTTTTCGTTGTCGTTCTACCCGGTGGTTTTTGTTTGATTGGATCTTCTTCTACTCCCAAGCTCTTATGGGCAGCCGACCACAAATTAGAAACCAGTATCTGTCTTCCTGCACAATTCATTTTTCGATATTTCTCATTGATATACTTGCCAATCTCAAGGTCTCCAAATTGTTGTTCAGCGGCTCCTGTGGGATTTGGGGTGAATGAAAGTTGCTTCCAAAAAGGATTGATATCTTCAATGGGAATGATCACCTTGTACCCACCGAGCTTATGTTTACACGGGAGGCCAAGCCACGTCTCAGTTGTACAATTACATTTAATCACTTTTCCATTGGAAGCTTTCGCGCGAAATTTGTACAGTTCAGTCATCATATGCTTTATTGCCCACCATGATACTTGGTGTGAAACCCCACTTAGCAATTCTTTGTCTTCCATGTATTGCTTCAAAAAACGGTCCTTACTATACTCCATCTGAGTCACTATCTTTCTAAGATCATCCTCGGCGTGCTCGTGAATAGCTTCCTGTACCATAACTACCCCACCAGTGTTCTCTTTAAGAATTTTTTTCAAACGTCCATGGGACTGCTCTGCAATACTCGTGGACTCATTTTGGTAGTGCTTGTACTTATTGGTCCATGCATAAACAAACTTCTCCTTCCAAGGATTCAACCATGTATCTAGGCAATAGTCGACAACCTTCTTATGATCCGTACTCCAATCATCAATAAAATTTTGAAGATTTGCATAGTACTTTACTTCGGTCTTCGAATGAGCCAAATTGTCCCAAAATTTGCAGAAATCCTCCCATAGATCACCATCTTCAGCATATTTTTCCTTTTCTTTCCTTTTCTCTTCGGCTATCTCTTTTTTGAAAGTTTACTTAGACGCTCGTCTTCCTCCTTGGAACGTTGATTACCCTTTGCAGGCTTGATCTTTTGGATATGATTCTTGCAATTAGAAAAAATATTCATTTGGATGTGCCACGTACAAAGAAAATGTTGAGCAAGTGGAAAACTTGACGAACGACACTCATTACTGCAAAATCCCTATCCGTAAATATAACCTGCGGTGTCTCTTCGCCACGGTAAATCAACCTAACTTGTTCCAAAACCCAAACATAGTCCTCTATTTCTTCCTTTTCCATAAAGCACCATACCACAGTGAATGATTGCTTATCCGAAGTATGACTAACCACGTTCAACAACGACATGTTATACTTGTTGGTCTTATAGGTGCAATCTATGAACAAGACCTAGTAAAAACACTGAGCCAAATCCACCATCCTAGGATGGGCAAGAAAAATATGAGTCACTTTGTCGCCCGGACCCACCCTTCTTTACATGGCATAGTTAAGTTTTTCTGCCAACCACTCTGATTGTTGCGTAATTAATCTACCATCCCATTCAGTTCTCTTGATCGTTGCTTTGGCAGCGTAGATTGTGGAAATAATAGACAAGTTTGTCTTATCTTCCGCCCTTATTGCATTTAGGATCTGAAGGGGCCTACATCGCTTCATCTGCCGGACCTTTTCCATTTGATGTGGTTTCAATATGGCATATGCTGGGTGCCCTAAAAGACTAGGTGGAGGATGGTTGTGACGACCATCCGGAATACTATACAACCTCCATAGATGAGTTTCATGATGCCTTTTGAAAACAATCCTGAAGGGGCATTGTATCTTCTTCGACGAAGTTTTGTAGACCCTCGTCGTCTTCTTCTCATACTTGTAGTTCTTCCCTTTGTGACTTTGTTCCTTATCCCCCGCTCTCTCGCATACCATCTCCATTTGCTTATAATCAACGTGTTTGCTTTGAACAACTACGCACATCTTCTCTTTTGCCTTGGAAATAATCCATTCCTTGACCTCAGCCTTTGTTTTCCACGTCTGCATTAAAACCAATGACACGTTCATGATTCAACACTAATTAAACAATTTTCATAAATATATACATCGATTCAAACATTAAAAACGTACCAAATCGGTCATATAGTGTTGGGAGGTATCCGGACCGATAATGGAGACGGGGTCAGGTTGAGAGCTCGCCTGTACAACCAACTACAGAGAAAAGAAAAAATATCATTCAGCAGTCGTCAATTTCTGAGATGTTAAAATGACGACCCTAACAGTCGTCATCTTTATTTACAGGTTGACGACACTAACAGTCGTCAACATTAATTTTGTAGAACAACGACCCGTTCCTCGATAAATGACGACCCTCTTTATACAAAGACGACTCTACATTCCCAAATATAAACCATGCTGCCCAGTTTTCACCTTGGGTCGTTACTGTATATATATCTAGCTTGACGACTCTTTACGAAGTTATTGCAGACTTTGAAAATCAACGGTAACTTTGACTAGTAGGAGCAGTTATTGCAGAAGTAACCGTTTTTTATTAAAAAAAAAAAAAACCAGCCGTTGGGTACATTTTTGCTATAAATAGAGACCTATCTCTTCCAAACTTATTCACCCATCACTTTAAATCTTCCTAAATCAGTCACCCATCACTTTCAAACACTAAAAATGGCTCCAACTCCGTTCAATAATCTAGAAGATGTTGCTATTGTTAGAGCACACACCACTCTCACAAAGCACTCCATTGAGGAAGCGCAATGGGTGGCCAGTAACGAAGACCCAACCAGAGGGCCTTACCTAGGGTTGGATCAAACCACCTATGCTTGATGGAAACGTGTGTTTAAGGTTTTCAAAACACTAAACGGAAATTGTTCAAGGAGGACACTCACGCAGAAAAGGGAAAGGTACGCTTATTTATACAATGAATGCGTATTGTTGAGAGAGGAATTGAAAGCTCGGGCTAACGCTATGCCCAACGAACCTCGAATGAGTAAAGTAAGTTTGTGAATCAATAGGCCTTTCATCAAAAATTATTTATTTGGTTATCATTATTCAACAACGCTAACTTATTTAAAAAATTGTTTTTCCAAAGATACTTTGGGTCGGAGCCAATACGAATTAAAGTACGGCCATGAGTTTTTGCACGAGGACTGCTACACTCTCTTGGAGGAAGTTGAATGGCAATTCGCCCAATATAATTAAAATCGTATAGATTTTCTAGCGCAATGTATTGAACAATTTTATGTGTTTTCCTTCTATTTTATTTCAACTACATGTATGTTTTTTCGGATTCAATAAAACGCATGACTTCAAATATTGGTTCAATAACTATAGTTCATAAAGGGTCGTCATGATTTGTAAAAACACAAGTGACGATTCTAAAGATTGTTTGAAATTGTTGGCATGAGTCGTCATTTTTGGAGAAAAACATATTAACGACTCTAAAGGTCACTTAACACAGAGAGTATAGTCATCAGTCAGTAAACAAAACACATAGACGACTCTTTTGATCATCAAGAGTCGTCACTTGATTAATATATATAATAACGATCCTTAAAGCAGTTAATGTGAATTCACCAAATGTGGTTGAGTCAGGCAACGGTTAAAAATTCAAAAAAGTGATTGTTGGGTCCTTAATCTCTATAAATAGAGACCCATATCTCACCCCTTCTTCACCCAAACCATAATTCTCAACCTTCACATTCATTCTCATTCATTTATTATCCAAGAGGAAAAGAAGAGGAAACACCATGACTAGTACTTACACTTCGGAAGAGAATTGCGCTATTGTGAGAGCTTGGAAAACAGTCACAAACCACTTTGAATATCTAGGAAAAGACATTTATCAAACATCGGATGCTTGGTGGAACCGTGTATTCATTGTTTTTGTGGCGTTAGACGGAAATTGCAACTCAAGGTCTTTGAAACTCGTCAAGGAACGGTTCGAGGAGATATTCTTCGAGTGTGAAGTTTTCAAAAGAGAAATCAAGGCCGCAAGGGAAGCCATGCCCAATATGTTGGGTGCTATAAGAGTAAGTATTTAAACAAGAGGTAAAACTTATCCAAATCTTTCAACAATACTAACTGAGTATGTTTATGCGTTTCGATTGAGGAAGGCGTATGGCTATTACGAGGAGCTTCGTGGGAAAAAGTTTGAGTTCGACGATTGCTACTTTATCTTGGAAGGCACTATGTATAATTACGCCATTTATGATTAAGTTTATAAGTGCACCGTTATTATCTATTGTATATCATTTCCTTCAATGTATCGCTATGAAAGATGTATGCCTTTTACGATTCAATGCAATGATTCTATGAAATCAAAAGTTATGATAATCCAGCGCAAGGGTCGTTAGTATATTAAATAAAACACCGAATGACTCTACATAAAATTTGAAGTGGATGGATAGGGTCGTCATCTTCTACGAATACATATATGACGACTCTAAGTGTTTTATTTACTGAGAGTTTTGGTTTTAGAGTCGTTTGTCTGTAAACAAAAAAATTAACGACCCTTTTTGACCTAGCTAAAAGAGTCGTCAGTGTTTATCACACCAACCTAACGATTTTTCATAACCTGGAAAAGTTGCAGGTTTAAGTCTTCATTGGTAGTTTCAATTCACTGACGACTTTAAAGAGTCGTTACTGAATCCAAACCCCGACTATAACGACTCTCACACTGACTAGTTCCATAGTGACCATCAATCGACCACTTGGAGCACTATTCAGACAATTTCAAGAGTACATGAGGTTTACCTGATTGTTTTGAGGTGCGGGTTCTTCATTTTGAGTATCGGTTCCTTCATTTTGAGCAGTAGGATCTTCATTTCCACCATTATTCATGGCTTCCTCCATTAACATCTATTCATCAAACATCCAATCCATAGGATTATTAGAGACAATCTCACCATCAACACAATCATGGTTGTTATTTGAAGCTTCACCAACTTCATTCCCTCCACTTGAATCACTCATTTCTAAAAACCCTAGTTTTTCCACTCAAAAACTCCTCCTCTTCTTCTCAACACATAAAAACCCAAAAAAAAAAAATCACCAAAATTTTATCCCAAAATCAGATTTTTATCTAAACACACTTACCACACTAATCCACTTAATTAATTTTTAATACTAATCACTCAGGGGCATTTTAGCCATTTAGAAAATATTTTTATAAGGGGTGACCCAAATTAGGATTGGGTGACCTTTTTTGTCCTCTAGTGCTTGGCCCCCAATTAAAATGTTTGGCCCCCAATCAAACTAGGTTATTTTTCCCACGTCAGATTTGATGTTTTTTGTTTTTGCTCCACTGCTTCACTTTTTTTTTTTTTTTTTTTTTTTTTGAAAATTCAACTTTCATTCATTAACTAATGTACATTTTAGCTTCTGCCATTGTCTTGCAGAAGCTTTTGACTAATTACATTAGGAGGAGAGTCACACCACACAACATTACATATGTTAGTTCTAGCAAACTTGGCCAAAGCATCTGCAGAAAGATTACAGTTTCTACTGATATAATTTACAATGCAGTCATGAAACAAGGAACACATATCTCCGATATACTTGATGAGTTGAACATCTTCTCTTTTGCAGCTCAAATCACGCCTGGAAATAGTTCGCCGCCACTCCTTTATTATCAGTTTGTACAATTAGTTTTTCACAATGCCTTTGTTGACCCCATTTCAAACCTTCCAAGACTGCAAGGCCTTCAACTTGATCAATATCCCTTGCGGTTGTGAAGAGAGCTTTAGCGGCTAAGAAAGTTCCTGCATCATTACGTATAACAAGACCCAGACCAGCAGAGTTATGATTATTAGTCATAGAAGCATCAACAGTAATGGAGATCCATCCCTGGGGTGGAGGAATCCAAAATATACGTGAATTTAATAGCCTAATGATGTTTAATGATGCATGGTTATCTAGGTGAATATCTATATAAAATTGTTGACAATACTAATATATGCCTCCGATCGAGCTGGTTGGGCTTGGTTTAATAGCTTGGAACACCAAAGAGCAACGAGCTTTCCATATAAACCACATTGTAACCACCAATAGATTGGAGATTTGAGCTTCCCAAAATGAAATTGGATTCTGCTTTTGAGTCCACGATAGTAACCACTCTTGTAAGTTGTTAACTGGAATGATATGATACCATAAATACTCAGAGACACCAAGCCAAACTGCTCGCGCAAATGAACACTTCAGTAGCAGATGCATTGCAGTTTCAATCTCCATTCCACACATTGGACACAGCTGTGACTTATGGGGGTATTTATATATCACATTGCATACTGGGAGGATATTATGTGATAACTTCCACATGAAGAACTGAAGTTTATATGGTATTTTCATATGCCACAATTTTAACCAATAAAGTGCAGGGAAAGTTATTGGTAAATTCATACCTTGCTGATGCTGGAGAATTAGTTTATTATAGGTAGAACTCACTGTAAACTTGCCTGTTCTTGTGAGTGACCATTGCAGGCTGTCTTCAGCTTCAGGAACTAATGGGATGTGCCGCATTTTAGATATTGTAGTTGGGTTGAAGTATATTTGAAGTTTTGATAGGTCCCATTGCTGATTATTGGTCATGAAATGAGCTAACTTTAGCGGTTGATGTTGATCCAGGTGAGATGAAGGTGTGATTGTAGATGTAGTTAACCAATGGTGTTTCCATGGTTGAATTTGGCAGCAATTTCCTATAGCCCATATGTAGTGTTGTTTGATTATCTCAAGTCCTTGTAATAAACTTCTCCAGATCCAGGTGCCAGTTGTTGGTAAAACATCGGCTAGTAAATCTTTGTTGGCGAAGTATCTGGCTCTTAGTACTTGTACCCATGGTGCTTCTGGTTCTATCAACAATCTCTAAGCCAATTTTGCTAGCAATGCCAAGTTGAAGAGATGTGGATTTTTAAAACCCAGGCCTCTTAGTCTCTTAGGAAAACATAACTTATTCCAAGATTTACAGACATATTCCACCAGTATCTTCGTTGAATCAGATTTATCTTTTGAATGGTTTTATTTGGCATACGGAAGTAATTCATGTGAAAGTTAGCCATGTTGCTAATGACTGCCTGTATTTGCGTAGACCTTCCAGCTTGATTGATAATTTTTCCATGCCAGCCTTGTAATCGAACTTGCATTCTATCAGTTGTTGGAGTAAAACATGCTGATTTATCTCTGGATGTGAATAGTTGAATGCCTAAGTACTTTTCAGTAAGTGGCATTGGTTTCATATTAAGCATCTTTAAAATTCTGTCACATGCCACTGGAGATAATTTTGAACTGAAGCAGACACTCGACTTTGAGTAGTTTATCAGTTGACCCGACAGTAGACTAAACTTTTGAATGATGTCTTTCAAATTTTGAATGTAATTACCTTTTGCTTCTGTGAACAACAGACAATCATCCGCAAAGAATAAGTGTGTGATGGCTGGGCTATGCCTTGCTGGTTTCACTCCTTTGACGCGCCTCTGTAATTGAGCATATTGTATCATCCTGCTGAATCCTTCCATACATATGATAAAGAGATACGGCGATAAGGAGTCACCTTGTCGGAGTCCTCGAGTAAGGTATAATACTTGTGTTGGAGAACCATTAACCAAAAGTGAGACGGCTACTGTGGTGATGCATTGAGAAATCAGTTGACACCATTGTGAACAGAATCCCAATTGTTTCATAATTTGAAGTAAAAAAGACCACTCCATGCGATCAAACGCCTTGGACAAGTCTAGCTTTACACCTAGAACACCAGAAGAGTTTTGAGTTCTTTTCATATATGCAATTACTTCATGTGCGATGATAGTATTATCAGCAATGTTTCTTCCTGGCACAAATGCAGCTTGCCATGGGGAAATTAGCTTAGCAATAATTGGTTTTAGGCAATTAGTGAGAAGTTTGGAGATTATCTTATACGATACATTGCATAAGCTAATTGGTCGGTAGTCGGAAGCTTTGTAGACCTGCTCTGACTTGGGTATAAGAACTTGAAATGTATGATTTAATTGCTTCAGTAAATAACCAGAAGTAAAGAAAGCTTGTACCATTCAAGTGACTGCATTGCCAACAATAGCCCATGATTTTTGGTAAAATCCTGCTTGGAAGCCATCAGGTCCCGGAGCTGCCCAAGGCTTGATCTGAAACACTGTAGCTTTAACTTCTTCGTCTGTTGGGACTTGGATTAATCTGAGATTTTCTGCTTCTGTCACACAAGATGGAAAAAGTGATAAAAATTCCTCATCAATTGCTGGATTTGAAGTAGTTGTTACATCTTGAAAGTGCTTCACCAGAATATTGGTAATATCTTCTCGGTTGGAATGCCATGTACCACTAGGGTCTTGAATAGAATCAATCTGGTTACGCCTTCGACGATAATTAGCTCTCGAGTGAAAATATTTCACATCACACAAATGAGCCAAACAATTTCACATCCATGGGTGATAGTTGGAGATTTGAATATCACATTGCATCCGACAGAGAAGCAGACATTTTCGACTCATACAGCCCCCTCGCATTCATCCATACTCAATGCAATTGATCAAATGGGTTTGATAGATGTGTCATTTTCTGGTAGCCCATTCACATGGTGCAACAACAGACAAGCTAACTTCCAAGTCAGAGTCCGATTAGATCGAGCATTAGCTTCTTCAACATGGTTCATGAAGTATAAAGAAGCTCTGGTGTATCATTTACTACCTGTGGGATCAGATCATTCACCCATTCTATTGAATACAGATCCGAATACACCACTCCATCGAAGACCATTTCGTTGTTATGAATTCTGGTTCAAGCATCCACAATGTAGGGAGGTTATCGCTTCAAGTTGGAATATACATGTTCAAGGCTCACATGCTTATCAGTTTGTTACCAAACAAAAATCAACTAAGCTAGCTCTTAAACACTGGAAGACTGAAACTTTTGGTGATATTTCCGCCTCGATTGCTCAAGCACAAGACCATTTACAAGAAGCTATGAAGACAAACTCTGATCATGCAATTCAAGCTCTGAAAGATAAGTTAACCGACTTATATGACTCGTATAATATCATGATGTTTCAGCAATCTAGAGAACAAATTCTAACATGTGAAGATAAGAACACTGCTTCACTTTGAAGTACTACTTCCCATGACCTTTATTCCAAGTCGTTACAACTCTCTTTTGTTTTCCACCTTCGTCTAGCACCGATCTCATTGACTTTTGTCAATACTTGCGGACCAAACTAGGCGTGACATTTTTTCAACAGAAGTAAACTATTTAATTAGCTCATTGTTAACTTGGCTGACACTCGGTTTCCTCATTCCCTTGTACAAAAGTAAAAAACGAAAAAGAGAAGTTTCTCAAATTTTCTTCCATCTCGGCTTCTCCATTTTGTTTGTTTTTTCTCCTCCTTTTTGTTTCGAGGATGCACATTCCTAAGGCTGCGTTTGGCATGGAAGGAGTTTGAATTTTCTGTTTCGAGGATGCACATTCCTAAGGCTGCGTTTGGCATGGAAGGAGTTTGAATTCTAGGGAGTTCCAACTACCTAGAATTCAAACTACCTAGAAATGGAATTCCTTCCTTCTAAATTTATGTGTTTGGCATGATTATTGATGAAATTGGTAATTATGTCATTCTCCTTTTTCAAATGTTTATTTCTTCAAAATATTTATTTAATTAATATATTATTTGCTGGTAAATTTATTCCCGAATCACTGAATTTCTTTAAAAAATTATATTTAATTATTTTAAAATAATTTTTAATGTAATTGTCATTAATAATGTATATGTTAATCAATAATTACACAATATACTAGTAAAAGTAATTGAATAAATATAACATTATTCATATAAATATAATATTATTAATTAAATATGACATAAATATAATATAATATTAATTAAATATATTATCATATTAATATAATATACTAATATAATATAATATTAATATATGATAGTATTAATGTAATATAATATTAATATTAATTAATTAAATATAATATAATATTAATTTAAACATAATGTAATATTAGATTTTTTTAAATATCATATTATTATATATTATATAAATGTGATTTATGAAGTGAAAAAGTTATTTAAATTATTATTTTAATTAAATATAATATAATAATAGTCAGTCTTGGAATTGTTTAAATAAAATTACTATTTTTTAATGAAAAAATAATAATTAATTATTTATGTAAATACATTTTTAGTGGAAATTATTTTATATTTGAATTGAAATATATTTAAATTATTAATTTAAATAAATATAATATTAAATAATAGTCAGTTTTGGTATTTTAGATAAAATTATTATTTTGAATTTCAAATTTAATATTTATCAACAGTACTAATGTATTTAAATAATAAGAAAATAATTTTTTTTCCATTTTTGAATACGTGAGAAAACAAAATATTATTAAATATATTTCAATTCAAATATAAAAGTTCTGTATAATTTTTCTTTTCATAAAGAATAGTATTATTAAAGTATTAAATATTATTAATTAAAAAATATTATAAATTCTAAAATATGATATGATATAATACATTTTAATTATTATAGTGAATTTATAAGTATAGGAAATTAATTATTGTTTAAAGAAAAAAAATAAAGTAAGGTGTCAAAATGGTCAATGGGATAGTTGGAAGGATGGAGTTCCAAATTTCATGGGGGAGGTGTCATTTGATTTTCCACTGAATGAAGGAGTTTCAACTCCCTGGAGTTCCAATTCCACCCATGCCAAACACCCATGGAATTCAATTCCATCCTTAACTCCTCACGTTGACTGAACTCCACCTTCAACCACCTCTGTGCCAAACACACCCTAAATTTGGATTGAAGGAGATTTGTCATTTCCTGGCCACAACTTTTTAAATAACTCAAGATCATACCGATGGAGATTTGACACAAAAGATGATGTACTATTTTGCTCTAGCTAGCTTCCCTTTCTTGTTTGCTTCAATTTAATTCTCACGAAGAAAAAAAGAATCATTGAAGTCAAATATAAGATAGTGATGAGACTTGCAGCCCCGAAGCGTCACAATATGAAAACTCCATTGCCGACAACTGTTTAAGAAAATCTGCATTGCTCATAAAAGAGGACGTATACTATACATTACAGACTTTAGCATCCAAATGATTTTTATGTGGCATTTCTTTCGTATGTCGTGTCTCCATATGGATCCGTTGTTGCTTAACAAATAATCCTTGCTTGCCATTAATAAGATGATTATGAAAGTAAAACTATTATGTCAAAGTCATGATATTTATAAAAAGGTCAATACACTTTTTTGATATGATATGACCTCCTCCTCATTTCCCCCCGTGTGGATTTGATGTGACTTGATGTATATGTAAGTTATTAATTAAGTACACGACCCTATATCCGTACTCTTTTTATTTTAAAAGAGAAGCCAACATCAATTCCCATCTCGATCGATCTTAATGAGATATCACTAATCAATCCTAATAGTAATACGGCCGAAATAGTTTTCTTCTACTTTTTTCCTTTGTATATTCTAATGATGTGCTTGGCTCAATTTACACCATATGTATCTGTACACGTCTATGTATACCAATTTTTTCAGTCAATAGATTTTTGTTTGCCGACAAAATTGGACTATAAATGATTGAGGAAAGTTTTGACTGGTAGCTAGCAATCACACAACTCGTTCAATTATGATGGGAAGATCCAGCCGAACTTTATTGATCACACTCAACTGTGAAGTTCTAACTCATCAATTGTTTACGTTAAAACAGATTTGGATCATGCATGTAGTGTTTGATTAAAATCAAATCTACCAAAATCAATTTTGATATACTAGTATAATTTGGTTTAACATATTTGCCCTTGCTGGAGGTATCATCCATCATTGTACAGTACTAATGAGTATGTACAAGGCATATTTGAATTGGGAGGGAAGAAGCACTGGTTTGATCTTGAAAAGAGGATAAGTAAGCCATAAATGGTGAGGTAGACAGATAGGGTATAGATAGATTCGTAGATGGACAGGTATGAAAGAGAAATTAGTGATGAAAAAACAAGTACACTTATAAAGTAGCATGGCAACTTTAAATGTTACGATTTCTGGTGAGAGGATGGGTATTAATCTCCCCAACAGTTAAAATACTAGTATTGCTTTTTGTCTACTGATTTGATATGTGGATTACACACCGGTACAATAGGGTGGTAGCGGTATGATTTTCATTATCCGATCATATACTGTAATGATCTAGCCGGATGATAAAAAAACAGTTGTCTAATGAATAAAACGTACAGTACTCGTACTTTTCTTTTGATACTACGGTAACTTTTTAACAAAACGAAAACTGTATATGCATGCGGTCATCTAAACATGTACAGTAGAAAGGAACAGCAGTAACAACAGTACTTTAAAGGCTAGGGAGCGGCAGAGAAGAAAGACAAGTATTTAGACTGCAGTCTAGAGTAGTAGAGCCACGACCTTCAGTCGGCTTTTATTTACTACTACTGAGTCACTGACTACTACTGATTCATTCATTCTCTTTTCTCTCTCCATTTGCACGAGGGCCTCTGTTTTGTTCTTTTGTGCTTTTCTTTCTCTGGCAGATGGGGAGTTTGGTTCCTCTCCTTTTCCCGACATTACGGTTTTTGGCCCCAACCTTTACTTTTTTGATAAGAGTATTAATTATTGAATTTATTGATGGGATTCTCTTTCTCTCATAAGTTAGCAACTACCGAACTTGAGCTGCAGCTGTGCATCCGTGTGCTGCTGATTTGCAGGTCTTTATTTATCACATCTCAGCCATAACCATTGATATTCGTGCCATTTGGGTTTTCAAGAAAGAATAGTTAAATCAAATCTGAGTTTGTACTTTGTAACTTTGTATTATGGTGTCATGACATCATCCACCATGGGATGTAAGGTTGACCGTAATTCCAGTCGAATTCCAACGATTTTCTTCTTTTTTTTATCAAACAAGTAACCTTTTCATTAGAAAACTATTATTGGGGCGTCACAATTCAATAGAGGGGCGTCACCTAATAAGACAAAAAAAATCATCCATAAGTAATTTCAAAAACCCGTTATCCAAAATAATTTCATAATAGCTAAAATAACCCTTATTTAATTATTGTTAATAATTTAATTACCTAATGATTAGATTAATAATTTCTTTTGTACTTAGTGAATAAACTAAATCAGATTAAGTGTTAGTTGATAGGAAAAAAAAAATAGAGGAATTTTTTTATTTTTTTTATTTTGGGATTTCTTTTAAAACCCTAGAATATAACTCAACCAAAGTGAAGAAATCTACGACTGAAATTAGTGAAACTATGTAAGAAAAATGATTTTTTTAAGGTTTTGGAGAGATTTACGGTTGGATCCCTTCTTCGTAGCCAACCGTAAGACCGATTTACGGTTAGGTGATAACAAACTCATAACCATAATTGGTTAAAATTAGGAAAACTCAGTCATAAACCAGTTACGGCTTGGTTTTGCTTTCTTGGAGTTGGTCGTAAACATGTTACGGTTGAGATTTTACTTCTCGTACCCAACCGTAACTTGGTCTTACTATTTCTATTGCAAATGTGCGGAATAAGTTTATTTCTACTTCTTTCATACATGTCCAATTCTGTGTAGTTTAGTCTGTTTATGTGTCAATGCGTGTCCAATTGGATGGACAACTATAACGTGTTGTATGTGAAGTTTTGGATGGCTGACCCACTGACTGAATCAAATCCAAAGATAAACACGTATGAATTTTATTTTGCCAGATGGACAGACGAGTATGAATTTTGCATCATGTTAAACACGTACAGGCTATAAATTGCCAATTGGAAGTAGCCAAGTGGGTGTTAAGAATTTTGATAAGCAATGTGTTCCCTTCTTGTATGGATTCATATCAAGAGAATCTGATGTTAACTACATAAAAGCAAAATAATTTTAAACAATCCAGCCGTAATTAATTTTTAAAACTTGAAAATGTTTTTCCCAGGGATATATACGGTTAGCTTTTTGAGAATCGAACTTAACCGTAATAATATTTACGGTTAGGTTTCTAACCGTAACTATATGTGTATTTATTTATTTTTTATATTACGGTTAAGTTTTTTAGTCTTCTAACCGTAACAGCTTCAGAAAATATAATTACGGTTAGAAAATTGAGGATACCTAACCGTAACTGGTTTTGGAAATCTAATTTTTCTAATTATTTCAATAAATGAAGCTATTTTAAACGCTAAGCAAGAAAAAACATACGAGTTTGTGACGAATTAAATATCAAAAACCATTGATGTTGGTTTTCTGTTATTGATTATCAATTTTTTGTTGGGTTGTTGTTGATCCCATCACTGTTATTGATTAGGAGGAGATGAAAGAAAAACTGATTTTGATTTTAGTTTTTTTTTATTGATTAACTGATTTTGATTTTAGTTTTTTCTTTTATTAATTAGGTTTAAATTGATGGAAGGACTATTTCGACTTTTTAAATGGCTTCAGGACACCCCTTAACCAACTAAATAGACATTAGTATCGTGAGTGAAGCCCCTCTATTGGAATGTGACGCCCCAATAATATGCTTCTTTCATTAATGAAAATTGGATGTTACAATGAGTTTAAAATCGAAAATAAGAGAATACAAAGTAACAAGAACGTACCGTAAAAGTATAATACCGAGAAATCCGACAAGAGAAAAAGAAGGATTACCGGAGTAAGACAAATACAAGTATGAATAAGATCCGATTAAATCGGAAGAGGGATGGTTTTTCTCGGAATTAATTTCCAACCATTTAGTTTGTTTTTCTTCTATAGAAAGATGTGCTCCCAAAGTAAGAGTGATTTGCTCAAATCTCTTGTAACTAGTGATGAAGCTTCCGTCGTCAAAAAGACCACCTATGGAGATTCCGTCGCCAGATAAGTTGATGATGAAGATTCCGTCGCCAGGGATAACCAAGATGAAGATTTCGTCGTTGGAGAGCATGGAGAGCATCACTATTGATCTTAGAACCCAACCCAATAACCAAGAATCGCTATTAAAGCGAAGATAAACCTCAAAAGAGTAGATAAAACCACCATATCGGTATAGATAAGTAAGAAACATAATAAAAACTACACTAAACTACTAATTAACCTAAAAAACAAGGAATAATGAAAACATCTGCTCAGATCTAGTCCAAAAATGGACTAGATCTGAGCAGAGAAGGGTTGTTCTTGATGGTGTTGTTGGAGAAGAAAGAGTGAGAGAGAGAGAGAGGAGGAGAGAGGTTGATTCCAATAATGTAGAGATATTTCTCTCTTGAGGGTCTCCTTCTTTTCTCGAAAATGATTCATACTGGCAACTTGAATCCCGCGGGTCATCCCGATACAAGGAATAGGGATGGGACCAAAACCCACCCACTGCTAAACCACCGGGTTGGGAGGTTCCATCACACTTTTTCTGTTAGGATAACCCGTGAGATGTGTAACAGATCCATTCTATTTTGGGGACATTCACAAAAGTAGATGCCTTTTATTATTTTTTGGCGTTTTTAAAATTTAAGCTTTTGTTTTTTATATTTTGTTTTAAAAATTTAGCCCAACTTATTAAAAAAGAAACAGATTTTATCCACTTAAGTGCAAGGTGACGGTTGTTTCATCTATTAATTAAAGTTATATATTTACCTTTCAACGACCACTCTAAGGAGGGTAAATGATTCGAGGATTCTGAAAGCTTTGTAACTATCCTGAACAAAACTTCGACGAACCTGAAGGTGGTGTAACGATCTTGAACCGAGATCGACGAACCTGAAAATTGTTGTAAAAGACTGATTCCCCACCAACCAAAAACCCCAATATACACTTGGGAATGATGAAATGTTTGGGGAAATGATTAAACGAACTTGAAATCAGTGAAATAATCCTGAATCAAGCTCCACAAACCTGGAAAATTATGTTAAAGGTCAATGTGGGAATGCGAAAAGGGTAAATAAGTAAACTTTTGTGTGATTTAACTAAGATGGATGGGAAAGTTTGACAATAAACCTATATTTGCAAAGTGCAAAAAAAATCTAGTCTAGATTTGCCTATCAGGATAAAAACGAGGCCTATTTTTTAAAATAGTTCTTCGTTTTCTTACTTTTTCCTTAGGTCTGTTTGTCACGCTTAAATCAGAGGTAATATAAAAATGTAGTGTGGTTAAAGGAAGTAGTCAAGAGATGCATTTCAAAATTGTGTGTTTGGCATGAGTTGATAAGTTCAATTACACTAACATAACAACTACCTGTGATTCCTACTACTTCAAAAGGGATACATTTATATCACACCCGATGACTCTGAATTACAAGTTTCTTCTGATTATGAGGTCTGGAGATATTCAAAGCTGCTAATGGAGAAGGTATGCTTATCACTTATACAGGTTTTTCTTTGAAATCCACACCTAATTATATATTTAATTTTAGTAATGTACATTTATTTCCTCGAGCATCTTAAAACTTACTGTATGTACACAAATTCACCTCAGATAATCACTGCTCAATTACATTTGATGCTTCTAGTTTTTCTGTGAAGGACTTATCAACTGGGAATATAATTTTACAAGGCCCTCACAACAATGGTTTGTATACCCTTCATTTCATATACAACTCAAATAATAAAGCTCTCTTTAGTGTCACAACAAACATCTTTGCTGAAGTTTGGTACAAGAGACTGGCTCATCCATACTTTAAAACAATTAAGCATGTGTCTAGTAATCTCGATTTGTCAAAATATACTAAAAACACCTATCTTTTGTAATGACGATCATTTAGGTAGAAGTCATAAGCTACCTTTTTCTACTTCTAGTCATTGTAGCTCTAAACCTTTAGAACTACTTCATCTTGATCTTTGGGGTTCTTGTCCTGTTACATCCATCTGTGGATACAAGTATTATGTCAAAAGTATGCCTGATTACTCTAAATTTTGCTGGATTTTTCCTTTATATGGAAAGTTTGAATACAAGAAGAACTTTTTTTATTTTCAAAGCTCAAGTTGAAAATGAATTGCAATGTTCAATTGTGGTTATTAGAACATATGGTGAGGGTGAGTTTGTGAATAAATAGTTATCTTCTTTTCTTGCTGATTCTGGTATTGCTCATGAGATTTCATGTCCTCATACACCTAAACAAAATGGTGTTGCGGAATCTAAACATAGACACCTTGTTGATGTTGGCGGAACTTATTTGATTCAATCTGGAATTTCATCTTCTTTCTGAGTTGAGTCTTTTACTACTATAAATTATATTATAAATAGACTGCCAACAAGATCAATATTAAATCCCCTTTTAAGCTTCTATATCACAAGTTACCTGATAAATTCTATATTTTTGAGAGCTTTTGGTTGCTTATGTTTTCCAAGGTTAAGACCATACACTGCTCATAAACTTGAATCTAGGAGCGCTTCTTGTATTTTTATAGGTTACAGTATTCATCACAAAAGGCTACATATGTCTAGATATTTCTACAGGCGGGTCTATGTTTAAAGTTATGTTATTTTTCAGGAATCTGTTTTTCCACTCGAAACTGCTTTGTTACCACATTGGTCAATCCAACCCCTGTAACTCATACTTCTGAATTTGAATCTTGATCTGAAGCTACATGTTTTTAGTGTTGCAACTAGTTCATCATCTTCTATTCCACCAGAGTTATCATGTGCTGAAGCCTCTACTACCTCTAACATACCAACTAAAAATTATGTTTCTGAAGCCTCTACTACTTCTGACATACCAAATACAAATTGTGCTTCCGAAGCTTCATCAATTGTTAATGCTCATAATATGATTACTAGAGGTAAATTTGGTATTTTCAAACCAAAAGTTTGTTCAATACAACATGCTCTTTCTGCAACTCTTCAAGCTTTGCAACTTCCACCTACCCCAACTTGTGTTAGCCAGGCTCAAAAATATTCAAAATGGAGTAAATCTTTTGTTGAGGAAAATAATGCACTTCAATATGCAGAAACCTAGTCTATTGTTCCTCCACATCATTATCAAATATGGTTGGGTGTAAAATCAAACAAAATCCAGATGGTTCAATTGACAGATATAAGGCAAAATTTGTGTCTAATGGCTTTCATCTGAAAGAAAGATTGGACAACACTGGGACATTCAGTCCAGTTGCTAAACCTAATATAATTAGAATTATCTTGTCCTTGGCTGGGAATTTTAATTGGTTTATTTCTCAGTTTGATGTTAACGATGCCTTTCTACATGGAGATCTTACAGAAGAGGTGTACATGACTCAACCCCCTGGTTTTGTGGATAAGGATCATCCTGATTATGTTCGCAAACTGCGCAAGTCCTTATATGCTCTTAAACAAGCACCTTGGGTTGATATGATAAGCTCACGACTGTTTAGCTCTCTTATAATTTCAAGATTTCTACTGCAGATTTAAGTTTGTTTGTTCAGAAACATGAACCAGAATCACTTTAATTCTTATATATGTTGATGACATTATTACCATTGGAAGTTCAAGATCCTATTACAGTGCAGTAATTGCTCAACTTCATCAGCACTTTCCTCTAAGGGACTTAGATCCCATTCACTATTTTCTAGGTCTTCAAGTCAAAGGAATGAGCATAGTTTATTTTTTTTATTTTTTTATCTCAAACCAAATATGCTCTGGATTCGTTGACAAGTTTTCTAAGCTTTGTTCATCTCTAGTCCCTGTCAACTGCAAACTTTCAGGTACTTTACTTTAGATCCTACCTCTTACAGATAAATTGTAGGTGCTTTACAGTACATGACAAGGACTAGACCTGAAATCAGTTATGCAGTCAATCAAGTTTGTCAGCATATGCAAAATCCTACTTCTGATCATCTTGTTGCCGCTAAAAGGATTTTAAGATATGTCAAACACACAATTGATTATGGTATTTTTTCCAGTAAAGGATTACATGCAGTTAATGGATTTAGTGATGCAGATTGGGCCGGTGATCCTGATACAAAGAGAAACACTGGTGGTTATTGCATATTTTTTTTAGCTCAAATCCCATTTCCTGGTCTAGTAAGAAGCAAGCAACAGTTGCTAGGTCATCGAATGAGGTTGAGTTCAGAAGTTTAGCAAATTCTGATTCAGAAGTTATTTGGGTATGTAAACTTTTTAATGACCTCCTGTTTGTAGGTGAAAATGGTTTCTGCTGATTTCGGTAATTTTGGGTGTACAGGAGAGATAAACCCTAAACAATGTACAAGTCTGGCCTAAACCAATAAATGGCTGTTCCAGACTTGCTTCGGTCACAAAGTGAAGGAGAATGGGTTGGTTTTGGGGAGGGAAGCAAGGAAAGTGATGAGAACAGAATAGTTGATTCTGTAAGAGTAGTTGTGTTACTACGACTTGTATCAGAAAAGTGGGAAGGCTAACAAATGGTTGTCTAGCAAGTATTTTCTGAGTGTTGTGTATTCCCGAATGAACTTGTTGTTCGGTGGAAATAGGTAAGACCTATTTATACAATTCGAAGTGAAACGTACTCTGGTCTCATTAAGGAATGGAAAAATGGGTAAGTAAATGGGAGGAGGTGGTAGCGCATGGAATTGATGTTACATAAAACCGTTAACGCATGGAATTGATGTTACATGAAACCTTTAACGCATGGAATTGATGTAAAAAGTATTTCATCATTAACTCCATGTATTTACTAATCGCCTCACCCTTATGACACTTTCTTATGACGGGCGTAGTGTACGCCGCACGCTGTAAACCGCCAATCCAATACCCAAAGAGGATCCCCCAGTTTGTGATATGTGTTGATGTCTCGAATATTTTTGTGGAAAACATGTAGCATGTTGTTCTTGCCTGGCAAGTCGTACTTGGAAGACTTGCTAGCTTAGTGACCTTCGACGGTCGAGATTTTGCATCTCAAGAGGAAAGATAGCCGTTGATCGTTGCACGCTTTCGTTTTGGTAGCCGTGTAGGGAAGGAAAGCATGGTGGCGCGGCTAGGTTGGCATGCCGTTGGCATGGCATGGTTTGGCGTGGCCAAACTTAGGTTTTAGGGCCAAAGGTTACCATGCGTTATCTGGTAACCTTGGATGGCTAGGATTTGCTCCTGGGATTGAAGGGGGACCGTTGATTGTCGCACGCCTTCGTTTTGGTAGCCGCGTAGGGAAGGACAGGATGGTGGCGCGGCTAGGTTGGCACGTTATTGGCGTGGCATGATTTGGCGTGGCCAAACTTAGGATTTAGGGCCAAAGGTTACCATGCGTTGTCTGGTAACCTTGGATGGCTAGGATTTGCTCCTGGGATTGAAGGGCAACCGTTGATTGTTGCACGCCTTCGCTGGGGTAGCCGTATAGGGAAGGCCAGCATGGTGGCGCGGCTATGTTGGCTAGGGCCAAGGGTTTGCCATGGGCACATGGTGCGGCTAGCTTGGCTAGGCGTGGTTTGGCTTGGCATGTGGGGCCAAGGGTTTGCCATGGGCGCATGGTGTGGCTATCTTGGCTAGGTGCGGTTTGGCTTGGCATGTGGGGCCAAGGGTTTGCCATGGGCGCATGGCGTGGCTAGCTTGGCTAGGTGCGGTTTGGCTTGGCATGTGGGGCCAAGGTTTTGCCATGGACGCATGGCGTGGCTAGCTTGGCTAGGAGCGGTTTGGCTTGGCATGTGGGGCCAAGGGTTTGCCATGGGCGCATGGTGTGGCTGGCTTGGCTAGGTGCGATTTGGCTTGGCATGTGGGGCCAAGGGTTTTCCATGGGCGCATGGTGTGGCTATCTTGGCTAGGTGCGGTTTGGCTTGGCATGTGGGGCCAAGGGTTTGCCATGGGCGCATGGCGTGGCTAGCTTGGCTAGGTGTGGTTTTGCTTGGCATGTGGGGACAAGGGTTTGCCATGGGCGCATGGCGTGGCTAGCTTGGCTAGGTGCGGTTTGGATTGGCATGTGGGGCCAAGGGTTTGCCATGGGCGCATGGCGTGGCTAGCTTGTCTAGGTGGGGTTTGGCTTGGCATGTGGGACCAAGGGTTTTCCATGGGCGCATGGCGTGGCTAGCTTGGTTAGGTGTGTTTTGGCTTGGCATGTGGGGCCAAGGGTTTGCCATGGGCGCATGGCGTGGCTAGCTTGGCTAGGGGCGGTTTGGCTTGGCATGTGGGGCCAAGGGTTTGCCATGGGCGCATGGCGTGGCTAGCTTGGCTAGGGGCGGTTTGGCTTGGCATGTGGGGCCAAGGTTTGGCGAGACCAAGCTAGGGTTTTGGGCCAAAGGTCGTTTGGTAACCTCGGACGGCTAGGATTTGCTCCTGGGATTGAAGGGCGACCGTTGATTGTCGCACGCCTTCGTTTTGGTAGCCGCGTAGAGAAGGCCAGCAAGGTGGCGCGGCTAGGTTGGCATGGGGCCATGGCAAGGTGCGTTTGGCATGGCGCGGTAGGTGTGGCTGGCATGGTTTGCCATTGGCACAGGGGTGCGGCTAGCATGGTTGGCATGCCTTGGCGCGGTAGGTGTGGCTGGCATGGTTTGCCATTGGCACAGGGGTGCGGCTAGCATGGTTGGCATGCCTTGGCGCGGTAGGTGTGGCTGGCATGGTTTTCCATTGGCACTGGGGTGCGGCTAGCATGGTTGGCATGCCTTGGCGCGGTAGGTGTGGCTGGCATGGTTTGCCATTGGCACTGGGGTGCGGCTAGCATGGTTGGCATGCCTTGGCGCGGTAGGTGTGGCTGGAATGGTTTTCACATTGGCACAGGGGTGCGGCTAGCATGGTTGGCATGCCTTGGCGCGATAGGTGTGGCTGACATGGTTAGCCATTGGCACATGCGGTGTGAGAATTAGGGTTTTGGCCTGTCGAAACCCTAATTAGCATTAAAAAAGGTACCCTGGTAATTTTCTCGCAGACAAATTAAAGGGTTCAATAAATGTGCTTGGTTTGGACATTATTACTCAAGTTCTGTGACGTCATTGTCTGACTAGGGTTTTACGATTTTACCCTTAAGCTAAAAACCACCATCAACACCTCCACATTTTTCTTCCAGCAATGTCTTCTCTATGTGTGACAACATGAGTGCTATTTCTTTTTCATCTTTGTATTCCATACAAGAATGAAACACTTGGCCATAAATTATATTTTTTTTTTTTCAGGAAATTGGTTCAATCCAAGGAATTGCAGATCTCCTACATCTCTACAGTTGATCAAGCATCTGATATTTTTACCATAGTATTATCTGGACCATGATTTGCACTTCTTAGAGACAAGCTGAATATGCTTCCTAGGTCTGATCACATTAGCTTCAAGGGGGCTAATAACACAAAACCAGTGACACTTTATTTGCACTCTTATATGTGTTGTCTGTCTTGTGTTGGTGTTCTGACTGACACTTTTTCTCTTTTCTGATTGGTCCAATATTTAGTGTACGTTAATAATCATACACCCTTTGTGTATGTTAAATTGTATTTGACATCCTCTTATAAAGAACACATTATTGGGGATATGGAAACTAATTGGGGAATATGAATTAATATTCCCATCCAATAGTGCATGTTAAGGGGTTTTTTTTAGGGGCGACAATACTAAACTACCCTTTAAAACAAATAAAACTAAATCAAACCTAAATATTTCCCACTCCCTTTCAAATTCTCTTCTCCTTCTTTGCCGGCTCCTCACTTTGAAAACGATTTCTTTTTAACATCGTTGGTATTGTATTAGTGATGAAGACCATGCCGAAAGTGATGAAGACCATGCAGGAAGTGATTTTTTTTTTACATCGCCGACATTGTATTAGTGATGAAGATCATGCCGGAAGTGATGAACACCATGCCGAAAATGGTGCCGGTGTGCTCGATAAATAACTTACAATGCCGGCACTGTAAGTTGGGAGTACCCATTTTCTGTGCATTTTGTAACATTTGTCGGCATATTTTAAGTTGGAGTACTCATTTTTAACCAAATTCCTATTACCTCAAAAAATTTCCTTTTACTCCTACCCTAGTGATTAGTGAGGGGTACATTAGGAATTAATTACAATACATGGATAGAGATAACTCTGATTTTGCTATTTAAATCCCTATTCTGTTTTATTATCATATCCCCAATTAGTTTTCATATCCCCAATTGCGCGTACCTTATAAAGGCCACTGTCAGTTGTATATTTCAGTTAAGTCATTGGTTAAATTAATGCACTCTGTAAAAATATTTGACTTCTCTTAAATATAGCCCACACTTTTATTAATCATAACCCAAAAAATTTAAGTTCAAATATAAACCAAACAAATCTTAAGTTTTACTAACAATTAAACTTAAATTCTCCTTCTTACTCAAAATCAACATAAACCCTACTCTCTTTTTATATCATATTTCTAATTTATTCTTTTATTATTCTCACAAATTGACCAATAATAAGCCCTTATTCTTACTTTTCTCTAGATAGACTTTTTTTCCCTCAATCATGATTGCACTAAAATTGAACGGAGTACATGTTCGAATTATTCGCTTAAATGTTTTCCCTAACATCATTAATCGAAATGGCATTAACTAAGGTTTTGATTCTTTTCCTAGAACTAAAACTCAATTCCATAAACACAAACTATATATATAAAAAAATATCCTTAAGATGATGTTTTTGGTCAATCATGATTACCCTAAAATTGATTGAGGGTATTGATTATTCTTCAAAAATATTAATTTTTTCAAAATTAGATAAGTAATTTCTTTTTTGTTGTTGATTCAGGGATTTTTTTTTATTTTTTTTATTTTGGTATATACATAAAAATTATGTATAATTTTATGGGCTAATGTTGAATGATTATAAAACTCTGTTTGGTTATTTTAAGCACTTGTTTTAAATGGGTTATGGTTAATAAAAGCGTGGACTACATTTAAGAGAAGCCAAATATTTTCACATAATGAACTTCTCCTCCTCTACTACTTCAGTTGTGTACCAAAACAGACTCGAGAGAAGATCACCCCTGACCGATTTTGCTCCCAAAGTTAATCGGGCTTTGTGAAGCATGCATTTTTTTTCTTCCTAAAACTTTCTCCTATTTGTTATTCCCTCCGTCTCTAAAAGATAGGCTTGTTTCTTTATTTGGGTATGTCAAAAAAAATAGGCTTGTTTCCATATGTAGAAAGTCAAATGTTATGATTTTGCTAGTATACCCATAGAAGGACCACTTTTCTCTCTCCATTTTCTCTGTTAATATTAAAGGGAGACCACTTCTCTCTCCTATCTCTTGTAACAAATGAGTGGGGACCAATGATAGATTAGAAAAAAAGCATGAAAAATGGCTACAATGATTGGTTTTCTTAATTTTTAATCTTTTAAACCTGGCGAGATTGGGGTTTTTATAGGGACTCTTTTGAAAAACAAACGAAAAGATATCTTTTAAAGACGGAATTGCAAATTTGGTTGCTAAGAAAGTGAAGAGGTTGTAAATTAAGAAAAAATTAAAATGAGCATATGATCGAGTAGTATCAATCTGCTACTGAGTTGCACGTGTGTGTTTTGTCGTATCCACGTGCACTTTTAATTATTCTGATGGAATTGATTGATTTGTCCTTTTATGGATGATTCTCTGGTTTGATTTAACTAGCAGACTTGTTGTGTCTTAGGCCGGTGTATTCTAACTTATTTAACTTCCACATTATCTTTTCATATCTTTATCTCCTTTTATCTTCCAGGGTGTCAAATTCGCTCCTTGACAAACCCCTAAACTGGTCTGGCGGTATGGCCAAGGGCCGGAGTTACATATGTATTGTACTTGTGTTACAACTTACAAGGGGTACAAGTGGTGACGAGTTACAGTAACGAAGGAAAAATTAGAAACCATTTGCCAAGCATGCTTTTTTTTAAGCTACCCCGTTCGGCTGTCCAAGAGTAAGCAAGGTTGTGAAATGACAAATTGCCGGCCTGTCAACAAAAATTGGGGAATTACTGGGGGCCGGCAAGGTTGTGAAATGACACACCAAGCACTTTGTCAACAAAAATCGGGAATTACTGGGCGCGCAAGGTTGTGAAACAGACTGCATCGCCGCCCGTCAACAAAAACAAAAACTGTGTAGTTACAGGTAGGCAAGGTAATACCATTCCTACCAAGCTGGCGTTCGTGTAGCCGAAAGGGTACTAAAATAGAGACCACATAGGCCATATATTGAAGAAAAACCATTCTTCGATGCCTAGAATCATGTAAGGTCGGGAGGGAAACAAAACAGAAAATGCAGGCGGTATTTTGCCGGCATGCTAATGAACCCATACATTTTCTCGGGAATTGTTTTGGGAAGGCATTGTAGCAAATTTGACACCTGCCGGCGTGTTCAAAATTCAAATTTTTGCAAGTACAATTGCATTGATTCACTTGTACTTGGACACTATAACGGCGGAAATTGATGTCAAAGTCTTGGCTTTATGCATTTTCAAAACCAAAATTTTTAGATCGAATCGAACTCATATGACGGATCAAAAGGGAATTCATAATTTCAAAATTTTAATCTAAACTCAATTAATTAATCTAATCATAATTTTAGTGTTAATTAAACGAGGCAATTTTTGCCATTTTGAAAATACAAGGTTAAGGGGTGGCTTGGTTTTTCTTCATAATGACCAGCTTGTCTTTAGAGACATATGTATTGTACTTGTGTTACAACTTACAAGGGGTACAAGTGGTGACGAGTTACAGTAACGAAGGAAAAATTAGAGAAACCAAATTGATGTCAAAGTCAAGAGATAGGATGATTCAGCAGCTCATCCAAGAGGAAAATTTTGATTTTGTAAAATAGATTGTTTGAGACCAACCTAAAACGAACCTCGAAAAAAGAAAACGCTCGCGACCTCGTGAAACTCGTAATGTGGTTGATCGATGTTTTTTTTTTTTTTTTTTTTTTTTTTCGAGAAGAGAAATTTTATATTAAAGAAAAAAACGGCCAAAGGCAAAATACAAACTAGAACCTAAGAGATTACCGGCAACGGAACAAAAACCAAATACAAGAGAAGCTAATTATGGAAGACAACTTCCCAATTATGAATAACCTGACTGCTGTCAACACACTGAAATGTATTCGTATCGCAGCTCCAAAGAACCAGTGATTGCTTCACCAGGACGATAACTTCTTCCACATCTTTTGGTCTTCCACCAAAAACTCTATGATTTCGTTCATTCCACACATTCCAGATGATTGCAAAATGAAGAATATTCCAAATATGCTTGCACTTACCAGTTAAAACATTGTTATCCCAGGCTTATAACAGATGCAAGACAGTGCCAGGCAATGGCAAGGAAATACTCAACGACTTTAAGAAGTAATCCCACAGTTTGAAAGTGAAAGAACAATGCAACATCAAATGGTCAGACATCTCCAATACTTCATTGCAGAGCGGGCAGGTAGTATTATCCAAATTAACTCCACGATGCCTAAGCATGGCTCTCGTAGGTAGCGATCCATGGCAAATAGCCCAAACCAGAAAGCTTTCTTTTGGTGGTATATAGTTTCTCCACAGAAACCTGGAAAAAGAGCATTCCGGCACGTCTTCAGCAAGGGTATCATAACAAAATTTGTTATTGTAATTGGGAACAAACTCAACCTCGTCATCTTCTTCCACTAGGTTAGGAACAACACCGATGCCACGTCGCAACAGATCCCATTCCAGCTGTTCGTTAGCATTCAGCTGGTATTTGAAATTTCCATACCATTCTCCATTCCTAATCATCTGAGCTATCGAATCTTGCTTCCGAGTTCAAGCTTTAAAAATCACTGGAAAGATATCCTTTATACAACTTATGCCATGCTATTGATCCATCCAAAATCTAACCCCTTTCCATTTCAAATTTTAAACGTGACCATACTATGTATTTCAGGTACCATCTTAGTTACGTTTCGCCATAAGCTCATTCCTTGGATAGTATTTTCGTCAACCGGCAAGATCAAATCTGCATCAGCCTTAGTCTTCTGTTGAACAATAGTTCTCCATAATGCCTTTTTTTTGTTTTGTATAACGCCGTATCCATTTAACTAGCAATGTCTTATTGGTAATGCGAAAATTCTTCACGCCTAATCCACCTTGCTCCTTAGTTAAATTGATCTTGTCCCATTTTACCCAAGCCATTTTCTTACGCCCTTCAACAACACCCCATATAAAGTTTCTCATCAATTTTATCATTTTCTTCTCCACACAAACTGGCAAGTGAAAAAGGGATAAAAAATATACCGGTAAGCTAGCTAGACAACTCTTGATAAGCACAAGTCGACCTGCTTTGTTCAAAAATTTCTTCTTCAAAGATGCTAACTTTTGTGCCATCTTTTCTAAAACAGTGTCCCAAATTGAAATACTTCTCGAGGTTGCACCAATAGGCATGCCAACATATTTAATTGGCAAAACCTCTGTTTTACAGGCAAGCTCCTTAGCTAACTCGCCAATAACCTCATCCGCACCAACACTTATCATAGTACTTTTGTCCAGATTAAGTTTCATGCCCGTTAAAGACTCTCAAACATTGACAAGATAATAAAAAGTCTAGTTACCTCATTCACATTAGCATCAATAAAAATGAGAGTATCGTCCTCAAACTGTAAATGTGAAATCATGCTCCCAGTTTCTGCTACTTTAAACCCGGTAATCTGACCTCTTTGAACAACATCATTCATCAACTTACCCAAAATTTCAACCAAAAGAAGAAAAAGGTAAGGCGAATGTGAGTCGCCTTGCCTTTAGCCCTTCTAAGGCTTGAATCTTTCCGTTGAGCCCACATTCACCATAACTGAAAGATGAGAATACGTGACACACCACTTTATCCAAGAAATCCATTTATCGCGAAAACCATATTTGTAGAGAATACGAAGAAGAGAGTGCCAGTTGATGTTGTCGAAAGCTTTCTCCTTATCAATCTTGCACAGAATTCCAGGCTTCTTCGATTTAAGTCTACTATCAACACACTCATTAGCGATCAAAACACCGTCCAAAATCTGCTTCTCATGTATAAAAGCCCCTTGAAAATCCGAAATGAGCTTTGGCATCACGATTTTTAATCTCCCAGCTAACACCTTCGAAAGAATTTTATACACACTGCCAATTAAACTTAGCGGTTTGAAATCCTTTGGAGTACACAAATCTTCTTTCTTCGGGATAAGATTAAGGAAAGAGCAGTTTAACCTCTAGTCGAAAGAGCCAAAATGATGAAAATCATTAAGCATTTTCATGAAATCTGCTTTGATGATATCCCAACACTTCTTATAAAACTCAAAAGTGAAGCCATCCGGCCCTAGGGCTTTGTTTGAACCCATCTTATTCATAACGTCCCAGACTTCATCCTCCGAAAAACTCTTCTCCAACCAGGCTTTATCATCATCACTCACCACCGGAAAAGGAAACTCATCTATGGAAGAACTGATATCACTATGAGCCGAGAAAAGATTAATGTAGTAGTTCCTTATCTACTCTTTGATTAAATTCTGATCCATACAATCCACCCCGTCGATTTGAAGTTTGGCAATAGTGTTTCTTTTCTTTCGTTCACTTGTTATTCTATGAAAGTAACCAGTATTGGAGTCACCCCATCTAAATCCGTTTTGTTTCGCCCGAAGTTGCCATTTCCTATCCTCCAACATTTCGATATCCCTGAGCTTAGTTTTACATTGCAATCTAAGAACTTGTTGGTCAGGAAGAAGCACCGTAGTTTCTTCAAGAATGTTTAGCTCACCCATCTTTTCAGTTAACACAATCTTTTCTCGTTTTACACCTCCAAACTCTTGCAAACCCCACTGCTTAATGGTAGTACAGTGATAAAGTTAGTGTGAGTGATTTTATCTGAATTCGAAATTTGCCAACACCAATTTTTTTGCCAAACTCTATTCCATTTCTTCCTTCGTTTCTCTAAATATTTGCATTTATTACTTTGTTACTAATTGATTTTTAGTGCAAGAGTGATTAGAACAACCACTTAGAATCCTGCACACATGCACAGTGCACCTGCACCCTATCAATGTCATACTCCTAGCCCTATCTGCATATAATTTGATTTTCATTACGGCCGTTAGTACGCGAATGTTTATTTTCTTCACATGATACTGTTGTGCCAAAGCCTGTGGAAGCGTTAGGTTTGCACTACTACAACGGTACCTCAATATTGCCAAGAACACAATCACACACACAAGAAGAACAAGTATTTAACGAGGTTTAATGGGAAGGAATAAGAAATTTTATATATCACCGTATAGGTTGGAATATACAAAGCCTAAGCAGAGAAGAAGAGAACTCTTACTAGTTCTGGTGTACGGGTGTACTTTCTCTAGTTCTCTCTATGGCTATTTATACACATCAATAGGACTAGACACATTCCTTAACAAGGATTACTTTCCTACAAGTATAGGGTTTCCTAACTTAACTCTAAGAGACAAACCTCTTAAGTTGCTATACTTAGGACACTAGTAATTGGTTTCCCAAACCAACTAGATTTCCTAATCTAGTCCCTGACCATCCTACCAACAACAGATACCACAACACATATCAAATTTTATAACAACTAATCCAATGTATTTTGAAGCTGGCTCAAAACTATTAATTCCATTACCTCAGGCTCATTTGATACAATGGGGCAAGTGCTAAGTTATCCCTTTGAAAGTATCCAAGAAGTACACTTTCAAAGATACTCCGACTAAGGTTCATTTCAGTTGGAAGCCTTTCATTAGACATTGAATTATTGTAATATTTTTGAAGTTTAGTATGAACCTTCTAAACCAAATCTGCAAGGTAGGAATTACTGTTTAGTCCACTTTTTCATGATCCAGTTAATGGCTAGTCCACCCATGAAAAACATTTACTCCCTAGTCCAAAAACATGTTTTTGGACTAGATTATTTACTCTCTAGTCCAAAAACTTCTTGGAGATTATAAAATATATTTTCTAAATGCCTAAAACACCCTTCTAGGTCTAATTAGTATCAACACATGTAAATGTTACTAGTAGTATGTTACTACATACTGGTAATATCAATACGGTGATACTACATATTAATATGTACTATACTAGTAGTAACAAAAATATCTTAATGTTACTAGTAAATTAGGTAACTACTTTACTATACTAGTAGTAACTACTAGTAGTAACATATGTAGTAATACATAGTAGTATCAATACATAACATACTACATATCAATATGCAGTATCAATATATAACGTACTATATATATAACAATAACATACTACATATCAAACATATACTACATATCAATATGTAGTATCAATATATAACGTACTACATATCAATATGTAGTAGTATCAATAAATAACATATTACTACTAGTATACTAGACTAGTATACTAGTTACTACTACATATGTTATTACTACATACTAGTTACTACTAGTATACTACATACTACATATGTTATTACTACATACTACATACTAGTTACTACATATGTAGTAACATATGTATTAATATACGTAATCTTATATGTTGGGGTTAGTAGAGTAATTTTACTCTTTTCAAAACTTTTTTGGACTAACGAGTAAATGTGTTTTCCCGCTGGACTAGCCAGTAACCCGGATCGGGTTTACTGGACTAAACAACAAAGTTCTCATCTGCAAAATCAAAAATCGGCCAGGAAATAGAAAAACCAGTGTAGTTAAATGTTAAAGACTTATTAAAAGTGATCTTTGGCCACTCAAGAGGTACACGACCATAGTCTCCTAGTCCTAGATTCCTAGCTACATAAATCCGAGTTGGAAAGTCTAAGATTTATTTTGATTTTCACCTATCCAATATAGATGATGGCGATGGGATGTAACAAGGAGAAGAGAAAAATAATATAGCAAACGGAATATAATCAAATGATCACAATTCACAAAGATGTGATTGCTGTGTTGAGCTACAGAGGAATTTAGGACGAAAAAAATGGGCCAAATGGCCATGGAATGGTACAATGTGGCGGGACCTTTGCTTGTATGAAATGTCAAAATATGGGAAAAGCAAAGCATTTAACAATAATAATAAAGGGGCGGCATTGAATCGCACATGGTCGAAAGGTAGAACAGAATTTTGTGAATTCTGAAGAACATGGAAGTACTGAGATTATGTTTCACGAAAGAAAGCAACCATCGGCAGCGGGATGATTATTGATTGACTTTCGTTTCCCTTCTATTGCCTAGGCTACGTCAAAAACGAATAAGGTAGTTATTGTCTCATTCGGGTATATATATTTGTGTTCCTATTGGATCATAACAGGGATTCTGCATTATCATCACTTAGCCGGCACCACACCACATGCACTCCTTCAATGCGTCCAAGTTTGTTTGACGTAACAACTCATGATGATGGCAGGGACCGAATTCTAAATGTAGGATGGATTGTGCAATCGCACTTGGCGAATGTGTGAATAATGCTTAGCTACATCCTAGTATCCTACAGAATAACAACCGACGGCCTTATGGGTTCGGATTGGGTAGATCAACTTCTTATAAAAATCAACCAGATTATTTATTTATTTTTCTTTTTCCGCATGATTTACATGATTTTGCACGGGAAGTTGGGAACAAAATAAAGAACAGAAACGGATTCGCAAGTTCGTGATTTCAGAGTGAGCAGCACAATAAAACATATGGCCAAGCTAAGTGACCTTCTAAACAAGATATGGGGTATATAAGGTCCAACAAACATGTTGTGAAAAGATTCCACCATAATATATACTGTATCTATTATGAGATTTGGTTTGGTAGTATATTATATATGTACCACACGCGCCCATGTGTTAAGGTCCCCATGTCATTTGGTTTCATGTTAAAACCTTGTCTTTGCTGATGTTTTGCTAGCTAAAGCTAGTAACGTACCTGCTTTTCATTTCTTTTTCTTCTCTTTTTCTTTCATGCCAACTGATCATATATGCAAATGCAACTCCAGTCACAATAAGGATCAAGTGATATATGTCTCTACTATTCTTTAGTAGCCACACACACTTGGTTTGTTTGCGTAGGGCCGGCTAGGGTTCATTTTCTTCCTTTTGCATGGTTGGTCTCTATCACAAACTTAATTTAGCAGCAATGGAACAATTCGATCTAACTAATACAATATTGCATGTTATCGAACCCTACTTATCGAGGATGTAACCCAATCCTAGTCGGTACGGGAACCCTACTTATCGAGGATGTAACCCAATCCTAGTCGGTACGGTAACAAACGTACAAAAACAACCAGACCGAAAATAATAGTAACTTTTAATCTCATGTTATTTGGTCTCATCTTTTTTTTGTGTCGGTTGTATTCATTGTGTTGACGTACCACCCTTTAAGTGTCTCTTCTTCAATGAATTCGTCCCTATCGACCAATCTAAAAAAAAATCTCATGTTACTGGCGGACCGAGATACAAATATAATTATATAGAGGAAAAAAAATTTCGAAAAAAAATTATTGAGTGGAAAAAGTAATAACAATGAAGATTTACTTATACCGTGAAGAGAAACCGAGAGCAACTATGTGGGAGTTGATTCCATTATAAATTTTTAACATATATAATCTCAAAATTGTGAAATTCATGATATTCACGTAATATCTGCAGAGTAAAAGGAAAAAATGATCACACATCTCCAATTTGCTGACAGTACTGTTATTTTCTTAGAGACGGATGTTTAACAGATTCGATTTCTCCGAACTGTCTTTATTAATTTTCGAGACTTTAAATAATTAAATTTAATTTAGAGAAAAGTTTTATTACAAGATTGATGAAAGAATTCAAACTCATTCCATGAAATTTCAAAAAATAAAAATGGAAATATAACATTAAAAATTGAGCTTTCTCAAGCTTTTGATAGGCTAAAGTGGGAGTTCCTTGAACAAACGCTATTTTCCGTTGGTTTTAATAAAGATGTGTGTCAATTAATAATGCAATGCATTTCTATGACTTTTTGTTTGTTTGTTTGTTTTAAGTGCCTTTCCAAATCACCAAATACATCGCTTAGCATTCCCTAAACAAATTTTAGATAAAATCGACAAACCCAAAGAGATTTTTTTTGTGGTGAAAAAGAAAAGATTAATCCAAATGTTGTTATACCAAAGTTTGCAACTAAATTACTAGTGATATTAACCAAGGAGGGTCCACAAGCATAACATTGCGTTAATCACCAAACTTATTTGGAGGTTGTTTCATGGCCAGGATCACCCAACTTCCCGGAGGACCGTTTTTCCCGGAGGGGCGATTTCCGGCGATGGGAGGGGGTTTCCAGGTTATTGGTTTTCATCTGATCAAACCATATCCTTTTGATCTCTTCTTTTTGTCTTCGTCTCCTCATCCTTTTCTCCTCCGTTTGCTGTACTACCACTCACGACCTGTGCTTGTGCGTAGGGGACTTCCTTTTTCATAGGCTAAGTGTGGTAGTACAAAAAGGGGTTGGATCCCAGCTCGTTGCTAGGCTCCCGACAAGTTTCTTGTCGGATGAGACTCCTTTTGAATAATTTGTATCCTATTTTATTGATCGTCCTAATTCAAAAAGATTTCTATCTTTAAAAAAAAAACTTCATAAAAAATAAACCGTTGAAAAAATCTAAAAAACAAAAAATCGTTAGGATCTGGTCTGTCATTTAGGAAAGGACTAGATATAATTTTCTCTAATTGTACTTGGTAGGTTAATAACGGTTCATGTATAAATATCTGGACAGATTTTTGGCTCCCAAACCAAACAAAAAACCTGACTCTTATTGGTGTTGATGACAGCCTTCCTAAAAGTGTTAATAATCTTCTTGATAATAATTAAGTTGAGATATATATGAATATTATTCAGAAACATATCGACAGTTCAATGCATAATGCAATTAGATCTATTATACTTGACTTAAGTGGTACAAGATAAAATTAGATGGCTTTCAACTCTCTGGCAATGTAACAACTAAATCATCCTATAGGTTTCTTTCTAACTATAGCGAAGTCAAAAGTAAATTAGCTTTCTAGAATTTCTTTTGGAAATTAAACAACGGAAATGCTATTAGCAGCTCCTTTTACCTCTCTAAACACCACTCAGCCTAACGTGTCACCAAATCTGGATAAAACGTGGGAGAGAGAAAACGTCACTTCTACAAAAACAAAAACAAAAAAATTAAAGTTTTCCTCTCTCCATCTTTTCTAATAAAAATCTGCAGGAAAATTCAATTTTGGAATTTTGAAAATTGGGTTAAAATGAATTTCACAGGAACTTTTGGGGAACATCTTCATCAAAACACTATTGGTTATTTAAAAGGTTGGGAATTAGCACTGAGACCACAAGAAGATGCATATAATCGAAGTAGAAGAAGAGTCCTCCGATGTAAAGGGCATGGTATGAAACCTATCTTAAACCCTTGATTCTTCTTTTTGTTTTGTTTGAAAATTAAATTAAATTTGGTTTTGGGGATTTTTGTGTTCATGTTTAGTTTTAGTATCATAGAACAGGGTTATTTCCTGCCAAACTATATGAAACAAATCATGCTTAATTGTTGTTTGATAAAAGTTCTCAGTGACTAAAAGTAGTTTTGTTTATGTTGTATATAGTATTTGATTAAGAATTATCTTCATTGTTACAGGAGGAGACAATTCAAAATTCAGATTGCTTTGATAGTAGTGGAATCAAACCTAATATACGACCTGCTCTTGGTATGGGGTTTGAGTCTATAGATAATGCATGGGAGTTTTACAAGACATTTGGGAAAGCGACTGGATTTCCTGTGGTGAAAAGCACATCTGTGAAGAATGGTGCTGGGCATATAAGAAGCTATACGTTTACTTGTGCTCGACCAGGTAAGTGTAATTCCGTCTCTGAAAATCCATTAAGGCCTCAAGCGACAATAAAATGTGGATGTCAAGCCAAGCTAGTGTTACGTTTAGATGGCTTAGTTGGTTATGTAATCAGCCAGCTCAATTTGGAACACAATCATGAACTGAAACCAGAAAACGCTAGACATTTTCGTTGTAACCGCTTCATTAATTCCCGGGTAAGGAATCAACTTGAGCTTCTTGATCGATCTGGTGTGAGGTTGTGTAAAGGTTATGATGTTTGTGTAAATGAAGCTGGTGGTTATGAGAATATGACATGTTCTCAAAAAGATTGTAGAAATCTAATTGATAAGTTGTGGAATTCACGGTTAGGAGAAGGAGATGCAGTTGCCATTCTAACATATTTTGCAAAGATGACTTCAGAAAGTACTGGATTTTATTCAAGTGTTGATGTAGATGAGACTGTTCATTTGAGAAGCGTGTTTTGGGCAGATGGTAGGTCAAGAGAAGAATATAAAGAGTTTGGTGAGGTTATTTCTTTTGATACCACATACTTGGTTAACCGGTATGATATGCCGTTTGCTCCATTTGTTGGTGTAAATCACCATGGAGAATCAATATTATTTGGATGTGGGTTGTTAACACGTGAAAATGAAGATTCTTTTGTATGGTTGTTTACGAAGTGGCTTGATTGTATGTCTGGATGTGCTCCTCCTGCAATAATTACTGACCAAGCCAAGGCTATGCAAAACGCTATTGAAATAGTCTTCCCAAATAGTAGACATAGGTGGTGCATATGGCATGTGATGAAAAAATTGCCGGAGAAGTTTAAAAGTCATAGTAAGTATTTGCGCATTACATATACAATGAAAAAGGTTGTTTATAATTCTCAATATCCATCAGAATTTGAAACAAAATGGATGGAGATGCTACAAAAGTATGAATTGTTAGAAAATGAATGGCTTAGAGGATTATATGAAGAAAGGAGGCGTTGGGTACCTTGTTATCTAAATGACTGTTTTTGGGCTGGAATGCAATCTACACAAAGAAGCGAAAGTATGAACTCATTTTTCGATGGATACCTTGGTCCGAAGACAACTTTGAAACAATTTGTAGAGCAATTTGAACGTGCAAACAGGGATAAGGTAGAGAAAGAGACTAGTGCTGATGCGGAATCATGTTCCAAACAAATTCCTACTGCTACATTTTTTGAAATGGAAAAACAGATGCAAGGACTGTATACTTTGTCAAGGTTTAAAGAGTTTCAAAATGAATTGACTTCGAAAATGTATTGTGAACTTATCAAACAAGAAGAAGATCCTCTTGGAACATTTAAGTATGTTACTCGTGCTAGTGTGTGGATTGAGGGGATTGATGAGCAAAGAATTCAAAAACAGATGAACTTCGATGTGATTTTTTATTCAAATGAATGCGAAGTTTCTTGTAGTTGTCGGATGTTTGAGTTTGAAGGGATACTATGTAGACATGCTCTTAATGTATTAATCAGGCATGGAGTTAAGTTGATACCTGATAAATACATAAAAGCAAGATGGAGGAAAGATGCGAAAAGGTCTCACACAAGTATGAAGGCTAATACCGGTTTTTGGCGTAACACTGTTGAGCGTGATCGTTATAATAACTTGAGTATTCTTTTCAGCGAGGTTGCAGATATGGCAGTAAAATCGGAACTTACTTTCAATGATGTTAAGAAATTGTTAGTTTTACAGTTAGAGTTACTAAAAAAAAATAACGCGATTCGGATTGAAGCAAAAACTCCTGAAGTACAAGAAAATTCGCCAGAGGAAGAGATTATGGATACCGTAACCATGGATGTCGTGGATGTACTTGATCCTAACAATAAAATCCAGTTAGGCAGACCACGAACTAATACATATAAAACTATATGGAGACATAACAAGAAGAATCCTACAGCTAACAATAATGGGAATGCATGTAACAATGAAGATGGACCAGTAGCTGTTGATGTGCCTATACCAAAAAACTAAGAAACGTGGCAGGCCACTGGGCAGTAAAAACAAAAGTGTGCAGGTAACATATTTTCATCCATCTCAATTGTTCATATTTTTTTTAATCTCACAATGAAATGACCAATATAGTTGGAATTATATTTAGGTTGTGCCACAACAAGAATCTAATGGAATAGCACCACCATCACATTTATATCAAGCTAATGGAGTATTTCCTCAAGTTCCTATGTGTCAATATAATGGAGTAATAGGACTAACTCATCAGTATCAAGCTAATGTAATAGCACCCCAAGTGCCTATGTACCAACCTTGGGGATTCTATCAGCATCCACCCCCTCATTACGCAGGATCGCCGATGGTAAGAAATTTGATATTTTTTACGGCTTGTTGTTTCCACTGAGATCTTTAATCTTAATATGACTTATTTCTAAAAAGATCGGTTACAAATTTGTCGTTATGGTTGTTGTAGTTGCAGGAAATCCTACACTACACCCCTCATAATATTTTGTAGATCTAAATCTTATTAATCATCTAAATTTCAAATATAAGTGCTAGAAATATAAATTGACACAAGGATTTTTTACATGGTTCGATCAATATGATCTACATCCATGGTTCTTCACTATGATTTTTGAGGTTACATAAGAATTACATTTACAATCTCCATTAATGGATATTTTGTAGAGCTCTAGATCTAATTATTTGGGGAAGAAGATGATAAAGAAAAAAAATCTCTCCCTAAAAAAATCTCTCTCCAAAAAATCTCTCTCTCTCCTACTAAAATTATCCCCCTTTCTCTCTCCTGCTCTCCTCTTTATATAGTATTTACATAGTGGATGACAGCTCATGTACAACTAATATTTTCTTTAATTTCGGATTTACCTTGCGACATCCTCGTGAGAGTATAAATGTAGAATCTCGCAGACACTCTAATTCTCGCAAGATCCTCGCACTTTCTTCATGTTTACGTTATCTTCATTTGTTATGTCATTTCTGAAATCACTTTGCGACGGCTTCGCGACGTTGTTAATGAAGATTCCGCAAGTGTGTTGTTGTTGCGATATTTGGATCCTACATCTTGCCTCTTTTTTCTTGAATATTGCTTGAAGAGCGATCTTTAAGAAAAAATCTGTTGTTGTAGTATCTTTGATATTTGTTACTGAAGGAACGAGCGAAAGAATACTGGACTTGAAAAGTACGTACTTGCCTCTATTCTTTTGCGAAGTTCCGAAGCTTTGCGAAATAAATAAGAAATATCAACTCTCGAAGTATGCGAAGTATGAAGTATCCTTGAAGAAGTATGAGAAGTACTCAATCCTCGAAATATACAAGAAGTATGAAGTATCCTTTGAGTAGTATAAGAAGTACTTAATCCTCTAAATATAAGAAGAATTGCGAATCCATCATGCGAAATTCTCGCTCCATGTTCTTTGCCTCATGTTATGCTCTATTCTTTCGTGAAGTTCCGAAACTTTGCGAAGTGGATAAGAAGTATTAATCCTTGAAGTATAAGAAGTATAAGAAGTATAAGAAGTATAAGAAGTATTGCCTCTGTTCATGCGAAGTTATTATTCCATTTTTGGTGAGGATTCTTGTTGTTCATTGGTGAATATCTTCTTTGGAAGTGATTCTTGCCGAGAAGATAAAGAACATAAAATGTTTTCTTGGTTATCCATAGTTGCCTCTGTTCTTTATTTATGAGGGTAGAATCCTTAAGAAATGTTGAATGAGCGAGTTGTGTCTTCATTCTCATGTTGCCTCTGTTTCGTGTTTTGTACTCATGCGATAGTATAATCTCTCCAAGTTGCTTATCTTATCTTGTAAAATAATCACATTCTGCGAGATGCTTAATAATTCTTTGAAGTTTTGAATATCTCTGCGAAATTCTGAATAATATCTTGAGAGATTCTAAATAATATTCTTTGAGAGATTTCGAATAACATTCTTGAGGGATTATAAATATTCTTGCTTAGAGATTACGAATAGGTCTCATTGAGAGATTTTGAAATAACACTCCCGAGAGATTCTAAATAGTTCTGCCATGAAATGTGTATGCGATGTTTATGCCATGAAATGCTTATGCAATGCTTCATGATGCGAGTATGATGCTTGTATGATGATAATGCTTATCTATTGCAATGTATAACTAATGTTTGTGTTACTTAGCTTATTTTGCCGCTCTAAAATTGATGTGGCTTTAAATTGCTTCCATTCTTCATTTCTCTGGTTTTGTCTTTAGTATATCCTTCTTCGCGTATTTGTTGTTCCTCGCGAGTTCTTTTTCTTGTGCTTCATTTTTTCTTATTCTTGTGTTTCATCTTTTCTCATTCCTGCACTTCAAAATGTTTATGTTGAATATTGTCATTGCGACAAGATCGCAGGACGTCTTTACATTTTCATGTAATGACCCATTGGTCTTGCCTTATCTTTTTTCTTGTGTGGTCTTATTTTGCCTTCCTAGTTAAAGGTCTTATTTTGCCACCCCTCGTTTTTTGCAACAATATGACAGGCCTAAATATTCTTGCGAACATAAAGCCCCATGACATTGCCGTCTTGCGACAAAATCGCAGGACGTCGTTACACTTTCATGTAATGACCCATTGATCTTGTCTTATCATTTCTTAGTATTATTGCCTCTGTAGGATGTTTTAGTTGCGACAATATGACAGGCCTAAATATCCTTGCGAACATAAAGCCCCATGACATTGCCGTCTTGCGACGAAATCGCAGGACGTCCGCACACTTTCATGTACGAGGACCCATTGATCTCGCCTTACCCTCGCGTTAGTATTGTTGCCTCTTCAGGATCATTGCACAAATATGACAAGCCTAAGTTTCCTTGCGAAAACAGAGCCTCATGACATTTGCGTCTGTTTTGACACCCTCCCTAATGGAGGGTGTCGCCCTTATCATCTCCCTGGTTGCCCCTTCAAGGAGGCGTACATCGGCCATACAAGGCTAGCTCCTCCCATCCGGTCTTAACAACAACCGCTTGTTTTCGCAGCCTCTTATCCCTTATACCTATAGGGTTTATGGTTACAAGGCCGCACCCTAAGTGGAGTTTTCTTCGGGCGAGTGCAAAGATGCGCCAAGACTTGTCAAGAGTGGTAAGGAAGTTCCATGCTCCCCGCACTCTTGACTCAACCGTGTACCTCGGTGCCTTGATCATACGCTGACTCCTTGAAAGAGACCCTCGGTCGCCCAACCAGGGTATAACCTTATATATATAGTTGGGAATCCAAGGTACCTCTTCCGGATAGGCTTTCATGGGCCCCAAGTCTACATGACCCAGGTTCCAGGGCGGTGTAACCTTTTCCCGAGCCATGTTAAGAGATACCCCCTTATATGACGCACTTTAGGTCTTACATTTGCCTCTTACGAAATATCATTCGCGAACTAGGGTGTACGCCATAAAGGTTCGTCCCATTCACTCACTCAATCATTTTTGTCAATTCATTCAATCATTCATTTTTGATTATCTCTTCTCATTATCTTTGCGAAATTATCGCATGTCTTCATTCTTTCATTCATCCTTTCATTCATTCCTTCATTTCTGTCACTTCCTTCACTCATTCTTTCATTTCTGTCATTTCTTTCATTCATTCTCATAATATCATATCATTTGCGGTTTGCTGCTGTTGTTGTCTCTTGCGAAGTATATGATTTGCTTGTGAAGTTATCATCCTTGAAATGTATGGACGTCGCATAAAATATAAATATCTCGCAGCAAAAAGAATTGTGAGAAATGAGATTTGAACCCTTGACCGCCTCTTGCATATTCTCGCACCATACCAACTGTTCTAACCTCATTTGCGAGATTAACTTGCGAGATAATCATCAACTTTCTTCTTTGCGAGATAAGCAAAGTCGTGCGGAATTTCGCATAACAAAAATAAATGTGCGAGAGACAAGAATTGATCCTGCGACCTCCCGCTTGCATTCATGCATCCCGACCAACCGTGCTAGCCCCTTTTCTCGTGAAGTGTGTCTGCGAAATAACCACCTACTTTCTTCTTGCGAAATATCCTTACGAAATTATCAAAGACTGTGCAAAGTAAACATTTGCGTGAAGCAAACGAACATCTGCGAAGTGTTCGTGTTGCGAACGTTCGCAAGGTAAACATTTGCGAAGTGCAAAAACTCTTTGCGAATGGGGAGATTCGAACCCTAGACATCAAACTCCTTCCCTTTACGCCGACCATCCGCTAGGCTAGCTTCAACTTGCGAAAGAAACACATATTGCCACTCTATTATTCTTCCTTTCTTTTCAGTAGTTCCAAAAAGTGTGAAAAATATTGAGCTTTGCGAGAATTGATCATGCGAACTATAACCCATACTCCTAATCCCTGACCATCTGCACTACTTGTTGTTTGCGAAAGGAACACATAATTTAAGGAACACATAATTTCATAACCTTATTCCATTTCTTCTCATTTGAAAGTTCAAAAAATATGCGAAAATTCGCGAGAGGTGGGAATTGAACCTGCGACCTCAAGCTCATTGTCTTTGCCTCTGACCAACTTTGCTGGCTTCTGTTTGCGAACTATCTCTGCGAAATAATAACTTACTTTCTTCTGTGTGAAATACCCTTGCGAAATATCCATGCGAAAAATACACGTTCATTGAGATTTGAACTCGCGACCATGAACTCATTAACCTCGCAGGTGACCAACTGTGCTGCCTCTTGTTTGCGAAAGAATGAAACAACCTTGCGAGATTATCCATTTTTTCCCCTCTTTGCGAAGCAAAAAATTCTTTGCGAGGAGGGAGATTCGAACCCGCGACCTTAAGCTCCTCATGTTCGCTCGTGACCAATTGTGCTATCCCTCTTGTGCGAACGGATCGCAGAATGCTAATACATGATTTATATTCACCCTTTGATACTCAAGGAAAAAGATGACAAAAATTCTTCGCGAAGGGTAAGACTCGAACTCGCGACCTTATGTTTATACTCTTCGCCAGTGACCAATTGTGCTAGCTGCTGTTTGTGAAAGAAACACACAATACTATAACTTTATTCACTTCTTCGCTCTCGGAAGTTCAAAAATATGTAAAATGTGGGATTCGAACTCGCAACCCCAAGCTTGTTCTCTTCGCAAACGACCATCTGGGCTACTTGCTGCTTGCGAAGGAAACACACAATGCTATAGCTTTATTCCATTTTTTCCCCTCTTGAAAGTTCAAAAATATTTGAAAAAATATGACTGTGGCGAGATTTGTTCTTGCAACATCAAGCTTCTTCGCTCCAACTCAAACCATCTGTGCGAGCTTCTTTTTGTGATAAAAATCACAGCGTTTTGTTCTTATCCTTTTCTTCGTTCTTCCTTAATTTCCTTCAACAATTTTCCTTTTGATTTTTCTCCTGAACACGAAATTCTTTCATTCAAACTTTAATTATCTTCCTTGAATTTCACCACGGCAACTAATTTTTTCTCTTCTTCTTTTCATGTCTTTAAATTACTGATGATATTTACTCCCTGAAAGTGTGATTTCTTCCATAAAACTTCCATTTTTGAACCTAAATTTTATAGATCTAAATAAAAAGTATGAACAGTAACTAATTTTCATGGAAATTTCTCTTAAAGTTTATAGATCCAATTGAATTCATCACCAACAGTAGCCGTTTTTTCTAAACTTTCTTGAACCAACAAGATTAGGTCCCTGTTTCTAGCGCCAATATGTAGTTGCAGGAAATCCTACACTACACCCCTCATAATATTTTGTAGATCTAAATCTTATTAATCATCTAAATTTCAAATATAAGTGCTAGAAATATAAATTGACACAAGGATTTTTTACATGGTTCGATCAATATGATCTACATCCATGGTTCTTCACTATGATTTTTGAGGTTACATAAGAATTACATTTACAATCTCCATTAATGGATATTTTGTAGAGCTCTAGATCTAATTATTTGGGGAAGAAGATGATAAAGAAAATAAATCTCTCCCTAAAAATATCTCTCTCCAAAATATCTCTCTCTCTCCTACTAAAATTATCCCCCTTTCTCTCTCCTTCTCTCCTCTTTATATAGTATTTACATAGTGGATGACAGCTCATGTACAACTAATATTTTCCTTAATTTCGGATTTACCTTGCGACATCCTCGTGAGAGTATAAATGTAGAATCTCGCAGACACTCTAATTCTCGCAAGATCCTCGCACTTTCTTCATGTTTACGTTATCTTCATTTGTTATGTCATTTCTGAAATCACTTTGCGACGGCTTCGCGACGTTGTTAATGAAGATTCCACAAGTGTGTTGTTGTTGCGATATTTGGATCCTACAGTTGTCGTAGGATTTAAACGGACTAAGTTCTTTTCATTTGCAAGGGTCTACAGTGCTACAGCCTGCAACGCCTAATATGCAGATGTTTACTAGTTAAACAGAGTAAATGCATAACTCAATTTGGCAGCATCTTTTTTGGACTAGCAGAAGTTTGTAAATGTATAACTCAACTGCATCTTTTTTGGACTGGCAGAAGTTTGTAAATGTATAACTCAACTGCATCTTTTTTGGACTGGCAGAAGTTTGTAAATGTATAACTCAACTGCATCTTTTTTTGGACGGGCAGAAGTTTGTAAATGTAATAACTCAACTGCATCTTTGTTGGACTGGCAAAAGTTTGTAAATGTATAATTCAACTGCATCTTTACTGGCAGAAGTAAACTGTGAAAATGTAACTCAACTGCATTTTTTTTGGACTAAATGTGGATTGAACACGTACGATCTTATTTTGGAAATATGCATCTCTTTTTTGTAAGTTGTCGCTGTAATTCAGAATTCACTTAGTATGTTTTATGACATTTGGTCAGTACTTCAAATTTTCTAGTGTACAAACAATATGCGGAAAGTATCCAATGAAAGATTTGAATTTGAATACAAAAGAACTTGCTCAAAGTTTACAATCACATTCATATTAAAAACTAATGCAAAGTTTACAATTCAGATCCAGAATTACAATAGAGGAATTTAATTTTTAGCAACAATCAAATTTGTAGACAAAACAAACAGCATACTTAGATTGCACATCTTACTCAGAGCATATTTCTAACATCTTTTTCATTAAATGTAAGTTTCTCATATCCAGCTGCTTGATCCCCTAATTCATTGAAGCTTTTGTGGAGTCTGATTCCCGTTTTCAGCTTTACCTTATCGGATTCCACTTTAACTTTCATTTCAACTTTCTGACATTTTGTAAATTCAGTAACTTCAGATTTTTGATCTCTGTTGTTAATAACATCCAAAATCTCAGCATCTTGATCACATTCATTAATTTTGCACACATCTACATCCATATCTGCATATCATCATAACAGGATTGAGAGACATGCGATATCTCGTAATTGTCAACAAAAATATGAAACAATATGAAACTCTTGCACTAATTCAATGGAAACACTGAACAATGAGAAATAATTAAGCACTAAAGAAAATAAATGAATTATAGTTATGGCACAGACGAAATAATTTAAGATTTAATTAAATTTCGACTCAATTGAACAGATTTAAGAAACCCAGCTTATTTTCTTCAAGTTTCCATGATGAAAAAAATTAACAAACGATTTCAATTATAGATACAGATCTAGAAACGCGTTAGAATCACATGTAAATCAAATACAAGATATGAATCTAAGAAGATCGTAGAATCTACTTACTGATTTCAATTATTCTTCAAAAAAAAAAAAAAAACTCCTGTTTTTTTCTCTGAACAATTAGAAGTGAGATCTAGTTTTGTTCTTCAGATGTTTATCTCTCCAAATGCTGTAATAAATAGAGAGAGGATAAATATAATTTTTATATTATATAATATTAAAGTTGATTTTGACCGACCAAATTTCTCTCTCCCACGTTTTATCCAGATTTGGTGACACGTTAGGCTGAGTGTTGTTTAGAGAGGTAAAAGGAGCGGCTAATAGCATTTCCGATTAAAAAATATGCCTAAAATGAATTTTATTTACTGGAGACTATTTCTAATACTCTTTCCTTAGGTCACATGATAGCTAAATATGTTAAAAATACTAAACCTTTTTGCTCTTTTCGTAATTGCGATCAATATGAAAATGAAATGCATAATCTTCTCGAGAGCTGTCTGAGATTCTTTTGATTTACGAAATGTATATGATAATTTTACTTTCAATGATATTTCTCTTCGGTTCAAGAACTGGATGGAACAACACTAAAAACATCTTTTCATTATTTGGTCCATTTGGAAATACAAGAATCGACTTATGTTTGATAAGATCATGCCAGACACTTCCAAGTTAGGTGATTCAATAAACTGAACTTATAGAAACATTGCCACTGCTAAACCTAGTCTAATAATAATGGAGAACACGATTAATAGAAGAGAAGAAATATAAACTTTGATTGGTTCATGTACTTTGATGCTTCATTTTTGAATACTGATTTCACCATGGGAGATGCAATGTCTATTGTCGATAAAACAGGGAATATGATAACTGCAGAAGAGGAAGCGTCGAGCATCTTGCCCCTTAGAAGCTGAAGAAAAGGCAGGTCTAGAGGCTCTGAGATGGATTAAGGAAATGAATCTTCACAACTACTGTTTATGAATGACTGCTAAAACTTGATAAATATAGTTAATGAAGACTCTGCTCCAAAAAACCATCCTTAGAGAGCTTAGACTAGCATCCACAGATGAAAATTTTCTTTTTGTTCTCGTAATTTTGTGTGTTTCTAGTTTAAAAATCGGAAGTTTGTAGACTTAGAAGATAGACTTGCAAAGGAAGTTAGATCTTAGGATATTAAGTTTTTCACCACTGAATCTCTATCTAATGTTTTTTGGGAAAATTTTTTGCACTCGCAGTGCGAGTTCAAAGTTGAATTCGCGGCTCCATAGTCGTAGGATGTCAAATCTACCACATCCAGAGATATTTAAAATTTCCAGAGATATTTCAAAACTTAACTGTTAAGTTTGCTGATGTCATATCTACCACATCCTACGACTATGGAGCCGCGAATTCAACTTTTGAACTCGCACTGCGAGTGCAAAATTGTTTCCTGTTTTTTGAAAGGGCCAATCTTAGGCTTAGTTTGGTATTGCTGCAGCTTTTGTAAAAGCACTTTTCTCATTGTGCGTTCTTTGTCTTTGTCTTTGTGAGAAAAAAGCGATTAGACGTTTGGTAAAATATTAATTAAAGTTGAAGCTGATTAAAAAAGCAATCAAAGTATGTTTGGTAAAATTTCAGATTCAACCATAATTGTTGTAGCAAATGACAAAAACAGACATATCTCTAATGGTAAGTTTATTCAATTTTATGGGGTTTAAAAATAATTAATTATTTTACTATATAATATTAATATTCATACTAATTACCACTATTATTATGATTGTTAAAAAAATATTTTACTTAAATACTTATATCTATATCTATATCCATATATATATTTCAAACAAAAAATGAAACTAAAATTAAGTAATTATTTAATATTTTTTTATACTGTTAACAAATTAAATAAAATAGTATATAAAATAGTTTCAAAAATTAAAAAAAATTAAAAAAATTAAAGAATAATATTAATATTCATACTAATTACCACTATTATTATGATTGTTAAAAAATTATTTTACTTAAATACTTATATCTATATCTATATCTATATATATCTATATATATTTCAAACAAAAAATGAAACTAAAATTAAGTAATTATTTAATATTTGTTTATTTATACTGTTAACAAATTAAATGAAATGGTATATAAAATAGTTTGTAAAATTAAAAAAAAATTAAAAAATTAAAGAATGCAATATAAGAAATAGTAAAAAAATTGATTGTATATAAATTTAAGGGGTAACTTTTGTTATTTATAAAATAAGAGTCGTGATTTAGGGGGAAGTAATTACGTGGGGGGGAATAATTTAAACCCAACCGTACCACTACGATAGGGGATGACCTCAGAAACAAAATAATGGACACACGCTTTATTTAAAACTGAAAATGTGTGTGTGTAGGGTATCATTTCCGGCTCTCTTCGTCCTCTCTAGTCTCTACTCCTGGATATTGTCAGATCTGAATCTGCGATGATTTCATTTCTCCATAGCGTCTTCCCCAAGTTTATTGGCATTATGATCTCGCTATGAGTCTCGTATATTTCTTCACCAACAAAAACAAAATGAGATTCTTAATAAGTAAGATTTATCTTGCTTTCAGAACATGATAATTCTGGTACTCACTATCAATTTTCTTGGTTTTCCTTGTCTTTTCTGCAAGCACCAAATTGTAACTATGCACAATTGATACCAACCTACATGATAGCTCATATACAACCAAGAAAAATGTAAAAACAAGCATAAGATGACACGAGGAAAAGATAGCACAGGCCATTAAGTAGCTTATATAGTCAGTCCGGTGAATCCATAACATTTTAGAGGATGAACAAATACATCCAGCTGCAGTATCAATATTTACATGAGCAATTATGAGAACCAAAAATGCAGTCAATCCGAGGGCGAAAGCTGGGGTCCTTGGGTATTACATGTTCCAGAAGCGAAAAAATGAATCTCAAATACCTGCAGATACACATTATACCGGTAGATACCCTTCAAACATTGTAATGCCCATACAAAATTATCCTCGGCTTCACCACTCAACAAGCAAAACCCAACAGTAAATGGAGCATTCGTGGATGTATGGGAGACTATATGGAATAAAGGCTTATTGTACCTGTTAGTCTTATATGTACAGTCTACTACCACAAACTGGTGAAAACATCTAGCTAATTCCACAAACCTGGGGTGAGCAATAAAAAGATCTATTACCACTTCACCGTCACATCTTTTGAAAATCGTGTAATCTTCCTTTTCCGCCAATGCTAAGAAATGTTGTAGGATTGTCCTTCCTTGGGTCTCTTCTTTTTTCAGTTTTGCCTTGGCATTATAGATTGTTCTCAAATGAACTGCTGTATCCGGGTCATCTTGCTTTATCATGGAGAGAACTTTCTTAGGAGGAATTAATGATCCCGTTAGACGCTTGAGTAATTCGAGTTGTTTTTCTGTCAGAGCCGCAGGGGCTGAGTGTCCAACCAAGGAGTCTGTAAGGGCATGGTTATGGAAGCCACACTTGATTTTAATGTTCCATCTTCCATCGTAATCACAAGAACAAATTAACTTGAAAGGACATTTAATTTTGGAGGTGCTGCTCCTCTTCCTTTTTAATGCATTCGTTGTCTTTGGAACATAATCTTTTGCTTTATGACTCTTATAGACACCACTTCTCGAACAAACAAGTTCAATCCTCGATCCTTTTCCATTGCATTCAAGTTTTCCAGTCTTTGTACCCGGGCCAGAAACGATGGAACAATTGTGTTGACGCCCTTTACCAACACACCAAGCTTTAACATCTTCTTTAGAGTGAAACTCCTACAAGTACAAATTTGTTTGAACTTCAACATGTTTGTCTATCCGAGACAATGTGTTCGACCAAAATAAATAAGAATTTCAACTTACCTCATCTTTATCGGGAATAAAATAACGAGAGTAATCCTCAGGATACAGCTGCATTAGGAGACATGCAACATGAAATTTAAGTGAGAACAAATCTTGGTTAACATCGAAAAATTTGCAAAGCTATATCAGGAATTGTTTTCCCAAAAAAAAAAAAAAATCTCTTAAATTTCAGTTACGAACCTTCGCATAAACATAAATAGGCTAAAACTGAAATTTAAGTGACAACGAACTAAATTCTCTTAAATCCTCATAGATGCTTCCGATCAAAATTTTTTATATATAAATGATAAGACGATGAGATCGAGACTGAACTAAACTATGTATCTTTCTCGGTCTGATATATAAACGGCATAAACAACTTACTTGTTCCATATCTTCATCTTGTTCATTCGAAGGAACCGCACAGTCCTCTTTCCCATTATTTAAATCATCAAATGTTATACAATCCACTTACATTTCATTGTCTTCCATTAACACAAACTCATGAAACTGACCTAGCTTCTCAAAAAAAATAAAAACTGACCTAGGGTTTTCTTAGTTGCTGCTTTTAAGTGCTTGGTATCTCGCTGAAAGGAGGGAAATAAATTAGTGGTGGGCCAATTTATAAGGGATAACTTCAATTTTTTCTAATAACCATGCTGAGTCACCTAATATTCCCCCCACCGTAATTCCTTCCCCCCCTAAATCACGACTCTAAAATAAAGTAGGGATAAAAAAGATAAATCAATCATTAAATTTAGGTGGGGCCACAGCTTATGCTTTTGTATCTTTTAGAAGCTCCTCCTCCCCGGCTTTTAAAAATTGAGGAATTTGGGAAGTGCTTTCAATAAAAAGCACTTTGATTTTTTTTTACCAAACACTAATTTCAAAAATTATTGACATAAATAGCTTTTGAAAGTGCTTTTGAGAAAATAAAAGCATTACCAAACCAAGCCTTAGATTAGAACCCATTATCCAAAATGTAGACTTCCACTTCTTATACTAATATAAAGAAAAGAGCTCTATTTGGTAGGAGACCCCCTAAATTACTTAGTTGTCCTCATTTTTTTTACATATTTACATAAATACCATTATTTTAAAAACTTAATATCTTTCAAAATATACATCGGATTTTTGTAAAATTTATATATTTGAAAAGCTCTTTCAATTATCTACGTAACAAATACAAATAAGAATAGTAATTTTTTGTTTTAGGAATTTTTTTTCATGACTTTCAAATTTAGTATTGTTGGATGAGTAAAATTCAAGCATGTGCATCACACATGTGTCCTTACTAGTATAAATAAATAAAAGTCTTTCTAACAAAAAAAAAGATTAGAAAAAAATGTGTCGTGGAGTTAAGAATATGCCCATCCAATACTTAGGCTTAGTTAGAGAAGCCGCTAAAAGTTATCTGTTTGGGATCTATCCAATTTGAAACTGAGGATATCAATAACAAGTCATATGATCTCTAGTTTCGCTGGGTTTATTTTTTCCTATTTGATACACAACACACAAAAACAAAAACTAACCACTCACTCTCACATATCCCAAAACAGCTCTACACAAATAATTTTGACTCGGCAGACGAGAGATTTCAATTGAAGGATGTGTTATCCAAAACTCCTTCAATCTCTACTGCTGCACTAGATTTTGCTAGATAGTCTGCAATAGAATTATCTCTAAGTTATTACAATGCCCCCAGAACTTGGCTTTAGTTTTTCAATATCCTTGATCAATCTTCTCATGACCCATGGTATTGTTATTTCGTACTTGCATAATTGAACATCATAAGTGGAGTCAGTTTCTACCATGATTTTCTTTATGCCTATCTCTTTGGTCAATATTAGTCATTTCTTATTTTTCACACCTCAACAACATTATTATCATTCTTATAAATATGTTTAGTAAAGCATGCTTGAAAATCACTGGCATCACTAGCATTATTTAAGGGTCCATCACAGTTCAGCTTACTAAATCCCGTGGTCTAGAAAAGATCTGTGGCACAGTAATATCCATTTTTTTCCTTCTCTTTTCCCAAGTTTTCCACAAATACCAAGAAACTCTCAGATTTCTTTTATGGCTCTTGCAAGAATTATTGGTAGAAGAAACACCATTATCTCTTGGAGTATTTTTCCATTTCTTTTTAAATTATTTAGCATTTTCAAAAAGTCCACTGTATCGAAACCGAGTTCACCGAGTGTCGAAAACGCCAAAGTGCCAAAGCCGTAACCTCGAGATGTTTAAGGGTAACGGCGTGCTTGATGCTAAATCGGGCCGAAAGGTGTGTACCTCACCAGTGGGAAGCCTAGCCACAAGCTGGGCTCCTACGCAATTCTGAATAACAATATTTCATATCAATTTTCCATTTGGTAACGGCTATTATTGTTTCAATTTCTCGGAAATTAAACATTGCAAAAGAAAAAAGTCACAGCTCTTGGTGCTTTCTTTTTGAAGCCGGGAATCATCTTAATGATGATTTAATCCCTAAGATCATTGTAATTATGTTAGAATTCTTCGCTAGGTGGTCCAATCATAATGCCTAAAGAGGCTAATAGTTATGATTTGCAATTTTTAAAATTTATTATTTATTTTCTCAGCTACACACATTGTATCCCATGATTCATACATACACCTAATAAAACATCTATGCATACGTTTTGATTAAAACACTATTATTACTTAACTATTATTTTGATCATGATAAAATGGATAACGGCTGGATAATGATATCCTAATGTAATACTGTACTTTTTTTATTTTATTTTTTATAGGCAACACAAGATAACTTACAGATTACCCCTTAACATTCGATGGTCATCGCAAAGAGTTTGGATTAACCAGACGGGTGGAGTAGACCATGCCATATGACTTACATTTTCCTTAGCCCATTGGGCCAGATTGTGCGCAGCTTTATTAGCTGTTCGATTGACATAAGCAAAACAGATTGAATCAAATTTAGAAATTAGGTTTTCTACGTCCTGGAAGAGGACATGAGTTCTCAAATCTCCCAAAAACGTTTTCTGTTTAATTTGCTCTAAAGTGTTCACAGCATCACTCTCAACAATAATCCGATCCTGCTTTATCTTCAACGCAGCTTTTAGGGCGTCTCTAATAGCATGAATCTCCGCTTCTTCTGCTGAAAAACAAACCAGGTCAGTTGCTTGGGCGAGTATGAATTCCACATCTGCGTTTCTGATGATAAATCCTATTCCTCCTTTATTAGAATTTAAATTCCAAGCACCATCTGTGTTTATTTTGATCCAATTTGTTGGAGGAGCTTCCCAAGGAGATGTTAATTGTTGGTGTGTTATTGCGAGAGATCTTGTTCATGGTTGGAGCTATGTGGGTGTTTAGCAACATCGATTTTGCTCTTGCCAGCATTGTTGATGGTTCTTCTACTAAATCATTGTGGTCAATCTCATTTCTGCTTGTCCAAATTGACCACATCATGCACGCAATCTTTGGGAACAAATCATCTCGTCCACAAGAGTCCTTATAAGGTTTCAACCGTAGCCAATATCTAATCCACTTCTCAAAGGTAAAGTTCTGAAATTGAGCATTTTGAATATTTAGGATTATCCATACTCTATTCAGTCCAGCACAAGATACCAGTGAGTGCATAATGGTCTCAATTTCAATTTGCATCTAGGGCAAATATATTTCAAATATGTATACGATTATGTAAAATTTGTTTTACTGGTAAAGCCCCTTTTAAAGCTTTCCGGACAAATAGCTTAATTCTTTCTGGAAGATTTAGTTTCCACAAAGTTAACCATAGATCAGAGTTTGTAATGTCCGCACTTATGCTTAGTGCAGAATAAGCAGATTTTGTGTTGAAGTTACCATCTTTTGATGGAACCCAAACCCTTCTATCACTAGAGGGCTCAACACTAAGAGGGATTTGTTCAATCAACTCTTTTGTTGATTGATCAAATACAGCACTTAATTTTGCCGTATCCCAGGTTCTTGTTTCTTGGATTATAAGGTCTTGCACTTTCAAGTTTAAATCAGGGGTAGAGTTACTCTTTGGTGTGGCTATCCCTTTTCCAGGTACCCAATTATCACACCATGGGTCTATAAAGTTGCCTTCCCCCACCACCCATGATATAAATGGTTTAATTTTACACATAGTACGGTGTAGGCATTTCCAGACCCATGAGGATTGATCAGAGAATTTAGAATTTAGGATATCCGTCTTAGGAAAGTATTTAGCTTTCAACACTTTTGCTAGGAGTGAATCTGGTTGCTCTATCAGTCTCCAGACACTCCTTGCCATCATTGCCATGTTGTTAATTTCTGTGATTCTGAATCCCAGGCCACCTTCCTGTTTTGATTTGCATATATTTTCCCAAGCTATCAAATGGAGTTTTCGCTCTTTTGAATTGGGGTCTTCCCCCCACCAGTATCTGTTCAAGTGGCTATCAATCTTCTGACACATGCTTTTAGGGATTAGGAATATGGCCATTTGGTATAGTGACATAGCTTGACCTACATGTTTTACCAAAGTTGTTTTCCCTGCTTGAGATAAGAATTGGGTGAGCCAACAATTAACTCTTTTTTCTACAGCAGCGAGAAGTGAAAGATGTGTTTGCGTCTTAGATCTTAAAACTGTTATAGGAGCCCCTAAATATTTTTCCCCAAGATTGAGCTTAGTTATATTAAGGATTTTCGCCAAAATCCTTATATGTCTTGGATGCACTTTTTTACTAAAGAAAATTCCCGATTTGTCGAAATTAATCTGTTGCCCACTTGCTTTACAATATTTTTGCAGGTAGTCTTTAATAGCATGAAATTCAGGAATGGTGGCCTTAGCAAAGAGGAGACTGTCGTCAGCAAAAAGAAGATGGCTCACAGAAGGTGCCGAGTTTGCACATTTAATTCCATGAATCAGGTTCGTTTCTTCTAAATGTTTGATGTAGCACGATAAGGCCTCTGCACAAATGATATACAGGTAGGGGGACAAAGGATCCCCCTGCCTCAGCCCCCTTTCTGGTTTAAAAATTCCCAAAGGGGAACCATTTAGAATGATAGAGTAAGATACAGTTCCAAGGCAATTCATAATCAGCCTTATCCATTTGGGATGAAATCCCAAATTAGTCAAGACTTTTTCCAAAAAAAGACCACTCAAGCCTATCGTATGCTTTTGACATATCCAATTTTATGGCGGCAAAACCCACCCTTCCTTTTTTGTGTTTTATTGAATGGATGAGTTCATGTGCCAACACCACATTGTCAGCAATTTGTCTTTTTGAGACAAAGGCACTTTGATTTGGTGAGATTATTTTTTCCATTAGCGGCTTCATCCTGTTAGCAATGTTTTTAGAAACTACTTTGTAAGCAAAGTTGCACAATCCAATCGGCCTGAATTGGTCGACGGAGTCCGCCATAGGGTTTTTGGGTATCAAAGCTATATTCGTATGATTAAATTGAGTTAGAAGATGTTCACACTCAAAGAATTGTTTAACCATCATAGTGACATTTTCTCCTACTATGTCCCAGTAATTTTGAAAGAAAAGACCAGTGAACCCATCCGGTCCTGGTGCTTTTTTTGCTCCCAATTGGAAGGCAGCTTTCTTTATTTCCTCATCCGACAACGGGGCCACTAGAGCCTCATTCTGTATGTGTGTAACTTTAGGCTTAATTGTATCAACGATACTGTCTTGTTCTGTATTGCCAGAAGTGCTATACAGTTGTTGAAAATATGAGATAAATTCTTCGCCAATAGCCTCTCTAGTTGTTAACCATGTTCCATTTCTGTCCTTAAGCCAAGAAATGTTATTCCTCTTTCTTCTAAACAGTGTAGATTTGTGAAAGTATGGCTTATTTTTATCACCTTCTTGTAGCCAAATTTCTCTAGATTTATCTTTCCACAAGAGTTCTTCTAGAGAATATAAGTATGTTAACTTATCAGATAAAACAGATATCGCACTAGTATTTCCAGGAGAATTTGTTTGTACTTCGTTTAAATTCTCTTTTGTTTCATGAATTGAGAAATTTATATTACCAAAAGAAACTTTATTCCAGTGGTTAAGTTTTCCTTTAGCATGATTTAGTTTTTGTTTCAGTTGAAAAGCTTTTGAGCCTCTCACTTTAACTGACCAGGCTTGTTCAATAACAGTTCTACAGCATGAAATTTAATACTGTACTAGTAGTCTAGTACTACATATTTTGATGTGGGCAGCAAAAGTATAACATCCCCATGATTTTTGTAAATTTTATTTTGTTTACATTATAAAAAAATCACAAGATCACTAGTAGCATGTGTCAAGATGAATATCCTAATTAACCTACCTGCTCACACATGCTTAACACCAAAGAAAAGAGATTCTTTTGAAAATAAAATTCCTAGAGCGATGTAGTCAAACTACAATATGGTTTGGATCGAAAATAAGTTAAGGTATCGCTGATCTTGATTTTGTTTATTATGTTTGTAAATGGACTAATGTAATGAGATAAAATGGCATAGTAAAAGCTTTTAAGTCGGTCAAAGTGTAGAACCAATACCATAGGCTAGGATTATTATAATTTTGCTTTGATCAGGAATGTGGACTAAATTCCACCATTGATGCTATCTAGTTATCCGGAATTAGTCTTTCTAGTGTTGTTAGAATGAGTCTGAACTAAAGGGAAACTCTTTTGACCTCTAAGCCGTTTACAAACACCTAGCTACTTCCCTATCGCGATATGACCACAAAATTACTTTCAAAATCAGATATCTTTTCTTTTGCGCTTAGAAATCAGATATTATCCCAGATTCTGTGTTTTCTTTGTTTTCAAGAATAAATATTTGTATTAATTAATTTTGTGTTTTTAAGTAATAAATAAAGCTCGGAGAATCTGAGGAGCTAAAGAGCGAAGAATTGAAGTCAAACATCTATGGAGCAGATAGCCAAAGCCCGCGCGCAAATCAGTTGCAACCCAACAAGGAAGACTTGGGCTAGAGCTACTCATGACCCGGATCCGAGCCCGCTCACTCGAGCCATTGAGATCTCCCTCGCCTACATCCAACGGTCGCTCCATCACTATACATCATCTCTTGATGCTCCGTGCAACACCGGATCGCTCAAAACCGCTTACCATCCTCAACCGTTCGGATCGTAGTCGGCTCCATCCTACGCTCGCTAGGCCCTTCTCATCAAACCCCATTGTGTGCCCGCTCAACAGCGAAATGACCATACCCTATACCCCTAATCGAGCAGACCATTCCTATCTTCATCTTCTCTTTCTTCTCTTCTCTACCGTCTCCATCAGTTGCAGAGCAACTCCACACCCATTCCCCGACCAACTCTGCAACTCCACACCTTCCATCATCTCCTACCATGCTTCCCACCACCACCAACCTTACCTGCCACAGCCGCACACCTCTCTAGGTTTAGCCTTCTCTCACTTAGCTTCTCCAACCCTAGAAGCTAATTTAGAGAAGACTAAAACTAGGGTTTCGATCAGTCAATCAAGGGATGGAGTTCTCAGAGCCGCACGACAAGAGGAGAGGCGATTCAGAGCAGTGGGTGAGAATTATTTTGTGTTTTAAAATTGAATTAGGGTTTGGGAATTTTGGGGCTCTCTGCATGTATAAAAGAGAAGGAACTGTGAGTGTTTGAGGCACGCCTGGATTAGCCAGTGCTGTCAATTAGGTTTAATTTCTGTTTTTCATGTTTTAATTTAGTTGCTAGGGTTTGAGATGAAACCCTAATTCACGGTTGTGTTTAAACTCAGTTGAAATGTTCTTGCATGCTTAATATTATTAGATAACTTCAATTCTAACACCTCAATGTTTTCTCTCTGAGTTCATGCCAAGTATGGATTGTAGTTAGGTTCTATCTATGTTGAGTGTGTTACTGACTTTTGTTTCAATTATTAAATGCTAATTCCTTTGATTAGTTATACTTGATTAGATAACTAATGCTCGGGTTAGTACCCTTAGTGGTATTTGAAGTTTTACATGGAGAAACTCCTTAGTTAAGTGGCGAATTGACACCCGCCCTTAGCTACTATAGGAACAAGACTTTTAACTTAGTTGAAAGCACATACTAGGAATTTAGTGGTGGAATTGATAACCCAAGCATACCTTTGTCACTGTTTACCTTAGTTTAGGTTCACTTTACTACATTACAACTTAGCCGTATCGGCAAAACCCCCTGTTTGTCACAATGTCACTGGGATTCAGTTGAAGAAAGCCTTAGATCACCTTAGAGCACCACAAGTCCTTGTGGGATCGACCCGTACTTGCCGCGTCTCCGATAGACGCCGTGCACTTGCGGTATAACCCGTAGGCCGTAAAATACATACACATCCGAGGCCTACCAAGTTTTTGGCGCCGCTGCCGGGGACTTGGCGTGTGCCCTGTTGACTGTTGGCTTGTTTTACTGAGTTCCAATCCTCCATTGTACATACTCACTTTACAGTTTTGTTTTCAGCCCTGTATTACTATAATTTAGTTAAAGTTTTTCTATGTTTATCCTGTATCTTTTTCGGCTTTACATTCCCGCATCTCGTCTTGCATCGTTAGTGCACTTAGTATAACTTAACCCGCATTAGTATAAATCATTTGTAAATTTTGTTATTTCGCATCTCGGCTTCTTGACTTTGAGCTATAAGCCTCTGTAGCTGTAGCTTAGTGTCACTTGTCACTTTTAACTCCCAGTCAGTCCAAATCTCTCACTTGTAGTTTCACTATTACTTTTCCACCTGTGTCAGCATTTTTATCCTGTGACTCAATTCTTGGAACTGAGAGTGGCTGTTGAGATTTACAGGTACATGCTCTAACAGCCAACCCAAGGAGACAAGAGAAAGGTGCAACTGAGCAAGCCAACTGCGACTCGTGAGGAGGTACACGAGCTCGTTGTGCCTTGAGACATTGTCTTGCTTTCTTCTTTGAGCAACCAAAGAAACAAAAGAAAAAGTGCAAACTTGAGGTACTGCTGCTGTGCCTGTGAGCACCTGAGCCAACCCCAGGGTGAGACAAGGAGCTGAGCACTGCCACTGTGCTAAAACAAGTTAGTATCATTCTCTAACTATGCTCTGTGATTGATGAATGTATGGGCGACAATCCATGAATGCATGCTAAACATATTTGCTAGCTGATAACCCATGTTAGGCTAGCATCTACACCTGAGTTGTATGAATATAACAAATTGTATGAGCTTGACCTGAGGTAATCATTCACATGAGTTATATGAGTTTGTTTGCGCACCCTAATGTGACCTGTTGAGCCTGGTGATAGACCTGTGAATTTGTGTAACTTGTTGAGCCAACCTGAGCATGACCTGTGATTGTGTGACAACCTATTTTGCATACCTTGGCTTCAATGCATGAAACCTAGCTATCTGCCCAAACATTGATCAACCCTGCAACCACCTGAAACTTTTTGTTCTTGAGTGCTGTGACTTGTAGCCATCCTCAGCTCCATCCCCTGAAGTGTGAGCTTGAGCAACAACCCAGGTCTTGTTTGTCTTGCCCTGTGCTGTATGTTCTGTGTTGATGTGAGTTATTGTGCTGTGCTTAAACTACCAAGAATTGTGCTGTGCTTATAACCTGAGCATTTCTCATCTGCCTTGAGCTCCAGCCTCTGAAGCTGTGGAGCCAACTCATTGTCAGACCCATAGCACGGACCACTCGTCAATATTTGCATGTTCTTGTATAATCTCCGAGAATTGCTTCTTGCTATAATTTTATTGGCAATCCGAACATGTTGAGAAGTGCAAGCTAAGGTTACTTGCTTTGTTCATCCAACCCCTGTGCATCATTGAAAGTGTGTAACTCCGAGCATAATTGACCGGTCGTGTGAGCTCAATGCCCATAATTTGAGTCTACCCCGCAACCTTGGTAATGCATATAAGTGTGAGCATTGAACCTCATCGACATTTGCATGCTTGTGTGACAACCACGCTTCGCCTTAGCTGATTGCAGCCCTTAGGCTCCATGTGCTTGTGACCTTATGCATGCTTAACATTGTGCTAAACCCAAATCTTTGTGAGTGTTATATTTTTGTTCATACAGGCGGTAAGCTTGCATACCACCGAGCGAGCTTTGGTTTGTAAGCCCTCTTGGCTAGCTAAATCCACATCTATTGGGCTGAGCACACTAGAGTGCTTGGTGAAACCCAGTTCACCTGGGCTAACACAAATTGCTAGGCTGATTGACCACACTAAATCAGGGTGAGAACCACAACCGGGCTTTGTACTCTGCTGCTGGGCTGCAAGCAAACCGAAGCCCACATAAGTCTGTGATCTGGGCTGTGCACTGTACTGAGCCCAATAAACCAAACTGTGATGTGCCTGACCCTGAGCCTAAACATGACCTGCAAACTATCAGACCTAGCCAACTATGCATGAGCTGCTAGCTCCCTGAAGCTACAGGCTGTGACCCAACTCCACCTAACCCACATCTACTGGGCTGTGTGCACAACTGAAGCCTGCACTTCTGAGCTAACTGAACCTGGGCTCTACACACAAACTCAGCCCACATACTGGGCCATTCAATCTGGGCTGCACTTGTTCAAATAATCTGGGCTCTGCACACAACCTTCAGCCCACATAACTTGGCCTGCATAGCTGGGCCATTCAGCAACTGGGCTGTATATCCCAAACAAACCAAAAACCCAATAAACCAAATCAGCCCATTTAAACCAAATTTTCCCACAAAAACCAAACAATCAGCCCACACAAACCAAATCCCCACATAAACCAAAGCCCATTTTCATGTTGATGTTTCTGTACATTATTTTTTGGGTTAACCCTCAACTTTTTAGGACTTGTTAAATTTTCTTTTCTTGATCGGTTGAGTCTTCTTGTACATTTATTGTGCTAATCCGATATGATCTCCGTTGAGAATATTGGATTCTAGCCTTGATTAATGAAGCTCTAACCTTGCTCCCGCCGACATTAGGTAATCTCTTCCCTTTTCTCTTATCGCATAGTTCTCATGGTATGTAGTTTGTTTAAATTTTTTCCTATCTGTGACACATTGAGGACAATGTTTGATTTAGGTTTGGGGTGCATTTGCATTTAGAGTTTTTAGTCTTTTATTTTACCTTTTATTTTCAAATCTAAAATTAAAAAAAAAAAAAAAAAAAAAAAAAAAAAAAATTCAAAAACTCTTTTTGTAAAAACCTCCAACTTTTAGAGATTTTAGAGTCACTAGCATGCTTTTAGCTATGTCTACATAGAGATTCTGACCGAAATAACAGAACTTGGAAGTATCGGAAAACGCAATCGGGTTCCATAGTTGATTAGAGCGTTAAAGTTGGATTTAACCATACCGGAGGGCGAATTAGGTCTTTGTTTAGATATTCGGTAGTAGAATTGTGATCACCCATAGTGGAGACTACCCATTTTACATCAAGTGAGGCACCAACCTTCAATTTTTTGCAACTTTCTAGAAAAGTCTGTTAGAGTGTGTGTCACCTTACGTAAATTCCGGGTAGGAATGGTGAGCTACCCAACTTCGCACTACTTTTGATCTCTTGAGTGCTAGTTTTTGTCAATCATGAGGGTGACGTTTAAAGATGAAAACTCCTTCTAAATACCGATTTGCCGTTAGCATCACTCTCTCTCTCAATCAAGCCAAGACCCATAGAAACACATCATCGTCAAGAACCGGAGCGAGAATCGAATATTGAAAGAAAAGTTGAGATAGTCCAAGGTTTTTGTGCAACAAAGAAAAGAAAATAGGATGAGAATTAATAAAATTTATAAAATCAAGACAATACAAGTTGTGGAAAAATTGAGTGTTAAAGTCCTTTGTCCATGGAGTTAGTTGTGTCATTATTTATATTTTTATTTTCACTTTTTGTAAAAAAAAAAAAAAAAAAAAAAAAAAAAAAAAATCAAAAAAATATTATAGTTTATTTTTGCTACCACCATGGTAAAGAGAATTTAAAAAGAAAAATCCAAACAACAAGGAATTTGAATAGAAAAGTTAAAAATTGTCAAGTTTTGTGAAGTTTAGAAGTTCGTCATCAACATTTGAAGACCGAAGACCGAAGATTGAAGACGTTTCTATGGTTTCTTATGAGAGAGTGATGTTAATTGCCGATCGGGTGAAAAGGTAGTGAGTACTCCCACCCCTTGCTAATGGTTGATTTCCTTCTTAGAGATCATTAGAAAAAGATTCTTTTTGTCCACACTTTTGTGGAATCTCCGATTTTATTTCGGAAGGTTATCCTTCTTACCTACAACGTGTGCGGGATTTCTCTCTTTATTCCCGCCTGCACACATGAGAGACTAAAAAAGCGATCTTTTTGAGTGCAATTATCATAAAACCTTAATGGTGAGGCGAAGTTGAGACTTATGATCACAATCGAATCCGAATTCTTTCATATGGTATGGTTACTTCTCGCTCAAAGCACTTAAGGATGAGAAGGCGTTCTTTGATAGTTCTAACTTCTCGTTACTAGCATGCGAAACTCTATGTCCTCATAGCTTCTTGGAAGCTTGAGACTCTTTTACACTCGAAGTTGGAGAAGGTTTTGTGGGTACACCTCTGGTAAACCCTCACGAGACTACAACTCGTCCACTAGGGACACCTAGGGGTTTAAAGGCTTAGTGCATACGCTAAATGCATTCGAGAGACTGCGACGGGGGTATAGTTAGGATTTCTTCATTTCTGTTTCACTTGAGGACAAGTAAAATTCAGGTTTGGGGGTATTTGATGAGTGCCAAATAGTGCATATTTATACACCTTTTATTGGCATTTTACTCATCTTTTGCGCTTAGAAATCAGATATTATCCCAGATTCTGTGTTTTCTTTGTTTTCAAGAATAAATATTTGTATTAATTAATTTTGTGTTTTTAGGTAATAAATAAAGCTCGGAGAATCTGAGGAGCTAAAGAGCGAAGAATTGAAGTCAAACATCTATGGAGCAGATAGCCAAAGCCCGCGCGCAAATCAGTTGCAACCCAACAAGGAAGACTTGGGCTAGAGCTACTCATGACCCGGATCCGAGCCCGCTCACTCTGAGCCATTGAGATCTCCCTCAGCTACATCCAACGGTCGCTCCATCACTATACATCATCTCTTGATGCTCCGTGCAACACCAGATCGCTCAAAAACCGCTTACCATCCTCAACCGTTCAGATCGTAGTCAGCTCCATCCTACGCTCGCTAGGCCCTTCTCATCAAACCCCATTTGTGCCCGCTCAACAAGCGAAATGACCATACCCTATACCCCTAATCGAGCAGACCATTCCTATCTTCATCTTCTCTTTCTTCTCTTCTCTACTGTCTCCATCGGTTGCAGAGCAACTCCACACCCATTCCCCGACCAACTCGCAACTCCACACCTTCCATCATCTCCCTACCATGCTTCCCACCACCACCAACCTTACCCGCCACCACCCGCACACCTCTCTAGGTTTAGCCTTCTCTCACTTAGCTTCTCCAACCCTAGAAGCTAATTTAGAGAAGACTAAAACTAGGGTTTCGATCACCAATCAAGGGATGGAGTTCTCGAGCCGCACGACAAGAGGAGAGGCGATTCGGAGCGGTGGGTGAGAATTATTTTGTGTTTTAAAATTGAATTAGGGTTTGGGAATTTTGGGGCTCTCTGCATGTATAAAAGAGAAGGAACGTGAGTGTTTGAGGCACGCCTTTGGATTAGCTTGATCTTGTCAATTAGGTTTAATTTTGTTTTTCATGTTTTAATTTAGTTGCTAGGGTTTGAGATGAAACCCTAATTCACGGTTGTGTTTAAACTCAGTTGAAATGTTCTTGCATGCTTAATATTATTAGATAACTTCAATTCTAACACCTCAATGTTTTTCTCTCACAGTTCATGCCAAGTATGGATTGTAGTTAGGTTCTATCTATGTTGAGTGTGTTACAACTTTTGTTTCAATTATTAAATGCTAATTCCTTTGATTAGTTATACTTGATTAGATAACTAATGCTCTGGGTTAGTACCCTTAGCTGGTATTTGAAGTTTTACATGGAGAAACTCCTTAGTTAAGTGGCGTAAATTGACACCTGCCCTTAGCTACTATAGGAACAAGACTTTTAACTTAGTTGAAAGCACATACTAGGAATTTAGTGGTGGAATTGATAACCCAAGCATACCTTTGTCACTGTTTACCTTAGTTTAGGTTCACTTTACTACATTACAACTTAGCCGTATCGGCAAAACCCCCTGTTTGTCACAATGTCACTGGGATTCAGTTGAAGAAAGCCTTAGATCACCTTAGAGCACCACAAGTCCTTGTGGGATCGACCCGTACTTGCCGCGTCTCCGATAGACGCCGTGCACTTGCGGTATTACCGTAGGCCGTAAAATACATACACATCCGAGGCCTACCATCAAGAGCCTATTCAAAGGGTGGAGCTTGAGGATGATGCATTTTCGAGTGTTCTAAAAAAGTTTCTTATGATAAAATTTGGATCCGCAAAAGAGTATGTGCCTTACAACAACAAGGAGGAATGTGTTGAGAATGAGACCGGTATGACCAATATTGTGGAAGACCCAATTGAGCTTGCATATGATTGTAATGATGATGTTTATGTCGACACTTTGGTTACGGCAGAAACGGATGAAGAATGGTTGCAAGGTTTGATAGAGGACCATGATATAAAAGAGGTGAATTATTCACTTGAGTTTTTCAAGGATGAAGAGGATTCCGTGATACAAGAGATTGTGAAAGGTTTATCTAACCCTTTGCCTATTGTTTCTTCTCCTTTACCTCTTATTGGTTTGAATGTATGTGCTTCGAAAACATTGTTGAATGACTTTGTTTCTCGTTTTCCGCCATTAGAGATACTTGATTCTCATACTATGCAGGTTATGGAACAAGAAACCGTGGAGGTACCCGACGTCTATATTCTTTATACACTTCCAAGTGTGGACAAGAATAAGTGTGGGGGAAGCTTTTATCGGTTCATAGCTTCACTTTTGCTTTATTGTACTAATATTTGTGTGAAGCTAGTGTTTGCAAAACAGGTTCTATGGAAGGATCCCCAACTTTTCCGATTATTGGTGTATGGGGAATGAATCTTGCAAGGATATAGTCGGGCTGACGACTATAAAACAAGCGCTAAGTGGGAGGCAACCCACCGGTTTTGTATTTCTTATCCTTTTGCATTTTATTTTTGTTTCGTTTATTTATTTTTTACTGTTTTCATATCATATTTGCAAACCCGTGTTTAATTTCATTGAGTCCGGTATCTATCTTAGAAGAGAATTATGACGAATACCTTTTTCGTCAGAAAATTTCAGACTGCGCGTAGTTCAGTCCAGAGACCATAACTGTCAGACCGTTTATCAAAACACTATGAAATTTTGACACTGTGTAGAAAACACGTAGGTGAACAACTTTTGTGAAATGGAGTTTTTCCAAATTCCTTACCAATTTGCACAGTTTTTGCGTTTTATCTGCTGTTACGTCAGAATTCAGAACTTTCGGTTTACACATTGAGGACAATGTGAAGTTTAAGTGTGGGGGAGCATTTATATGTTTGTATAGTTTGTTTTTGACACCATTAGTGGATGGAACCATTTTGAATGCAGGAGTTGAGGAACCAATTAACTAAAAGGGAAGAATATAGCTCAGAAATCACAAATTAACATGATAGTTGTTACCATATCTCGGAATATCACCATATCGCATTCTATTTTTATTTTTTCCATATTTATCTATTGTTCTCTAAGTGGTTTGGTGGGTCACTAAACATCGACGTGTTATTACTGCTAGGATGAAATAGAGTGATTGAGTTACTAGAAAAGAGAAAAAATTGAACAAGAAAAGAAAAAAAAATGAAAAAAAAATATATGAAAAAAAGAAAAAAAAAAAGAGACCGACCAATTAGACCAAAACGGAATAAAAAGACACTTGGGAATAGCAGTATGTGTGAAACGTAGTCCCTGTCTCCGTCGCCTAAACAAGCGTGGAATGCAGGATCCAAGGCAACTATCATGTACTTGCTGACAAGAAGCATGCGCTTGGATCCAAAAGATCTAATCATGCCGTCTAAAAAAAAAAAAAAAAAAAAGAGAAATTGGATCCAGTTTGATCCAATCATATAAGAAAAGAAAAAAAAAGAAAAGAAAGTTTTATATTGGTTGAATAAAGTCACTGGTTCCCTTGTATATGCCAGTGAGTTGATGTAGGATTCAAACCAAGTAGCTCAATCCAATAGGATTAGGTTCATCTTAGCAGTGACCTTCAGACAGATATGGGAAACATCGAACACTTGTGAATATTCGCCAATATCTACATCTATATCCATCTTCTTAATCTTTTCATTGTGATTGTGGTTTGTTAGTTTCCGAGTATTGTGGCTTGTTCGACTATCTAATTAGAGTTTATTTACTAATATATGAATTGAATTTGCAAGGTACCTCCTCCTGTAGTCAATTTTGGATTCGTTCATTGATTTGTCACGAATAGACGGAGTTTGAAATATAGGTTTTGTAGGTAGACCTCTTGTAAACCTTCACGAGACTATAACTCGTCCACTAGGGACACCTAGGGGTTTAAAGGCTTGTTATTTATGCTAAAATTAACCGTAGCCTCGACGTCACGGAGTTGTTGTATTTTATTGTTTTGTTTGATTTGCTCGAGGACAAGCAAAGTCTAAGTGTGGGGAATCGATAGGTGTAGAATACACCGTATTTACTATATAGAGTTTATGCTTTCTTTGCTATTTTTCTTGTGAATTATGTACTTTACGCGTGCTTTTGAGTTTTATAGGTGCAATGGAGTCGCACGGAGGAAAAGAAGAAGAAATTATCCAAATTGAGCCAAAGGGCGGAATTGTCGCATCACAGGCAAGTGATATATGGAGCTGACCCGGCCGTTCTGACCCGTTGACCGGTGACCGGTTTGACTCTGCCGGTCACCTGAGCTACTTTCCGGCGACTATTCCGGCCGGATTCCGGCCACAATCCCAGTTTTCCGGCGAGCGTTTTTGGGACAAAATTTCTACACGGGTTTCTCTCCATGGTGGGCCGGGTGAATTTCTAACTAATGGACTTTGAAGACAAAACCTAGTTTTGGAAGGAGAAAAAGAGTATAAAGGGAAGACTTCTACAATTTTAGACACCACGTTTTATTATTGCCTCTACTTTATTCTAGGGTTTAGAAACATGAGATTTCTCTTTCTTCTTGTGATGAACTCCTTGAATATGAGTACCTAAGTTTATTATTGGTTATGGAATAGTTGGATTTCACAAAGCATGATTCTTTGATTCAATATATTAGTTTTGTCTCATATCTATCGTTTGCAATTCTCTGAAAATATTGTTTTATGATTGATTGATTGTTTTGTCAAGTTGCAAATTGGTAGAACTTCTAATCACATCTATTGCTAGTTTAGGGTTTATTATACGCAAAAGTGATATTCCTTGGATACAAGTAGCATAATATGATTATAGTTTGTAGTGATATATTCTTATGATCATATGTGAATCGTAACCTTTGTTAAATTGAATTAGTGCGCTTTCCACGTTCAATTGCTTTGATTGGCCTGATTTCATAGAACTTAATGCATCTAGGGAATTAAACTTGATTAGTGCTTTTACACGTTAGGTTGTTCCTTTAGATAGAATTCATATTCGCATCTTTTAATGTGTTTGTTGATGACATGAGGAGATTTGCGGGATATTCTTGCGATCAAGGTATTCTAGGGTCTTTGATAAAAGTTGAGATTAAAAATCAATTCTAGTTATTGTGAAAAGCATGTTAGTGAATGAAAACGAAATCCTTAACCAATATCTCTTCTATCTTATTTGTTTGCTTATTTGTTTCTTTGCTTTTATATTTGCTTAGTTTATAAAATCACAAAACCACCGGTGTTATTTATAGGGAACCGAAACAATTTGACAACCTAGACCTCTCTGTGGGATCGATCCTTTCTTGCCCTTGCTATATTTATATTTTGAGTAGTAAGAAAGTGTAAATTATTTTTGACGCTTACGACAGCGGTCAGCTATCTTTCCACAGGTTTCTTTCCTTTCTTCTCCATCGTTCTGCATCTTCTCAGTTTCCGTCACCGCTGCAACTTCCGATCCCGGTCGTATTTTTGCCCCTCATGTCGTTCCTTCTACTGATTCTTATGGCGTCTTCAACTCCCTCGATGACGGAAAAAAGGTGCGTGAGTTATGTGTTTTCTGATGACGACGGCGTATCCCTTGATTCCCTGTTTGTTATTGAGAGTCCCTCCAAGTATGATTATCGCGCTCTAGATTCTATCTTTCCTGATGATCCTTCTTCGTTTTGTTGTAGGGCTGACAAGAGAGCTGCTAAGGACTTATCGGATGAGCAATTTGTTCAACAGTTAAAAGATGAGTTCGACCTCCATGGGTATGACGTCAGGCTCTTGTCAGGCCAAAAAGGTGTTCTGAGAAAAGATGATGTTTTGAGGTTTCCACATTCGGCCGAGGCGACCATTGTTACCAGGGGTCAGCTAGAGCTCGGGCTGCGTTTCCCTTTGTATGATCCTAGCCGCCCATTCTGGTACGAGGCCCTTTCTAAGATTCGCCCGTCCCGCGCCTTGGCTCAGTGGAATGGCAACACTTTCCGTATTCTGTCCGAGTGGGAGAGGCGTAGCCGAGGCGAGTGTGCTCCCACTACTTGGTCTACTTACGATCCTTCCCAATCGAGCGACTATACTCCTGCCAGTTTTGCTGATAATTATCGGAGCGGGACCACTACCAACGGCGATCTTGCCGGTTTCGCTGCCAGCCCTCATCGCCATAAGACTCTTCCCGAAGGTGTCAGGAGACTTGGCTGGATGAGGATCCCGAGGGAAGAGTTCAATAAGCACGCCCGTCACACTAATGACGCGGCTTGGGATCGGGTTCCATTGGCCATTTCCGGCCCTCTTCTAAGTGGCAAATTTCCTCCTCCGGCCGAGTCTTATCCTTTCTGGGTGGTCAATATCGATCGGGTAAGTGTATTCCTCTATTTTTCTAGCTTGATCGATTGGCTCGGGCGACGTTTTAATTTTGGTGTTTTTCAGACTAAGTCCCAGGGTGTTCCTACTGAGCCTCTTGTTCATCGGAAGAGGGATAGAGTTGCAGGAGCCGAGGAGGAGACAGGGAAGGTAACAAATATACTCATTTCTTATTTGACGTACATGTACGTGCCCCTATTTGTTGCCTTGCATGGTTCTGACATCGGCTCCTGTGCAGAAGTTGAGAGTTGACAAGGCTGGTGGTGCTTCGGCGAGGGACGGTGAGGATCCCGATGATCGGCTGACTTTATCACATTTCTTGAGGAAGTCGCCTCGTAAGTCTTCGATGTTTCATCTACCCGTGTAGGTGGAAAGCCCAAGGGGAGGGCAAGGAACTCAAAGACGATGTCCCCGCCTGCAGGAGAGTGCGCCCGGGAGGTAACTAGTGAGGGGATTGTTCTCGCCGATGGCGTTGTGTATCTTATGTCTGATGGTGATGATGATGACGGTCTTTTTGATGAGGAGGATGACGTCGTCAATGATGAAGACAAGTCGGGACAGGCGGATAAGTCGGGTGGTGTTGGAGGTCTTGCGAATACTCGTGATGTAGAAAACGTTGCTGATGGAGGCGAGTTGCCAAAGTCTCTTTCTTCCGTGGTTCCTAATTCGAGCAGCAGTACCTCCTTCACCGTTTCGGGCCCTATGTGCAACTCTCTCGGGGCCCTTATTTCTCCGGATTTTGCCTCTCTGTCCGATGAGGAGAAGATCAATGCTGTTTCATTGTATGAGGCTAGTCTGAAGAGCACTTTTGATCTGCTGGTGAGTTTGTTTCTCGGAAAATGCCTTCGTGTTTTGTGTTATGTGCTGATCAAGATGGTGTTTGTAGGATATCAACCGCTCGTTGTTGAATGCTGCCCTCCAACGCAGGGAGGTCGCCGAGAGGGAGAGTCTTCGCCTCTTGTTACAGCAGGAACGTGAACGATCTCGGAAGTTGGAGAAGGAGTTGGCCGAGGTCCAAGGTACTTATTTTACTTTCAACTAGTTATGATTGATCTTGTAGTGCCAATATCCTGAGCTTAGTACTCCCTGCCTAGCCGAATCTTCTAGTGCGGAGGCCGACGCTGCCACGAGGTGTCGTTTGTTGAAAAGGGAAGTGAACATAGAACGGGATCACGTTTCGAACTTGCAACAGAGGATAGTTAACAAGGATGCTAAGATCGATCGTTTATAGACCGATATTGAAGATCTTCAGTCCAAACTACATCGCTACGAGACTTTTGAGTATGTCCCCGAGGAAATTGACAATCTTAGGGCGAACTTAGCTCGGTTTCAGGGGATTGCTGCCGATAAAACGTTGTTGGCCGACAACTTAGAGGGTCAGTGCGGTCGGTTGAGACTTCAGGTTCGAGATTTGCATGCAGATCGTCTCCGGATCTTGGTGGAGAGGGATACTGCCGAGAAGTGTAGCCGAGAATCCCTTGAGAAACTTAACGAATCCAAAAAGGTTTCTGAGGAGTTGGAGTGGGTTCGCTCTCAACTATCAGGTTTGCAGATAGCCCACTCCCGACAGAGGGCCGAGTGGAGTGATCACAAGAAGTACTGCCCCACCAATGAGTTTAACGAACAGCGATATTTAGAGCTTTCTTCGAAGTTGTCTTCCCTCGAGTGTAGCCTGTGTGAGTCTGAAGAGACCATTAGGGTAGTTGCCCCTTTGTTGGAAGGTGGTGTGCCTCATGTTGCGCTTTTTTTTTGTCGTTGTCTTAGGGCTGTTATTGTGTGACTGACCGTCCTTGTTGTCTTGGCAGCCGAGCAGAAAAAGGCGGCATCGTTGGAAGAGGAGAATGCCCGATTGAAGGGGAGGGAGGCTCAGCTGCTCGAGCGGGTGGCCACTGCCGAAGCGGCGTCGGTACAGCTGGCACAGAATCTTACTGCTGAGAAGGCGAAGTTCAATGATGAACTTGTCTCGAAGGTTAAAGCCGGTGTGAAGGCAGTGCTTGATAAGAAGCGGGCCGATGCCGCTGCTAAGAAGGCGATTCCGGGGCCCGTCCCTTCGAAGGAGTGATCGTGTATTTTGCAGCGTTGCGTCGCTTTCTTACCCTTTCCCTTGGGTTGTAATCCGCTTGAACACCTTTAATTTCTTGCAAACTTTTTAATGGGGTGCTGCGTCGCCGGTTTGGTTGTTTTTCTTGCTACTGACGCTATTATGCATGTTACTGTCCTTATTTATGTTGAGTTTATGATGTGTGGTTTGCTTTCGTGACCTTGTTATGTGTGCCTGCACGAATAGATAGGTTAGCCATAAATGCCGTTTCTGTCGAACACACTCAACAAGGAGGATCATCGGGCCCGATGCCATGTCCTGATTGAGGTATCTCATCACCGTCTTTCGAGATCTAGTGGAAGGGTAGTTGGTCTTCCGTAGTTTCTATGGGATCGACATCCCAAGAAGTTATCGATTAATCTTCTTGGGCAAGTGATTTCGGCAACTTGCGAGGAGAGCAATGTTGACTGCTCGACTGTCGAGTACTCATGCCTCGACAATCGGCCATCGGTTTCCAACCGCCAGGGCCCTTGGACTACCTCGGCACTTACACACTGCCATCGCCCCGAGTTCGAATAGTCCGTCTTAGTGTAAGTCGCCCCGGCACTTGCACAATGCCATCGCCCCGGGTTCGAAACGACCATTCAGACGCACTTGTCATATTTCCAACCCCACGCGGCCTTTCACGGAAATAAATGACAAGATATCTTACCTAGTTTCATGGATGATATAGCTTTAGCCGCGTAGCATTCCACGGTCGTGGCTCAGGTGTTCCGTCCGGTTTTAGTATCTTGTATGCCCCTTCCCCGACCTTCTCAATAATTGTGTAGGGTCCTCCCCATCGTGGTGCAAGCTTACCGCCCTTTTTGTCACGCTCATAACTAGGTAAATGCTTTAGTACCAACTGTCCTGGTTGGAATTCTCTGGGTCGAACCCGTTTGTTGTATTCTCGTTGGATCCTTCGTTGATAATTCTCCATCTTCTGCAGGGCCATCTCTCTTGTTTCTTCTAGATCGTCGAGTTTAGCCAAGATAAGATCTGCCGAGATGTTTCGCCTCCATGCTTCGGTCCTTGTGGTGGGTATCATCGCCTCTGTGGGCAGGATGGCTTCGGTCCCGTATGTTAACATGAAAGGTGATAATCCGGTCGCCTCTCTGCGGGTTGTCCTATATGCCCATAAAACGTTGTAGAGTTCTTCGTACCATTCCCCATATTCCCCGTCAAGCTTCTTCTTCATGTTATCGGCGATAGTCTTGTTCGTGATCTCGGCCTGTCCATTGCTTTGGGGGTACAGGGGCGTAGACTTGCTCTTTCGGATGTTGTAAGTGTTGAATAGCATGTCGATGTTCTTGCCTTGTAATTGTTTCCCGTTGTCAGAGACGATTGCTGCCGGGACTCCAAAGCGGCATATGATGTATTCCCAGATGAATCGAAAAACATCTTTGTCCCGTATGTGTTTCAATGGAGCGGCCTCAACCCACTTGGTGAAATAGTCGGTGGCTACAATTAAGTACTTCCTTTGTCCCGATCCGACATGTAATGGTCCCACGATGTCGATTCCCCATTTAGCGAAGGGCCAGGGACTGATGACAGAGTTTAATGTTACGGCCGGTGCATGTATTTTCTTCCCAAATTTTTGGCATTCGTCGCAAACGAGGGCCATATGCTTCGCGTCCTCATTCATGTATGGCCAGAAGTATCCCATGGTTTTAGCTCGTGCCGCTAGGCTACGACCCGAGCTGTGGTTTCCCGCAGCCCCATAGTGCAATTCGTTGAGGATCATGTGCCCCTCCTCCTTACTCAGGCACTTTAGCAATGGCCCTAGATATGACTTTCTGTATAGGGCGCCATCTCGAAGTTCGTACGCAGCGGCTTTGCTCTTGATCTTGTTGATCTCAGGCTGCCCCTTGGGCAACTTTCCTGTTTCGAGGTATTCGTGAATCGGTTTCCTCCAATCATCGGCCCGATATTGATCAGTAGTGGTCGCCGCGACATGTGCGCCGACATCCACGATCTCGGCATCGAAGGCATTAGGACCCTCATGATTCGATACCTTCAATGCTTGAGTCTGTCAACATGGAAGCAATATACGCTAGGGCGTCCGAGTGGCGATTGTCCTTCCTACAGATGTGTCGAAACTTGATGCTCGGTATCTGGCCGATGTAGAATTGGACGAGCTCCCAGTATTTCTGTAGTTGAGGGTCATGTATGGCGTACTGCCCATTGATTTGTCGGACAACCAGCTGGGAGTCGCTCGTAAGCCGTACCTCTTGGATTCCCATCTCCACTATCAAGTGCAAGGCATGTACTACCGCCTCGTATTCTGCGACATTGTTAGTTGCCTTAAACTCGAGCCTAAAGGAGTGGACCATCTTTTTCCCCTTTGGCGTCGTGAAGACCAATCCCAAGCCCGACCCATCTTTATTGGATGACCCATCCACGAAAACCTCCCACCGTGTCGGGCTGCATGACTCGAGGCGGAGTCGGATGGGTCTTCTCGGTCTTCCTCCATTCCAGGCATGTCTTCTACTTCGTCTTCGTCGCTGAGGGGGAAGTCTGCCAGGAAATCGGCCACTGCCTGTGCTTTTACCGCTGTTCTCATCTCGTAAACGATGTCGAACTGCTTTATTTGCGCACTCCACTTGGAGATTCGCCCGACACAGGCATTTGTCTTTGTCGAGTACTGACTCTATGGGGGACTTTGTAAGCACCCTAATCTTGTGGGTTTGAAAGTATGTCCGAAGCTTCTGTGTTGCAAACACTAGTGCTAATATCAGTTGCTCGATCCTGGTGTAGTTCCTCTCGGCTGGGCTCATGGTCTTGCTCATGAAATACACCGGATTTTCTTCCCCCCCGCGTTCTTGACTAGGACGGCGCTGATGGCATGACTAGTTGCCCCAAGGTATAGCGTTAGTATGTCCCTCGGCTCGGGTCTTTTCAACACGGAGTAGACTCGCGAGATGTTGCTTGATCTTTTGAAACGCTTCTTCACACTCCTCGGTCCATTTAAACTTCTCTCCTTTTCGTAGCGTCCCGAAGAAGTCCTTGCATTTGTCGGATGACCGAGAAATGAATCGCCCCAAGGCCGCCAAGTTCCCATTTAATCGTTGCACGTCTTTTACCGTTACAGGCGACGGCATTTCCACAACGGCTCTGACCTTATCTGGGTCGGCCTCAATTCCTTTGTCGGTGATTATGTATCCTAAGAACTTGCTCGAGGTGACCCAAAAGGTGCACTTGGCCGGATTGACCCTCATCTTGTATCTTCTCATGGTTTGAAATATGCCTCGAAGGTCGTCGATGTGCTTGTCGGCCATCTTACTTTTGACCAACATATCGTCCACATACACCTCAATGGTGTCGTGTATTTTATCTTCGAACATGTCCTCCACCAACCTTTGATAGGTGGCGCCGGCATTTCTTAATCCAAATGGCATTTTGGTGTAGCAACACAGTCCTCTTGGTGTGAAGAAGGATGTATGTTCTTGATCTTCGGGGGCCATGGGTATTTGATTGTACCATGAGTATCCGTCCATGAGAGTTATCGCCTTATACCCGACAATGGATTCCACTAGTTGATCGATGCTGGGGAGAGGGAAGCTGTCCTTTGGGCACGCTTTGTTCAAGTCGCTATAGTCTATGCAGATCCGCACGCCCCCATTTCTTTTAGGGACTATCACCATATTAGATATCCATTGTGGGTATTGGGCCTTTCGAATGATTCCCGCTGCATACAACTTCTTCAGTTCGGCCTCCACCGCCGGTTGTAACTCGGGTGCGATTCTTCTCATCTTTTGTCTGATAGGTTTGAACTTGGGGTCTATCTGCAGGTGGTGTGAGCAGACTTCCGGATCAATTCCTTCCATATCGTACATTTGCCAAGCGAATATGTGCATGTGCTCCTTCAGAAGGGTTATCAACTGCTGAGATTGTTCGCTTGTTAGGAGAGACCCTATCTTCACTAATCTTGGCTCCTCCTCGGTGCCCAGATTGACTTGTCGGGTTGGCTCTAGGGCCGAGAAATTTTGTTTTGGTTCGCCGGTTGTAGTCGGCTCCTGTGATTGCTATAAGGTCTCTTTCTCGTCGGCTTCATAGGTTGAAATGGCCTGTGACATTACCCTTTCTAGCTCCTCTCCCGCCTTCATTTCCTTAGACTTGTTCTTTTCTTGTCGCTTTCTTGACCGCCTCTCCTCATTCTGCTGGACGTCTATTTGCACGCACTGCCTTGCCGCCTGGGGATCGCCTAGTACTTCTACCACTCCTCGATAAGATGGGAACCGCAATTTCTGATGATAAGCCGAGGCGACCCCTTTAATTCCCGCAAGCCAGGGCCGACCCAAAATTGCTTCGTACGGTGACACGACATCGACCACGCAAAAGGTGGTGAGTGTGTCAAGGAATCCCTCTCCGTCCGAGACTCGGAGGGTGACTTCCCCCTTTGGTACTGTTACCGTACCGTTGAAGCCGTAAATTTGATAGGTTGACGGAACCAGGATATCATCGGACAACTCCATCCTTTTGAAAGTGTCATAGAACAATACTTCGACTGAGCTGCCGCTGTCCATTAATATCCTGCGGACGCCCCATTCCTCGATCAGTAGGGTTACTACTAAGGGATCCCCGTGTGCTTGGCCGTTCAATGGGACGTCCTTCGCCGAGAAGGTGATCGGCTGCATCATCCATGGTTCCATGGGTAGAGTCTTGGCCACACTGAGGATTTCCTTGCCTGATCGATCCCTTTTATGAATTCTCGAGGTGATACCTGTTCCCAAGTCATACCCCTGAGTTGCCGAGTGTGATATGGTGTTACAGGCGAACTGGGTGTCGCGATTAATTCTTATTTGGTGCACTTGGGACGTACGGTTCAGCGGTGTCGGCGATGTCTTGACGAAATGCCGTAAATACCCATCTCGGATCAGTCTTTGGACGATGTCTTTCACTTCCCTACAATCATTGGTTGAATGGCCGCGGAACTGATGATAACGGCAGAACTCCGGGTGGTTCCTTGTTCCGTCGAACTGAATTCCCCGAGTCTTGGGATATCGGATGTCATTCCTCTTTTTCGACTTCCTTGAATACTTCTTCCAATGGTGCATTTAGCGGGGTATAAGATCTTGGCTCGTGGCGAGGCTTCTTTCCTTTCTCGACCCAAACTTTTTGTTTTTCGCTCAGTGCTTTGGGCACCCGGCCTTCTCTCGGATCGTTTCGTGGCTTCTCGCGGGGTGGCCTCTTCTGCGGTGCTTGCCTCTTGTATTCCCCTATCTTGCGCTCCTTCCTGAATCTCCTCTAAGGCGATATAGTGCTCTTGCATCTTCCGGATCTCTCTTAGTGTCTTAGGCTTCTCCGTGTACATTGCCACCCAGATGGGATCCGACTTCCTTAGCGAATTCTCGAAGCCGAATATCTGTTGGTCGACCGGTGCTTTCCCTATATCCGTACATAAATTTCTCCATCTGTCCGTTAAAGAGCGCAACGCCTCCCTGAGTCTTCGTGCCAGGGTGAACAACTTGTCGACTCTGGTCCGAGCTATACTGTTATGCATGTAAGTCTCGAGAAAGGTTTCCACCAAAACTGCATAGCTCCCAACGGATTTATCGGTTAGGGTGTAGAACCAACTCTTTGCCTCACCCTCCAAACTTGCCGGGAAAAATTTGCACATGACCATATCATGATTCTTCCACTGTAGCAAGGATATTCCATACATTTTGATGTGCTCCCCTGCGTCGCCCGTGCCATCAAACCTAGATGGGAAGATTGGCAGCGTACACTTTGGTGGAAATGGAGTCCGATCCAATTCCCTGGTAAACGGCGTCTTCTGGGCTTCACTGATTACTTCTGCTAACTTATCGTCCTCGTTATCTCCGGTCAGTTTTTTGACCATCCGCTCGAGCCGCTCGATTTTTTATCTGGTGGATGCGTCCGTGCTTTCATTGGTCGCTTCTTCATCGGCCGAAGAATCCTCGGCTGGCCCATACCCTTCTCTTGGCCGATTAGGGTCGGGTATGCGTTCTCGGCTTGGGGAGAGGGGTGGGGCGTTCCTCGGCGGAGTGTGGTTGCTAGAGGTGCCTCGGCTCGATGATCCTCTCGACCCCGTTCTCCTGTTACGGAGTTGGTAATTTTCATATTCTAATGCTAGGTTTCTCCTTTGCAGTTCTCTCATTAGGTCTTCTTGTCTTCTTTGGCTTGCCAGTATAGCGAGTAACATCGGGTCGGTGCTCTCATGACTAGAGTGGCCATTTACTTGGTGACCTGTTGTGTTAGGGGGTGCGGTTGGGGGTCTCGTATTGAGAACGACAGGGGAGACAATCGGAGCTGCTGGATGATCGGCCGCCACTGGGGGAACAATCGGAGCCACGGGGTGGTCGGCCGATGCTGGGGGAACAATCGGAGCTGCGGGGTGGTCGGCCGCTACTGGGGGGCTGTCCCGATTGTGGTCGCCCCTTGCCAAGTGTACTCGCCTAAGCCTCTCAGCTTCTCGTTCTAGGTCTCGCTGGTACTCTGTCGGTTGTCTTTCTCTCCTTCGTTCCTCGCGTACTGTCTGCACTTCCTCCTCCTCCTCGGTATCCGATGCAGTTCTTCCATCTTCCATGTTGTCCTCATTCCTCGGCCCCATCTGACTCGGGTTAATCCTCAACATCCCAGGCGGGAGATCGTCATCTCGGCCCAAATCGACCTCCTCGTCGACAGTAGTCATGCCTTTGATTAATGCCTGAGTCCCACCCTGGTTGTTTGACCGATGATCGTCGTGTCGGGAATCCGTAAGTCCTTCGTGCACGCTAGATCCCGCCGTGACCCGGTTTCTTAGGATCCTACTCGTCCTGGAGGTGCTCGCCATTTCCTTCGGTATCGTCTTCGTTCCTCGGCTCGCCCGCCCGTTCGTACCTACGTCAGCAAAGTACACAACACTTACTTCGAACTGCTTTCGAAAAGGTTAAGGATAGAGTATGGCAGTTCTGTAGTGCAAGGCGGGAAAAAGTTCTTATAGTACACTTCCATTTATGCTAGCGTGTTGGTCTCAACAGTCAAATTATTTTGGCCGTAAAGGACAATCTTTGAAAAGTTGTGTGGACGCATCGCTTCCGGTACTTTTCCTATGCATTAATTACTATTTGTCCCGACATTCCTATCGCCAGAGTCATTAATCTCCCGTACGTTAAATCGGAAGATTTCTTTCTTGGCGACGATGGATGGTGATGACAACCCTCAACAGCCGCTGTGCTGATGACCTTCCTATACGGGTTGCCGGAATTTCCTGGGGACGGTTGAACCGTAAAACTCCTACATTTTCCTACTGATGCTGTGAGGCTTCTTGCGTAGGATCACAATGAGACTCGCCCAACAAGTCGCTCACTGTAATCCTCCCAGCCGTGGTTTTCGAAAACTAAACTCAATGACTCTGAGCTAGTCTTGTTTCCACCATTATTGTGCTTCATTCTAAATAGAAGGGTTTAAACAACGAAACGAGCGAGTGAATAGAGACAAAAGTAAACGAGCAAGTGAAGTCAAAAGTAAATAGAGAAAAATGTATCGATATCCATCCTTAAATTCTGAAGGTGATTGTCAGGTGATAAATCTAGCAACCTAGGCATTTCGATCGTTAGAGTCTTTCACTTAGCATCAACTATCCTCAATAGATGTTGATAGGAGCTGTTGAATCTCTCTTTTAACGAGGTTTGAAACGATAGATGACGGCCGGCGAGGTGGGATTTCCTTCTAGCTTCTACCAACATCGGAAGATGTTATTTTGGGAGCTCACGGATCTTCCAATAACTCGCTGAGGTGTCTTAAGCTAATAGCCTAGCTTTATGAAATAATCTTGACGACTTTGTTTTGAACGAAAGACAAGTTTTGCTAGGAAAACAAAGATAATAAACAAGAACACAAAGCGAACCTATATCAAACTCGATAAGATTTTACTAGGAAAACAAGAATAGAAAACCAAAAGAGTTTCTCCCTTAGCGTCAACTAGCACACAAGGTGATTTAGGAGCTTGGATTTTCCTCTTTTGGTAACCGATTTCAAGGTATCCGAAGATATTATACGGTCCCCTTAGTCGGCGCCAGAATGTAGGTGTGGAAAATCCTACCACTACATCCAAAGAATCTCAAGACATGCTTAAAGAAGCCAAGTAAAGAAGAGAAGTAGAAGGGCACAAGATATACGTGGTTCGGCAAGATTACCTACGTCCACGGGGTGAAGGGATGATCTTATTACTCTTTTCACGATTACAAATTATGTGTTTTCTCTCTATCTCTTGGTATACTCTCTTTCCTCTCTTCTCCCTTGCCCCTCTAGCTCTCTACATGATTCATATTTATAGCCATAGAATGCTGATACAACGATATTACAGTGTTGGGCCTAATACAGCTTCCTCGATGTTCTTCTCGGGTGTCTTCCCGATGCCTCGCCCGGTCTTCCCCACTGCTCGAGTCGAAGCATATGGCCGAGCGGTAACGTCATCTGATATCGCTTGTGAGGTGGAGGTGATCGACGTCGCCTTTTAGATTCCTGGCCGAGTCTTACTTTGACCGAGTCTTCCTTATCTCTTCACCAACTCTGTCAGAGCATTAATTCCCCTCGAACTCGACGAGCATCACATCAGAACTTTTCCTCCATCATGTCGGCCTATCGAGCTGTCTCTGTTCCTCTTTCCTCGTGCCCATACCTGGTGCGGTGATTCAGTGCTTCTAGTGTTCGTCTCGCCCTGTACGCCCTTGGTTAGGATGGTTCCACCTGGCTCCATGGATTATTTACACCTACAATGTTACTTCAAGCACAATCTTCTTTGGATAATAAATTATCTGCCTTGGCACAGAAACAGGATGTCACACATGCTGGGGTACAACATTTGTGCGACTTTGTTGTCAAAAATGGTGTAAAGAAAGTGAAAAAAGTAGAGATGCAATTGAACCAATCAAGTTCAAAAAACTAAAGGAACAAAAGATTATTTTCAGAAGATGGATTAAGCCGTTTTCGATTTTTAGCACTTGAGCATATCGGTTAAAATATAAACCTAGCAGCAGCCTACTGCTATTTTATTTTTTGGATTTCACCTGGATGATTATCTTTAATAATCGGATTGCCAAAATTATAATAATCACCTACTTTAATTCGTCACCTACTGCAACAGCGTTATTGTTTAGAAACGAAGCAACATAGGAGAGTGTGTTAGTTTAAAAGGCTAGGAGGGTTAATGAGAGTGTTGCTTTTGGATATCATTGGCAGCATGTGTTAAGTCACAGGTTACCCATTTGAAAACCTAAATATTTCTTCCTCACATGCACCACACCAAAAACACCAAGCAACTTGATTCTGTTTGATTATCTCTTATTTAAGTTGCTTAAACTATTTGTATTCTAATTCAGTTCCACTTTAAGATGCCTCTTCGAAGGAGTATAAAGAAAGAAAAATCATATCCGAGTTCATCTGACATTGTACTGAACAAGGAATAAACACAAATAGATTAATCTTGGTGTATATGCCATTCCCATTATGAATGCTTGCAAGCTCCTGATGACCCAGACTGCATTAACAAAACAAAGAAACAACCATTTTCTCAGTTTCAATTTCAGATAAATTTCAACTCATAGATTTCAGCATACGGTAGACTAAACTAGTTAAGCCCATTTTAGGTCCGCTTAGTCACCTAATGCCCATTTGACGCCAAAGAGGTACGGCGAGGCGCTTGCACACGAGTCCAACAGCCATTTCTGCCAGTCTGGAGGGTGTAAAACGGGTTGGTAAATATGTGCCATTTTGGCCTAAATGCATATAGGGATGGACTAATTAAACCAGTAATATCAGCAGTGTTGGTATCTACCGCCTGAGTTTAAAAAGATCAGCATCATATTTTTATATACTAGTGTTTTCTTGCTCGATGGAAGAAGGGAAATAGGAACCAGTGGTCACTCAATATGAGCCTAAGCTCGGCTATATTGTGAAATGTTCGCCAATATGCGACAAAACTTTCCAATATTTGGACCTGATTTTGTAAGTACGCGAGTAAAAGAAAGTCCTTCTAGTTTTAGTTAACTCGATCGATATTAAAATTCAAATATTTTACGTTAAGTAAATAGACAACGATTTATGAATGATTTACTTACCACGCATGCATGAACATCATCACATCCACACAAAAGCTCTCCATTCAGAGTATCGACCGCTTGAAATGTTCCTCCTCCACCACTCCTCTATTAATTTCCAAACAAAAAAAAAAATCAATAAGCTTCTAATTTTTCCTCAGAAAAATTTGCAGAATTGAAATTTAAGAATATACATCAACCACTGTTGATTTACATACATTTTACCCTATTTCAGTTTACTGTAACTGAACTAATAATTTACCTTGTAGAAGTCGACAGCCGCGAAGTTAGCCCAACGATTACCCGCTGCAGCATAACATGTTTTAAGCATGTTGATGAGATCCCCAGAGTTTTGTTCACAAGTTACTTGCTTAATAGGAATTGTCCCAAAATAGTTCACCAAAACTAACGATTTCGTCTTATCATTGAGTGGGCTTGATTCGCCTCGGTTAGTGCATTCTCCCTCTTTCATCCCTCCTTGCCCATCTAAAATAAAATGTTAATACTAAAAGTTGTTTAAAAATCTGCTTTTAACAGAATGGTAAAGTTGTTGGACATTAAAATCCACGCCCTATGCTTTAAGCATGGAAGATAAGAAAGAGAATACGGATAGAAAAGATTTCTTACACTGGTTCTCAACCATGTAATCCCATTGATAAGCAATTCCTTCACTTTGTTGTTTAGACTTTTGAGAAGTGAAAACAACAAGTCTCTGGTTATTTGCAACCATATCACTTACTAAGGGCCAGTCGTTTCCATTTTGAGGCATTTTTGATACTGGGAACCAATATTTCATTAGACCAGCAGCTGTAAATACATTTGTCAACCCATTAGGGGTTTTAACATAATCCTCTAATATCAATGTAATGATTTCTGATGGATTTGCTGCTAAAAATGCTTCAATTTCCTTCAATGTGTCCAAAGCTGGTTCCTACATGTTAAACAATGTGACCAGAATTGAGATTAAGTACATCGGTTCTAAATCAAAGTTTCACACTACCAACTGTAGTAGTTGACGCTTATGTACTTACAAATGCTGTAATATGATGACATTTTCCCTCTGCTGAATGACACAACCATATATCATCTTCGAAATCATACGTATCCAACATCAGAGCTCTAACCCCATTCTGCAACCAAAACCAATTAGCCATCGAATCTTATAAAAAGTGAACATAAATCAAATTTAATCATTTATCTAAGAAAATAAAAAAGTACTATACATTTAGCTGTTGTGTGATGGTGTCTTCTTGATTAGTGAAGGTAATCCGGGGAACTCCCGTATGTGATGGTTCTCCGTCGATGGCAAAAGCGTTATGCGTTGTCAAGTACGCGTATTTATTGTAAGGTAATGAATTATTCTGTAAATCAGAGTAAGGGAATAGTTATAACACACAATTGGTCAAAAAGACCAAAATTAACAATTCCTGGGCGAAAAAGACACTTAGGTTTTGATACTGTTTAAATAGCCAAAAATTAAAAAGATACTGTTTAAATGGACAAAAATTTAAAAATAGGCAGGATGTAACCAGTTTCATCCTGTCCATTTTCAAATATTGTTTTCTTTTTTTTATTTTACACAGGATGCATCCAGTTTCATCCTTGCTATTTTTTAAGTATAAGCCAGGATGAATCCAGTTTCATCCTTGCCATTTTTTTTGGCTATTTCACCCGTACTTTTTTTTACTTGTCCATTTGAACCGTGTTTTAAATTTTTTTGGACAAATGACCCATTTTCTCTAGTTATAAGTTACAGAATTAAACAAGAATACTATGTAACTTATGCATGACATTAATTTATAGACTTACTAGCAACTTGAATTGATCTGTAGCTGTTGATCTTACGCATCTTGAACCGGAGAATTCCATTGCGCAGGAGAAGCAATACAGTCCAGCCTCACAATCTCCATCCGACGAACATTCATCGAGAAGCTGCAAGGATTAATATCAAAATTTTATTCAAATAACAATTTTTTGATGAACAAACAAAGATGAGAAATAGAGAAGAAGAGAACTGACCTTGCACTGGCCATTAGAACAAGCAGTAGCAAAGGTACTGATGAAGAAAGCTGAAATTGCTATGAACAATATGTTTGTGAAGACCCCCATTTTCTTGGAAAATCAAAGATGGATAGAATCTTAGGACAAGAAAAGGGAAATGAGGTTGAACAAAAGAATAAAAAACGGAATGAGAATTTATTTTTGGCTGAGAAAACTAAGGTACATAAATGAGCATTTTGTAATGAAGTAATAGTGCCACATGTATGAAACAAAATTAGGAAGGAAATGTTTTTGGTCACTCAATTAATGATAAATGGGATTTCAAAAAGTTAATTAAATGTCATAAATGTGATGTTATCAAGCCAACTATATAGAAAATGTCTCTGGCCAAAAGTTACCAAAGATTCAATTATAATACATATACTAAACATACCATGTTTCTTGTTTAGGTATTGAAAATCTTTATGGAAAAATGAAAATATTCATGGATATCGGGCTTTGCTTTAACAATTATTGCCATTGACAGTGTGAACAGCACAAAGTCTTTAACAACCAAAGTTGAATAAGTACTGACGAGAGTGACAGCAGTGTGGGGTTTTATTGACTGAATGTTGGAGTGCTTTCGGCAACATCTACTCTCCACGTTTTAAAAACTATCTTCCCGAACAAATTGGTATGTTTGGTAACCGAGAAAGAAAACAACCTCATTAAAATAAAGGAAAATTGGGAAAATGCCCCAATATGACCCGTAATCTTGGACATCTGCTCCAACGTTAAAAAGTGTTGGAAAAATGCCCCACTGTTAGAAATTGGGGTTAAGTCCACTGTGCCAGTTCCCACGTGCGGAAAAAAGACATAAATACCCACATCTGGTAGGATCATGCCACCTACATATGCGCATAATCTGACGGACTGAGATGAGGACACATCGCACATGAGCAACCCACGAGTGGGAATTATGCCCTAACTCACCCTTTGTTCGAACATGTCTTTATTTTTCATTTCCTAGACTAGATTCGAAGGAAAAAGAGAACAGAAACTAAAAGAAAGATGGAGAGAAAGAAAAGAGAAGATAAATCGATCACTTTACTGTTGATGATTTCATAATTATGCCTTAAATTCAGCCTTTGTTCACTTTACTGTTGATTTCAGATTGATAATAATTGTTCGTGATTAAGAATCCTTTATTTGCAGATCAAGAATGTTGAAGACGAAGGCTATTGGGGTTAATTCGATCATCGAAACAATTAAGTAAATATAACCCAATCCTTTATTTTATTTAAACTCCATGATGTATTGTATTAATTTTCCATTGGAAGAAATTTTAATTTTAGGGTTTACATAAATTTGGGGTATTTAAGCTATTTCTATAATTTATGGTTTAATTAAAATCGCCATTGAATTGTGAATTCTTGAATGTGAAATTGAAATTAGGGTTTTCTAAGATTAGATTTTATTAAAGTTGAAATTTGGAAAATTATGGTTTAGTCACAATTGGGGATTTCCCGAAATCAGTGCATCATATTAGATTTAGCAATTGTAGATTAGCATAAACTTTTTCTGAAATTTGGGATTTTTCTTGTGGCGTTAAGTAACACAATTTTTGTGTATTAGCATGAACTGCTCATTGAGCTATAAACCAGATGATAGAAAGTTTTTGCTACCATTGGTTAGTAAACTGTTCATTTTGATGTCTAGTATTGAATTTTTATTGCATAACAACCATGATTACGATTACTAAAAGAAGTTAATCATGACACTGTTAGAATGTTGGTTCATGTACTTGACCTCATCCTTGTTTGATATATAACTAGATGACTGCTACAGCAGTGGGGCCGACCGAGACCAAAAACCTGCCTGATGGTAGAGGCGAGAATGCCAGTGACTCCTACGTTACCTTTTTTCTACATTCGACATCAAATTATGTTTGTCGACACCTGCACCGTAGTCTAAAAATCACCTGAATTACACTTTTATCACCTAAATTACATTTTTATTTTGTCGTAGAAGTATTAAAGTGACCAGGAAGTAATTTTGCAATTTTATCCATTGCATTATAACTAATCATTCTATTAGTATAGCGTCAAAGGCGTGCACAAAACCAAGTCGTGAGCAGAAAACAGTTTGATTTTTAATGTGCCCAACGAGGGTTCGCAAGAAGAGACACATTCTGTTGGCTTAGGTAGGTAGAAGAACTAAACCTAAACCCATCCTAATAAATGCTAGCCGTAGATATACATACATTATATCATAGCCATTGAACGGACATATAAAATACCTTTAATCCAGACACCTTCACCGACTTCTAATTCTACTTTCTTCTTCTCATTTGGTACCGCCTCCACTCTCAACTGCTACACGACCACCTTCTTCTACTTCTTCATATGTAAACAAACATTAAGTTCTCGTTCTTATTTCAATTTTGTTCCCGTTCCTCTAGTTCTTTCTACTAAACCAAAATCCTAAATTCAACACCTAAACAAAATTTTGCAAATTTATTTTCTTTGGTGCCGTTAATTTTCCTATAATGGTGTTTATAAGTGTGGGTTGTGAGGATATTGGAGATCTGGGTAGGAAATTATTGCTCAGAAGATGAGTTTATCATCTGTTGTGTTTTGGATCGAATTTCGGATTTTGGGTCAGGTTTGGTTTTACCCGGTTACCCTTCATCTTCTTCACCCGATTATCTGTAACTGCAACATGACAATTTCTTTTTGTGCTACTGGAATTGATCAAAATTGGTTATTGTTTTCATAAATTTATCACTGCTTTGTGTTATATGTACAAGAAAATCAAGCTGAAATTGCATTCGTTGGCTTAATTTGATGAAATTGTTTCAGATTTTTTAATTGTAACTACTGCTATGTTTGGAAGGTGCAATTCATAGAGATATTAGTAAAATCATCGTAAATTGTTGTGAAATTAGAGTTCAGTTGTCCATCAATTAGAAGAAAGTGAAACAAATTTGATAAAAAACGATTCAGAAATGAAGAATTTTGATCAAATCAAACAGAAATCTTGGATATCAAAAAGATGACCATAAAAGTGTGACGGACATAATCCATCAAACCCACCCTATAGAAGGCCTCCTAAAGTCGGCCAATAATGAATGATTGTTGTCCCAATATAATCGATTGATTCTAAATTTATGGTTCTTCTTGTATTCATGTCTTACAAATTAATACTGAGATTCGGTTTGTGTGAATTTTTGTATTTTACTGGGTACAAATTTAGTGATAAGTGGGATATAGGCTCACAATATGTTTGTCCTATTGCTATTTCCAATCAGTGAATACATTTGATTGTTATGCGCTTGGTTACATGCTTGCAACAAATTTAGTGATTAGTGGGATACATACAGTCGGAGTTCCGTTTCGTAATTCGCTAGTTGTAACATAACTCTTTGATATGATACGGTTATACTTGGATTGTTGATATCTGAACTTAGTCATTTCTATGATGATAAAAAAATCATTCATGTGGTGAATAAATACATATCGGTGCTGATATGAGTATGATATAGTGCTCATGCAGATTATTTTGTAGTTCTTGTTGCTAGATACATAAATAATGTTGAGTTTGGGTGTTTGATTCACGGCTAGTATCTGAAATATAAACTGGAACTAAGTTAATTAGTTAAATTCTTATACTTGATGGTAGTAGTGAATGATTGTAATGGGTTAAAAACTTATCTTGCATTTGTTGTGCTGTAAGCTTTGGGCATACTTGTTTTTTGGGTTAAATTGGTGACTTATGTTTTGGTGTTGGTTGGAAATGCAGCTCTAGATAACAAGAACATCCCAGAGCATATTGTATTGGCAGTGAGGAAAGACGAGAAATTGGGAAAGCTTCTGGCAAGAAATACTCTTTTTTTCCTTGTCTGTAAACTGTTGTGGCGACACACAATGTGTTCATGTATTTTAAGCTTATGTGGTGGTGGCAGACATGGTTTTTTTTTTTCGAACATATGGCAGACATGTTAACCTTAACTAGGTGGTTACAGTACCAATTTGTAGTTTATAACAGTGGAAAAAAATCGATCTGGCGCTTTTTTCTGTTCGATGACATGTGTCACAATCTGGGTGACTTTAAGCATAGACGGTCGGATGCGTGTCTAATTGTCCACGTGCAGAAACCTGGGAGAAGGACACAGAAATAATATTTGAAAAAGTTAATATTTCTTAGGTGATTTGGAAGTCACATGAATTGCACATGAGTCTAGCCTTGCACTCGGACCATCGGATTCCAAAACGCGTGGCAGCATCTAGACCGATTAGGGCATTTATGTCTTTTTTCCGCACGTGGGAACTGGCACATGTGGACTTAACCTCAATTTCTAACAGTGGGGCATTTTCCCAACACTTTTTAACGTTGGGACAGATGTCCGAAATTGCAGGTCATATTGGGGCATTTTCCCAATTTTCCCTTAAAATAATTTTTAATGGGAATTAAAGTAGTTCAAAACCCATTTCCGGGCACATTTCTAAATGAGCCCATAAATCTTTGGATTTAAATTGGCAATTAAACAAAAGAATCATGAAAAACTAGAGTAACCCATGCTCCGCATCAGGTGTGTGTTTTTCTCATCAGATTTTCGTTATGATAGTCGATTTTTCTTAAGAAAAAATATGGATATATGCCAAAAAAATAAAAATACACGTACATATATGCTTCAAAAAAAGAAAAGGAATATGTTCATATTCATGATTCCCCTGTTAATTTCTTTTTACATTTTGATGACTAATTTTCCCTATTGATTCCAAGTTCGACTTGTATGTCGTTGCATCCTTCTTCAAATTCCATGATAGCTATTATGATTTGAACATTTTCTTCGGATATACTCTATTGTCCTATAGTTGATAATTTCTTACGGATGCCTTGTTGTTGATCCTCATTTGTGTTTCTCATATGCAATTGCAAAAGGAGTAAAGGGTTCATCCAAAACAAAATAGGCCACTTCACGTAATCCTAACTGTAGGTCTAGGCAAGCTTAGTCTGTTTTACGCAAATTACTAGGGCTTAACCCGTGCCGTAACGACACGGGCATAATTTTTATTTAGTTATGTATTTTCCGACATATGAATATTAAATATATTAGTTATTAATATCAAGTTTACCTTTTTAATCATTACAAAAGTAAAGGAAAACCCGATAGATATTTCTATTCTCCACTCCACAATACTTTTTAGCATTTTCCTCCTTGACATTCTCCCATACTATGCCTCTCCTTTCTCGAGTTGTATCCTCAAGCCAGCCATGAAATTATATCGGAATTAATTTTTACATATTTTGTCCCCACAAAAAAACATTATTTGATATGTTTTTTAGTTTACAAAAGTATCTTATCGATCCTTTGAAATGGTATCACCTTTCTGCATCTTCCTTATTTCAGTGAACGGTGTCTCAAGCCAGCCATGAAATTATATCGAAATTAATTTTTACATATTTGTCCCCAAAAAAAAAAAAATTGATATGTTTTTTAGTTTACAAAGATATCTTATCGATCCTTTGAAATAGTGTTACCTTTCTGCATCTTCCTTATTTCAGTGAACGATGTCTCAAGCCCCCCAAAAAAAAAATTTTTTTTGATATGTTTTTTATTTTACAAAGATATCTTATCGATCTTTTGAAATGGTATTACCTTTCTGCATCTTCCTCATTTCGGTGAACAATGTTAGAATCTTCATGGACCATAGGAACCTACTATGGGCCCGACCACATAGCATTGATGTTGTCCCTACTTGACCACATTGGGATAAGAGGTGTGTGGTTTTAATCTAAAACGCACCGGTGCTACGTAAGGAGATGCCCGAGCTAATTAAGCTCCACACGTACTCCTCTTTCTTCCATGTGGGACTATCCCTAGCTATACATATGTGGTTTATTGAGCCACATACTCCAGCAATCTGCACCTTGGCGAGATTAAACCACTTCACCAGTCCAATCAGGCTCCTATTAATATTTGTGTATTAATTGTATATGATTAATATTTGTATATGCTAATCATCGATCATGATTAATGTCGTTATGTGCCCTGGAATCCTACTCCACGTTGAGTTAATGATAAGGCAAGCACTAACTCCACCTTGACCATTTCCTTTCCCACCTAGAACCCTGCTCCACTTGAGAGTTAATGTGTGAGACACTAACTCCACCTTGAGCGCCAGTTCAACCTTGAGCACTGCCTTTCTGATCTAGAACCCTGTTCCACCTGAGTTAATGGGTGAGACACTAACTCCACTTTGAGCATCAGTCCAACTTTGGGCCTTGCCTGCCCCACCTTGAGTATGAGTCCACTTGCTCCCTAAATCGGGTGACATCCACAACCACTTATACGTTCGGACAATAGCCTCAACCATGGACTCTGATACCAATTGTTAGGATCTTCACGTACCACCGAACACTACTCAGGTTCCGACCACGTAACCCTGAACCCCACTTGACCACCTTGGGATAAGAGGTGTGGGGTTTTTAACTAAAAGGCCTCGGTGCTATGTATGGAGATGCCCAAGCTTATTAAGCTCCACGTGTATTCCTCTTTATTCCATGAGGGACTATCCCAAGCTATACATACGTTTATCGCGCCACATACTCCAACAGCTGAGCGGAACCAAAACATTAAACTATGTAAGCTGTAACAAAATTACAACACCTGAGCTCATTCGTCCAAAGAATAATTGTATAGATATTAATAGTGTTTGGATCCTTGTTGCTTTTTTCCCCTTTAAGAATAGTCTGAAAAGAGTAAAATTCAGAATTGACTCAACAATACATATCTTATTGTATGTTCTTACTATTTCAATGACATAATGAAAATCTAATTCATTCACTTAAGCTATAATATTTTAAAATGTTAAGTCATTTCCGATGGCAACCATTTTACTCACATATGATGTAGTTCTAGTTTTTCAAAATTCCAAAATATATTATGTACATAATTCAATTCGGCAGGAAGAGTTCACCGAATGGAATATAGTCAATGGATCGTCCTTTCGTAACATTGTGGCCTTTTCAACATAGTTGGATCCAGAGTTGGTAAAAAGCACTGTATTTATGCGTTCTCGTGCGAGAGTAATCTAGGGATGGGATACCTCCCAAAAAAACTGCTGATTGATGACCGCGTCACTGTCAGTTGAAAATCCCACACTATCCGATAACTGCGGTGACTAAGCGGGGAAATTATTGGAGGAGGATCATGTCCTTTCAAATGGTATTAGAGTCGACCACGGGTTACCTGTCGAGCGTGAAAGAGTATGCTTGACGGATTGTGTCGGGAAAGGGTCTCATGAGTGTGAAAAAATGCCAGAGTCTAGGATGTAACATATTCCGGAGCCGAGGACGGCTCCAAATTAAGTTGTTGGTATTATAGTACTCCGACTCGACATGTAGGATTTGTCAAATGGAATATAGGTAATGGTTTGTCCTTTCCTAACACCGATACCTTTGAAGCATAATTGGCTTCATAGTTGGCAAATAATCTTTATAGTTGATCATGCTTGGTATTGAGTAATCATGGGATGGGTGACCTCCTGAGAAGCTGCTTCTGGATGACCACATCGGTGACCATTCAAAACCCCATACTATCAGATGACCTCACTGGCTAAGTGAATACATTATCGGTAGAAGGTCGGGCCATTATGTTCAACGACATTACGCCTCCAAATGTGAGGTTATTCGTTGCATAAAAATAATAAAACCATGATCAGTTAGTAAGTTAAATCGTTAAGTACTTTACCTAATAACAATGCGCTCTACTAAAAATAAACTTTTTTATCCATCATCACTGAATAAAAATAACGTAAACCATTTACCAAGAAATACATGAGACGATGCGAAATTACTCATTGGGAACCAATACTTGCCACCGTCACTATGGTCCACTTATATAATTATTATCCAATCTAACTAAGTTTGGTGCTGCTTTTTTTCTTTCAAAAAAAAAAAAGTACTTTGAAAACATATTCATAGCAATATTTTTTCATCCTAATGTTTGGTAAAGATGTCATAAAGTGATTTTTATGCAAAACACTTCCAAAATCTATCAATTTTAAAAGTGGGGGAGAAAGAGCTTTGAAAAGCTTCTAAAGCAAATGTTATAGTTCCCCCTAATCTCATATTTTATTTTCCAATTCTATTCCATCTTTTTTTATAACTGACAAAAATTATCCTTGAATCTATATATCACCAATTTCTATTTGTTATATTTTATTCTTTAAAGATAATAGTTTTTTATTTTATGTTATACTGTATCACTGAAATATACTTTAATTTATCAACAATAAATATTATGCAATTATTGATTTTTAAAATGTGGTTAAGAAAAATAATACTTTTTAGTAATAATACTAATTAGTAAATTTAATATTACATATTGTCATTTTCTCACTAACTATAGCTGAAGATATTTACCCAGACACAATTTAAAATAGTTCTAGCTTTAGTTTATAATTTGCAACTATTCAATTGTTTTTTTGTCACAGTAACGTACATCGGCAACCATTCAATTTATTTTTTTACATAGCTCGGCACAGTAACGTACATCAGAAAAACACTTTTGTAAAGCTCTCAACAATACCAAACTAATCCTAAGTCTTAGCTAATAAAAATATATTTATTATCATCATTAGTAGAATAATTTATATATTATCATTTTTAATTTGATATTTAATAAAATATTAGCATGCAAATTAATAGAGTATTTATTATGAATAATTATGGAACCTTAATGACATGATAATTTTGTCCGTTAGATGCATTTCTAATCCCAATCACAACCATCACTTATGACAAACGATTACATCCCTAGATTTATCTCTTGTGAGGACAAATCTGAACCGCCACTTACACAGGCAAACTTAGCCAAACTCTGTTTTATACTCTTGACATAGATGAGACATTTAACTAATTTGTAACTTAAAAAAATGTCCTATGAAAATGCATTCAAGATTGTATACCAGTTATAGTCCGTATTCATAAGGTCATAAGCAATGTGGACAACTCTTGTCCATTCTGCAGGAACTTTGCTGAAATTACTCAACATCTTTTTATGAACTGTAATTATGCTAAGGAAATATGGATGTTTCTTGGTCCTATCTTATTTAACATAATTCAAAACAAAAATTTACTTGATTGGATTAGGGAATAGTTTTTGATTTTACCAGGTGGAAATATACAGATGCAGAAATACAACAGAGATTTGTTCTTTGGCACATCTGGAAGTCAAGATGTCAGTTAGTGTGTGATAATATCTCATGCCTGTCTCGGTCTTGATTTTGCAGGTTAAAAAGTTTATTGCTGACTGGGAAAAGAATTTAGCCACAATGTCACTCAATAATCAGAATGTGAATGGCAGGATTGACAAAAACATTAGTTGGACTGTTTCTATGAATCCATATGTGAAAATTAATTTTGATGTCATTTTTAAAGATACTTGTAGTAAATGTGGACTTGGTCTAATCATGCGATCTTTTGCATGTGAATGTAGAGGAGCAACAAGCATTCATATAAATGCTTTTGATGAGGAGCAGGCTGAAGCTCTAGGTGCTATGCATACAATCATTTGGGCTAAGGAAAACAACATTGATCATCTATATCTAAAGGGAGACAACATCAATGTAGTGGTTGCGCTGAATGGCTCATCTACAGTTGTGAAATGGACTACGAATTCAGTCATTAATGATAGTTTAATTTTACTTTCTTCATTTAGCTCTTGGAAATGTAGCTATGTTCCAAGAGAAGCAAATAATACGGCTCATCTACTAGCCAAGGAATCTTATAATGCTACCAACATTTTAGTTAGATCAGTAGATGATATTGATTTCCCTATTTGGTTAAAATCCTCCTTAGAAGAAGACTTTGTTGCTAAATTTTTCAATCAATGAATCTCTTTTCCTAATTAAAAAATTAAAAAATAATATGAAGGGATCAATTACCAAGCCCATAAAGTGTCTCCTCAAAAGTATACTAAAATGATAAAGGAATTTGATATAATATAAAAAACTTTCCTTACTAAGTTTCACCCTACACGACTTTAAGTAATCCAACACAGCGAAACAGTCATGAAATTATTAGTCAAAGGAACATAGAAAACATCAAAAATTTGGAGATAATACGTAAAAGCTATTATGGCTAAAAGGAAAAAGAAAACCCATATCGCTGTAACGATTAATGTATGAAAACATGGACGGTTGCATAATGTTTATCTGTTTAATGGAGATGGTGTATACACAAGTACCCCACCATCTATGGGCTACTAATCAAAACCCATATTTCAATAATCAACTATTGATGGTGGTTTTTATCTTAGGGTTAAAATCGTAAAACCATACGTCACTACGACCACTAGCGTATTTATTGAATCAATCAGCATGCCTACGTAATAATTACCAGGGTACCTTTTTTTTATATATACACGTGTCTTGTTCCACGGCAGAACCCTTAGTATTAACTGACATCACCTTTGTATATGCCTAACCCTGATCTCTCACCGTGCCAATGGCAAACCATGCCAGCCACGTCTCTGCGCCAAGGCATTCCAACCATGCCAGCCGAACCACCGTGCCAATGGCAAACCATGCCAGCCACGTCTCCGCGCCAAGGCATGCCAACCATGCCAGCCGCACCACCGTGCCAATGGCAAACCATGCCGCCACGTCTCCGCGCCCAAGGCATGCCAACCATGCCAGCCGCACCACCGTGCCAATGGCAAACCATGCCAGCCACGTCTCTGCACCAAGGCATGCCGACCATGCCGACCATGCCAACCGCACCACCGTGACAGAGGCAAATCATGCCAGCCGCGTCTCTGCGCCAAGGCATGCCATGCCAACCGCACCTCCGCGCCAATGTCAAAGCCATGTCGGCCCTAAACCATGCCGCTGGCTGCCAAACAAAGGGTTGCACCAATCAACGACCACCCTTCCATCTGAGATGCAGATCTCAGCCGTCCAAGTTCGCCACCAAACGCATGGCAACTTGCGGCCCAAAGCCAAACATCACGGTTTTCCCAAAACCCTAATTTTGGACGCGCCTACACTATGCCAAAGCCATGCCAGCCCTAAACCATGCCGCTGGCTGCCAAACGAATGGTTGCAACAATCAACGACCACCCTTCCATCCGAGATGCAGATCTCGGGTAGTCAAGTTCGCCACCAAGCGCGTGGCAACTTCTGGCCCAATGCCAAAACTACACGGTTTGTACAAAACCCTAATTTTTGGCCGCGCCTAAAGCGTGCACGAGCATGCCACCATGCCGTTGGCTACCAATATCCCTCTTGAATTCTTTCTGAGTTTTACTTTCGGGATGTTTTCACCCCCCGAACGAGCTCAAAACCTAAATATTCCCGCAAGGGGAGATAAGTAATTCTTTTCCGTATAGAATGGAAGGGCAGACCATCAAAATCTGTGTCCGTACGAAAATTCTACAGCGATTCTAGTAAAGGGCTCTAATTAGGGTTTCAGCATACCAAACCCTAATTTAGACAAAACCCCAAGCGCTTCCCTACCATGCTGGCCTTCCCTTCACGGCTGCTAAAACGAAGGCGTGCGGCAATCAACGACCACCCTTCCATCTTAGATGCAAATCTTAGCCGTCCAAGGTCGCCAGCCAACGCATGGTAACCTTTGGCCCAACGCCAAAACCCTAGTTTTGGCCACGCCCAAACCGCGCCAAGCCAAGCCGACCATGCCACATGTGCCAATGGCATGCCGTGCCAGCCACCTTTCCGCGCCTAAGCCATACCATGCCGGCCTTCCCTTCACGGCTGCTAAAACGAAGGTGTGCGGCAATCAACGACCACCCTTCCATCTTAGATACAAATCTTAGCCGTCCAAGGTCGCCAGCCAACGTATTGTAACCTTTGGCCCAACGCCAAAACTAGGGTTTTGGCCGCGCCCAAACAATGCATGAACCCTAACTTTTGGCCGCGCCTAAACTATGCCATATTAAAGCTATGCCGGCCATGCTTTCCTGCCACTGGCTACCAAACGTAGGGTTGCAATAATCGACGGCTACCTTTCCTCTCAAGATGCAAAATCTCGACCGTTGAAGGTCACCACCGAGCCGGCAAGTCTCCCAAGCTCAACTTGCCAAACAACAGCAACTTGCTACATGTTTTCCACGAAAACACTCGAGACATCAACACATGTCACAAACTGGGGGATGCTCATTAGGATTTTTGTTTGGCGGTTTACAGCGTGCGGCGTACACTACGCCCGTTACAAGAAAGTGTCATAAGAATGAGTCGGTTAGTAAATACAAGGAGTAATGGTGAAACGTTTCTTTCATTATGGAACATCAATTCCAGGCGTTACCCGTTACCACCTCCTTCCACTTTACTTAGCCGTTTCCATTTCTTACGAGACCAGAGTACGTTTTGTTACGACTTGTATAAATAGGTCTTACCTGTTCCCACCAAAGAACAAGTTTTGGTCAGGAACATACAACACTCAGAAATCACCTGCTAGCTTTCCCATCTGTTAGCTTTCACTTTCTGATACAAGTCAAACAACTACTCTTCCAGAATCAACTATTCTGGTCTCAACACTTTCTTCGCTTCCCTCCCTAAAACCAACCCTTCTCCTTCACTTTGTGACCGAAGCAAGTCTGGAACGGCCATTTCTTGGTTTAGGCCAGATTTGTACAGATTGATCTCTCGAATCTAAGTACTCCCTTGCAGTACATTGTTTAGGGTTTAGACTCGTTTTTCACCCACTCACGCGAAATTACCGAAATCAGCAGAAACCGTTTTCACCCTCAAACAATTGGCGACCACAGTGGGAGATTGATCTTTCGGTCACACTGTCAATTTCCAATTCCCGATCTCAGATCTCGACCTGGACATCAAGTCGATAGAAGCAACCGATCTACTCAGGGATCAACGACTCAGTTACCGGACGGCCCGATTCCCAGTCATGACACGACAAGGGATGACTGGGGACTTCCCAGAGGTTAGAAGCAAACGATCCGACCAGGGGTCGACGGCTCGGTTATCAGGTGACTCAGAGACGGCTGGGGAATTTCCACAATCACGATGGTGCTTCCAAAAAAACTCGTACTTACACCAGGAAGATTCATTTTTCGTCAGGATATCCGAAAAACCGAGTAAGCCTTGCCTAGACAAAATACATGATTTACTACTTCAAGTCTTCACAGAGATGATAAAAACTGATAGCCATATTGTTCCCATGTTTCATTTCGTGCTTTTTACTGTCGCACAACATTCACAAATCCATGGCTTTCCTGGGGTACTTATGCTACTTATAGTCATAACCAAAACAACATTATTCTAAAACAATTCATTCCAAAAGAATAATCCAAAACCTTCGTAGATAACAATTATCTATCAATTCAAATCAAACCATAAACCAGGCGCTTTGTTTGCCTTTCAAAAAAAAAAAAAAAAACAGTCACCTACCCGTACGTGCCTACTTTGCATAATAATGACTACCCGTTACTATTCATGAGGTAGCCGACGTTACTCGAAGAGGAATTGTTTATGATGAAGTATTTCTACAAGTTTATGAAAGCCATACCCTTGGCTAGGGTTTACACCAGTTCAGAAGAAAAAATATTTCTACAGATTTATGGAAGGCATACCTATGGCTAGGGTTTGCACCAACACAAGAAAACAAGAAACAAATTGAAAGAGAAACGCTGGAGTACATAGCTGGAATATGCTTGCCCACTTTATTGCTACCATGCTACCGCTAACACCAGGACGTGATAACAAAGGAGAGCCAACCCCTTTCATAGGCATAACACTTTTGGAATTTGAATAAGGAAAGGATTTCCTGTTTGAGCTACGTATGGAAAGAGGCAACTGGGCCCGCAAGAATAAGTCCGCGCCACGCCAAACCAGCGTCGTGCCAAGCCAGCAGTTCGCGCCATACCCAACCAACAGTCCGCGCCATACTAAATCCAAGCTGGCGTCCATGCCAAGCCAGCGTCCACACCAAGCCAGCGCTCATTCCAAGACGATCCAGCGCTAACAGCTTGCATCTTTATAGCAGATTGCATCTTTCTAGCACCAGCAGCTTGCATCCTTCCAGCGTTAACAGCTTGCGTCCTTCCAGCAGGCGCCACCGCTACCGGTCAGTAGACAAAGTTGTACCGTTGACGCCAACACTCGATGGCCAAACCAAATTTACGCCAAGCCACGAACGCAAGGATCACAAATTATTCCTGCCTTCTAACAAAGTGATATTAATACGCCACATGTCGACACCAGCGACGCAGAAAATGTCCCTTCAGGCGTTACACCTCCGATCACCGTGAGCCAGCGCTACTCCACCATCGAACGAGAGACCGGGAAGCCAGAAGAAGCCGCCCTCCTTTTACCGCTGTTGATCTGGTGAAAAGATGAAAGGATTTCATAAGGCTCAGACGGACATGGATACAACTCAGAAAAAGATACCTATTTTCCTCAAGACACTAACAGAGCATCCACCGCAAGAGTCACATCAACCCTAGACGGAGATGGCAAGAAATACTGTTAACATCCAGGCACTTCAGCAGGACGCGCTTTTATAGACGAAGAGGCACGCGTTGCTCTTGAACGCCAAGTATAAGGGAATCAGCAATCCAATTTCATCAAATATGGAGATTAGGAACGACTTCTCCAAAATCGAGGCAAAGAAAATCAGCAACCCTCCTGAGTTCACGAAGACCCTCTTCCCGTCAGGAGTTGCATGATTTCTAAGGACTTCGCCCACAAAATCGTGCAGTCTATGATGAAACACTTTATATGAGATTCCATATTTTTTCAAGGCGCAAAACGTCAAGATTGATTTGCAGCCCTCAACCGCACTACATCAGGAAAGCAGCAGTCTCCGGCCAAGGAAGTTGTTCCCAAACCCCAACCTCTTCTGGAAAGCACGATTGATGAATGAAACTGGGGACTCATAACCGTTGTTCAACGTCCTCCGGCAACTGCTACGCTTCAACGTTCGCTCCAGTAGCTGCTCCGCTTTAGTGATCTCTCCATAAGCTGCTCCAGGATCCGAAACCGAAGCTTCAGAGTTTGGCTCTTTAAGTTTCAACGTCCTCTCCAAGAGCCGAAGCCACTTCAACGTCACTCCTTCCTGCAAAGGGTCGTGCCACCAAACTCACCATGTCAAGGATCATGATCACAGCCAGCCAATCTTCGTAGTCATGGCCACCTTTTGATCCATCCCGCCAAAACTCGTGATCATGGACAATTTGCTCGATTACGCATCCAGCCAATCCTTTTACTTCCATGGATGCCCATGCAATTCCAGCCAACCTACTTTGTTCCCACGACAATGTAGTCTCTTTTGATTACATCTGCTACCAAGAACTGTTGCTGCTCATTTGTTGATACCAGCCAGAGCTTCACCACAACGACAATCACTACAAAGATCTACACGGAAACTCTTCACTGTCAAAGCTCAGATGACACAGTCAACCAAAAGGCCATAGCCACAACAAGGTCATCTACTCTTCAAGGGTGTAGCGCAAGAATATCATCATCTCTGTCAAGAAGACGCCTTTAACACTTTACGAGGCCGCGGCGGATCCCAAGCCTGTTCAAGAAAACAACTTCGAAACTAAAGAAAAAAGTGCGACCAGGGGACTGCTCATCGCAGTTCATTCCAGAGACGCGGCTAAAAAAAATTTCTTGAAGAAACAGAGGGAGCCACGGTAAACAACATAACTCTCTCATTCCTACCTCTTCGCTATCCAGAATATTTCGTCCATATGCATCCCAGCAACACATCCAGAGGAGTACAATAAGCTTGTATCAAATCCCGTGGACATGGACTCAAGGCGATGCAATAAAAATAGGCTACACAAGGGGAATACCAGCACGGAACGCTTTCACTCCCCTCAACCTGGTTATTTCTGATTTCAATATCATCGCTGCCGAAGTTTTACGAGCTGCGGAATTTCTCAACATGAAGTCGTACATGTGCATCGAAGACTCCAAAAGCACGCCACAAAGATACATTCACATATTCGTCCATGCCATCGGATCTAACAGAAATATAACTGGGGACTGCTCACCGCATCCCATTCCATACCACAATCCAAGATTCAGAAGCTAGTTCGAAGGGTGTCTCTGGGCAAAGTCCTTGAAGACTTGATAGCAGCACATCGGAAACAGAATGTCTCCCAACTCATCTATTTCATCACGTGGCTTCGAAAGATTTCTACCATCCACAGCGTATCATCATCGCGATCAGAAAGTCCAGACACTGAACAACCTAAAGTCAAAGATGGACCGACAATACAACCACAATCTCCAAGATTAGCCCTGACATAATCGTTACCGAGCATATATTTCATCCATCCATCCCAATAATGCAATGGAGTTTGGTAAATTTTGGAATCCACTGGATGGACACTGCAAACGAAAGCACGGATCCAGACGAGCAACGGAAAGCAGAAGAGGGTCGATATCTCTTTTCATACGGGGTGGAGTTTCTAGAGTTTGAACATAATAAAGGTTCCTTCTTGCGCCATGAATGGGAATAGATGACTGGGCGCGACTATGCCATCTCGGGCCCGCAACATCCCTCCTGATTTCTTCCTGAGTTTCACTGTCGGGCTGTTTTCGCCTCCTAAACGAACTCAACACCTAAATATTCCCTCGAGAGGAGATGGGAAATTCTTTTCCGATCAGAATGAAGGGGCGGACCGTCAAAATCCTAGTTCCTATGAGAATTCTACAACGATTTTAGTAAGGGGCGTTAATTAGGGTTTCGGTAGGGGTGTAAAGAATGCCCGGAAGCCTACGGCCTGCCATGTACCGCCCGGGTCCGAAAGAGCCCATGGGCACCCGAAGGCCTGTCATGGGCTAGCCCGGCCTGCCCGATAATTATAAGTGGGCGGACCCGGGTTTTTGTTCAAATATTAGAGTCCAGCCTGTTAGCTTTGCCCGTGCTTTGTTTAGTTACTCCTACTGCTGACTATGCCAATAGCCTCGAATAAAGTTTTCTACTAGTGTGATGGATTTCTCAAGAACTTAAATTTCATATGTGGACAATTTATTGGGGTTAGAGAAAATTCGAATTACATTTCACAAGTAATGAATATGAATTGCTTGAACTATCATTTGAACGAGTTACGAGATATATCATCATTCATCAAGCCAAAAAAAAACAAACATATATACTCTAAAATTTTGATTTATCTCTTGGGCCGAGGCTGCCCGCCCGACACGGCTCGGCTTTGTATTGTTTCACGGGTATGGACGGGCCATGGGCATTAAATTTTTGTTATTGCCGCCCGGCCTGGCCTGTTAAACTTAATGGGTAGTAAGGACTACAAGCCCGTCCGGCCCGGCCTGTGCTATAATCGGGCTTGGGCTGGCCTGCCCGGCCCGATGTACACCCCTAGGTTTCGGCATGCCAGACCCTAATTTAGACAAAGTTGCCATCATCTCACGGAACTGAAGCAAGTTGTTATCTTCCCGAAGCCGTCGTCACCTTCCCACGGAACTGAAGCAAGTTGTTAACTTCCCGAAGCCAGTCGTCACCTTCCCACGGAATCGAAGCAAGTTGTTATCTTCCCGAAGCCAACGCTCACGGCTCCTTTCCAAGCCGCACGATACCTGCGGCTCCCATTCCAAGCCGACCAATGTTGATGGCTCGTTCCAAGCCAATCCAACGCTCACGGCTCCTTTCCAAGCCGCACGATACCTGCGGCTCCCATTCCAAGCCGACCAACGCTCACGGCTCATTCCAAGCCAATCCAACGCTCACGGCTTCTTTCCAAGCCGCACGATACCTGCGGCTCCCATTCCAAGCCGACCAATCGATGGCGGCTCGTTCCAAGCCAATCCAACACTCACGGCTCCTTTCCAAGCCGCACGATACCTGCGGCTCCCATTCCAAGCCGACCAATGATGACGGCTCGTTCCAAGCCAATCCAACGCTCACGGCTCCTTCCCAAGCCGCACGATACCTGCGGCTCCCATTCCAAGCCGATCCAGTGCTAAACGGCTCCAAGTCCAAGCCGACCAGTGCTAGCAGTTTCCCTTCACACCAAATCTACACTAGCGGCTCCGTTCCAGCCTAACCTGCAGTACCACGAACAGAACTTACATAAAGCCGCCAAATACGAGGATCACATATTCTCATTACTTCCCGAAAAAGGTTAGACGAATCTTCCTGACAATCTTGCATGATTTACGTTTCGATTTTGTCCTTGTCCGTCACCATCTTATGCTTACCTCGCAACAATGCCCCTGTTCCGAGCTAAGCAGGGGACTTAATGTTGATGGTGGTTTTTAGCTTAGAGTTAAAATCGTAAAACCATACGTCACTACGACCACTAGCGCATTTATTGAATCAATCAGCATGCCTACGTAAGAATTACCAGGGTACCTTTTTTTTTATATATACACGTGTCTTGTTCCACGGCAGAACCCTTAGTACTAACTGACATCACCTCTGTATATGCCTAACCCCGATCCTCTCACCGTGCCAATGGAAAACCATGCCAGCCATGTCTCTGCGCCAAGGCATTCCAACCATGCCAGCCGCACCACCGTGCCAATGGCAAACCATGCCAGCCACGTCTCCGCGCCAAGGCATGCCAACCATGCCAGCCGCACCACCGTGCCAATGGAAAACCATGCCAGCCACGTCTCTGTGCCAAGGCATGCCAACCATGCCAGCCGCACCACTGTGCCAATGGCAAACCATGCCAGCTACGTCTCCGCGCCAAGGCATGCCAACCATGCCAGCCGCACCATCGTGCCAATAACAAACCATGACAGCCATGTCTCTGCACCAAGGCATGCCGACCATGCCAAACGCACCACCATGCCAGCCACGTATCTGCGCCAAGGTATGCCGACCATGCCAACCGCACCTCCGCCCAATGCCAAAGCCATGCCGGCCCTAAACCATGTCGCTGGCTGCCAAACGAAGGGTTGCAACAATCAACGACCACCCTTCCATCTGAGATGCAGATCTCAGCCGTCCAAGTTCGCCACCAAACGCATGGCAACTTGCGGCCCAAAGCCAAACATCACGGTTTTCCCAAAACCCTAATTTTGGGCGCGCCTACACTATGACAAAGCCATGCCAGCCCTAAACCATGTCGCTGGCTGCCAAACGAAGGGTTGCAATAATCAACGACCACCCTTCCATCTGAGATGCAGATCTCAGTCGTCCAAGTTCGCCACCAAGCGCGTGGCAACTTCTGGACCAATGCCAAAACTACACGGTTTGTACCAAACCCTAATTTTTGGCCGCGCCTAAAGCGTGCACGAGCATGCCACCATGCCGCTGGCTACCAACATCCTCCTGAGTTTTACTTTCGGTTTGTTTTCACCCTCGAACGAGCTCAAAACCTAAATATTCCCTCGTAGGGAGATAGGAAATTTTTTTCGTACAGAATGGAGGGGCGGACCATCAAAATCCGAGTACGTACAAGAATTCTACAGCGATTCTAGTAAAGGGATCTAATTAGGGTTTCAGCATACCAAACCCTAATTTAGACAAACCCCCAAGCGCTTCCCTACCATGCCGGCCTTCCCTTCACGGCTGCTAAAATGAAGGCGTGCGGCAATCAACGACCACCCTTCCATTTTAGGTGCAAATCTTAGCCGTCCAAGGTCGCCAGCCAACGCATGGTAACCTTTGTCCCAACGCCAAAACCCTAGTTTTGGCCACGCCCAAACTGCGCCAAGGCATGCCGACCATGACACATGTGCCAATGGCATGCCGTGCCAGCCACCTTGCCGCGCCTAAGCCATACCATGCCGGCCTTCCCTTCACGGCTGCTAAAACGAAGGTGTGCGACAATCAACGGTCACCCTTCCATCTTAGATACAAATCTTAGCTGTCCAAGGTCGCCAGCCAACGCATGGTAACCTTTGGCCCAACGCCAAAACAATGTCAGAACCCTAACTTTTGGCCGCGCCTAAACTATTGATAGGTGTCGTAAAACACCTAATTTTATATCTAGTGTTTATGCTTTCTTTGCGAGTTTTCTTGTAAATTATGTATCTTATGTTTACTTTTGAGTTTATCAGGTGCAATGGAGTCATTATGAGCAAAAGAAAGAGAAATAAATCACTTTGAGCAAGGAGCAGAATTTGGTCATTTCACAGGCGAGCGATACTCGGAGCCCAGTCAAAGATAAGGGGAAACTAGTTGGAGTTTAATGAAAATTGCTAAAAACACCCATGGGTGCTGATAGCCGTTCCATACTACTTGACCCAACTCGGTCGAACTGAAGCCTCAAACAACATCTCCTTTCTCTTATCCTTCAGCTGTTCTTCCCCAAATTGCAGCTACAGATGCTGATCTTAAAAATTGAAGATGATGATGTACAGATTCAGTGGGAGATTAAGCTGATGATGTCATTTGATGTGAAGAAATCAGATCGAGAAGAGATTGGGTGTGCTGGTGATGTTGTTGAGTGCAAGAGGAAGAAATTTGACATGGGTTTGGTTCAGATCAATGGATGGAGGTGAGATGGTGAAGTTTGTGTTTGAATCTGAGGTTGAATTGAAGAGGAGATTGTGTGGAGAACAGGGAGTTGAGATTCGAGTTACAACAGCAGAGAAGAGGAAAGCGCAAGTATGGAGTCATCTACAAGGGATGTGTTGGTGGTGGTGATCTTTGGAATTTGAACTGTTGGGTGAGGAACTAGAAGATGATGGTGATATTTATGATCTTTGTTGAACTGATCATGGCGAGAGAATGGGAATTTCTAATGGTTGGTGGCGAAAATTTGAAACTGATGGTGTTGCTCAAGTAGATGAATGCTAGGACAGGGATGGAGCTAAAAGTTGTAGAATTGAGTTGTTATGAATTGGGATCTGTCATAGCAAAAAGGAGATGCGAGGTAATGGCAAAGCTTTTCTTTGGCGGTGAATGGGTTGTAGCTGCCAACCGAAGCAATGGAGCGTTTTTGCAAGTATAAGCATCATTGCAGTGAGATATTGCAGTGTTGTTGGTTCAAAGACTTCATGTTGGTGCTCGATGGCTCGAGCATCTTTGTGCGGTGAGCTGCAGTGATGGCGATTGTGGATTGCAAATGGTTGCAATCTCGGGTGGTGCAGTAAATTGCGGATGTGAGTGAGGTTGGCTGATTGAGTGATGGAGATGGCGAAGGCTCGAGCTGTTGCAGGTGCTGTTTCTTGTGGTGTTGAACCTGACTTACAGGAGGTTGAGTTTAAGTGACTGGTTGTGTTGTGATACTAGCTCAGAGTGGACTATGGATTAACCAAAGTTGCAGTTGGGGGAGAAAGTTAAGTCTGTGTTGCAGACAAAGAAGTGGAAATGGCTAGCTAGCTATGGCACTGTAGTGGGAGCACTGATGGTTGAATGAATGTGTATGTTGCTGCTGTGTCTCAGGTGATGTTTTGTGCTAAGAAAGGAGGAGCAGTTAGGGGGTATTGTTATGGAGCTTTGATGATGAGCAGGTCTGGTGGCCTGAGCTTATATTGATGGTGATATTGGGCTGTAGTTGAGCTGAATTTGCAGGTGCGGTGGTAATGGAGCTGGTGATTGTAGACAAAGATGTTGCTGCCTGAAGCTGGTTCTGGTGGTGGCAATTGAATGGAAATGGATGCAATTGAGGCCTGCAAGATAGATAGGGCTGAGTACAAGACAGAGAAAGTGTTGAATTTGAGAGATCAAATGATGCAGCTGGTTTGTGGAAGTGGCAGAGAAAGGTGCGAGCCAAGATGGGTGGAAGGGAAGCTTCTTGATGCACCATCTTGGTGCAACACAGATTATGGCCTGGCAAGATGGCTTTGGCCTGCCCTGACTCAGCCCACTCAGCTGGTTAACAGCTGACTCTAATTCTAACCCGACTGACTCTCTGAATCGGTGTTGACTCGGTTGGTCTGACCGAGTTGACCCGAGCTGACCCGTTGACCGGTGACCGGGTGGATTTTGCCGGTCACCTGAGCCGTTTTCCGGTCACCTCTCCGGTCGATTTCCGGCCATAATACCAGTTTTCCGGCGACGTATTTTTGGACATATTTTCTACATGGGTTTCTCTCTCTTATGGGCTTGGTGGATTTTCATCTAATGGACTTTTAAGACTTGACCTAATTTTGGAAGAAAGGAAAAGCTATAAAAGAAGAATTCTACAACTTTTGAAGAACATATCTTATTCTTGGGAACTTGGAGAGCCGCTTTTGTTTACTCAACTAGGGTTTGCTTTTGTTCTTCTTCTTCTTTATTCAACTTATATTTTTGTGATGAACTCGATAGCTATGAGTAGCTAAATTCTATATTATTGGTTAAGGATGTAGTCCTATTTCTAAAACTTGTGTTTGCTTTATGTATTAGTTTTCTCTCTTGATTATCGTTCAATTCTCTACTGTTTTTATGATCACATGATTGATGTATTGTGATAGGATTATGATGTTTGATTAGTTAAGTGGCCAATTAATTGAACTTGCATCTTAGTCCATAGCTATTTTAGGGTTTTTCATCGAGCGATAACCCTGAATACAAGTAGCATGATATGTTTACGGTTTGTAGTGATACACTCTCGTAATCATATGTAGAGTTTGACCATTGTCCGAATTGTTATGTGCAACGCATGAAAATTGCATTGATTAGCCTATTTCTGAAACTTAATGCTCCTAGGAATTGAACTTAATTAGCGCAAGGCGTTAGGTTATTCTTTAGGTAGAATTCACATCCGCAGCCCTAATGTGTGTATTGATGAACTTAGGAAATTAATAGATTATCTTGCTCTCTTGATTCTCTAGGCTTTTGATAATATAAGAGATTAAATCGTAATTCTAATCATATATGCAAGCACATGTCTAAGATTGAAGATGAATTCCTTGACCAATATCTCTATCTATTGATTACTTTCTACAATTTACTTTGTTTTTATTGCTTACATAAAATTCAGAAATCCCCCCAATTGGTTACTTTAAGAAATTGAATACGTAATAACTACAATCGCCTCTCTGTGGAAACGAACTCTTCCTTATCATATACTTTAGGAAAGTGAAATTATTTTTGACGCATACGACAGCGATCAACTATGCCATATTAAAGCTATGCCAGCCATGCTTTCCTGCCACTGGCTACCAAACGTAGGGTTGCAATAATCGACGGCTACCTTTCCTCTCAAGATGCAAAATCTCGACCGTTGAAGGTCACCACCGAGCCGGCAAGTCTCCCAAGCTCAACTTGCCAAACAACAACAACTTGCTACATGTTTTCCACGAAAACAATCGAGACATCAACACATGTCACAAACTGGGGGATGCTCATTAGGGTTTTGGTTTGGCGGTTTACAGCGTGCGGCGTACACTACGCCCGTTACAAGAAAGTGTCATAAGAATGAGTCGGTTAGTAAATACAAGGAGTAATGGTGAAACGTTTCTTTCATTATGGAACATCAATTCCATGCGTTACCCGTTACCACCTCCTTCCACTTTACTCAGCCGTTTCCATTTCTTACGAGACCAGAGTACGTTTTGTTACGACTTGTATAAATAGGTCTTACCTATTCCCACCAAAGAACAAGTTTTGGTCAGGAAAATACAACACTCAGAAATCACCTGCTAGCTTTCCCATCTGTTAGCTTTCACTTTCTGATACAAGTCAAACAACTACTCTTCCAGAATCAACTATTCTGGTCTCAACACTTTCTTCGCTTCCCTCCCTAAAACCAACCCTTCTCCTTCACTTTGTGACCGAAGCAAGTCTGGAACGTCCATTTCTTGGTTAAGGCCGGATTTGTACAGATTGATCTCTCGAATCAAAAGTACTCCCTTGCAGTACATTGTTTAGGGTTTAGACTCGTTTCTCACCCACTCACGCGAAATTACCGAAATCAGCAGAAACCTTTTTCACCCTCAAACATCAAAATAAAATTATGATATCTCTTTTTTCACATTTTGGTTTAGCTATGCCATAGAAAAAATATAAAAGTAAGATGTAATCATTCCACTTAAAAGAGACTAAAAAGGAACCAACCATATACCTTAGATTTAGCTTCAGACTTTTTCTTTGGAGCATCTTTGGAACCATTTTTTAACACTTTTGTGTTCTCTACCACATCGAGCCTCTTCTAACAATTCACTCGCACAAAACAAAGTAAACAAATAGTTCACAAAACACATAAAAAAATTAATAATAATACAAGTAATGATTCTTGAATACCAAGTTACGGTATCGTTATATATACCCTACGTGTTCTCAATGTAAATCATCTAATTCGGCAAAAAATTTATTTTATTTTATTTAAATGTAAGTTGGTATCGGTTGGTTCGATCCTGACCTATGTGCTTACCTCGTTTCTTTTCCAACCGGCGATGGTAGCCTTCAATGTTATCATCCGCCGGATCTTTCTTTCGCTCTAGTATTAGGTTTTTGTTTTAGGTTATCATTCATATTTGTAAAATCCTAAATGTAACCCCATAATTGAAGTTATCAGATTTTGTTGAAGCTGGCGACAACATATATTTCTCCCTTTTTAGACTAAGGACTATGGTATAGACTCTAAAACAGTCTATCCCTTCCAAATGAAAGAAAATCTAGCTGAAAGAGTGTAAAATCCACCATGGGAGAGAGTGATAATAGACTACACCACAAACTGTTTGCCTTGTTTCTATCATTTTAATTTTATAAGGCAAACTGTTTGCCTTTATTTTTTTTTCATTTTAGTTTTATATGGCAAACTGTTTACCTTTTGTTTTTTATTTTAGTTTCATAAGGCAAAATGTTTGCCATTTTTTTTTCTCATTTTAGTTACATAAGGAAAACCGTTTGCCGTATTTTTCCATTTTAGTTTCATAAGACCAACTGTTTGCCGTTTTTATCATTTTAGTTTCATAAGGCAAACTGTTTGTCGTGTAGTGAAGACTTTCACTCACTCCATCAACTTAAAGAGAAGGTGATTGAGTTTGGGGTGAAAGCGGGTTTCCCTCTACCTATAGTAGGACCAAATTTGATTAAATTTGATCAAGTCTTTCATTTTGAAAGAGACTCTCACTCCCATAGCCCTTGCTCTTAGAAGTTTTTATTTTATTTACTTATTGAAGGTACTGTTATGTTTTGTCGATGCTTTTGATGATAAAGTGGATCCAGTCGTTGACATGGGGTTATTCTAATCAATTATATCTTCTATGTCGCGCGGTTCTTCGTCAAGTTTTCAAATCCCTATTTTGAAGGGTATTTTTTTTAATCGATGGTTCTTATATGCTCCGCCAACTTTTCTGTGAATTTTGCTATTTTTGGCGGTTCTTCTAATCGGTATCTTTTTTCATTGCAACACACTTTCTTCTTATACTTCTTGGGTGTTTATTGGCATTGTATATTTGTCAACAACTTCATGGCCAATCTCATGTGGTTTTTCAATCCCCATGAGATTGAGGGAGGGTGTTACAGTATAGGATTGGTAATAGTTTTATATGGAAAGTTTTAGTATTAGGATAGTATTTGATATATTTAGTGTGAATTTATTTACAAGTAATTATTCTTGAATACCAAGTTATGGTACCACTATATATACCTTATGGGTTCTCAATGTAAATCATCTCATTCAGTAATAAATTTATTTTATTTTTATAAATCTAAGTTGGGGTAGTTATGTCGAGGCGGGCACTTGAAGTGGGCGCAGTTGTTTGCCGGTTTCTCATTTGTTACGGGAGTGTAACCATGGTGTCACATTATGTTTTTTATTAGCTTTGTGGGGCCATAATTAATGAGAAATCTTTATTTTCTAATCTCTTTCCAGAGGTGTCCGCATTAGATTTTTGTAGGGTTTCAATTATCACCTAGTTATTTTGCTTTGCGATAAATCAAAAATTCTCTTTCTTGGGTGTTTATTGGCATTGTATATTTGTCAACAACTTCATGGCCAATCTCATGTGGTTTTCAATCCCCATGAGATTGAGGGAGGTGTTACAAAGGACCTTAAAGTATAGGATTGGTAATAGTTTTATATGGAAAGTTTTAGTATTAGGATAGTATTTGATATATTTAGTGTGAATTTATTTACAAGTAATTATTCTTGAATACCAAGTTATGGTACCACTATATATACCTTATGGGTTCTCAATGTAAATCATCTCATTCAGTAATAAATTTATTTTATTTTTATAAATCTAAGTTGGGGTAGTTATGTCGAGGCGGGCACTTGAAGTGGGCGCAGTTGTTTGCCGGTTTCTCATTTGTTACGGGAGTGTAACCATGGTGTCACATTATGTTTTTTATTAGCTTTGTGGGGCCATAATTAATGAGAAATCTTTATTTTCTAATCTCTTTCCAGAGGTGTCCGCATTAGATTTTTGTAGGGTTTCAATTATCACCTAGTTAGATAGCAAATCTTATGGAAGTGATTGTCGTCGAACAAAGTATGATATTTATGCTAAATAAAGGTCTATTAATTCGATGTAAATATTCATTATATACCACAGACACATTAAAATAGTTGTTGCTTTGAAAACAAAATTCTTCTTTATACATTTCTTTCTTGTATTGATCAATGTCTCTTCGTAGGTTAGCAATACCTTCTCGAAATTATTGGAGTTTCTCCTCTCTAATCTCTTTAATTTTCTGAAGCTCTTATTGTACCAACTTAAGACATTTTGTTGCAAAGCTAGAGAATTTTTGTTCACGAGCATAAATATTCTCTCATCCTTGTGGTTGTTCACATACATACCCGTCATAGGGTTTCGTAGGATATTGATCATAGCCAATAAATTGATTGTGATTATACCCTAGGTATGGTTGGTAGTTGTCATATTGTTGAGGTTGAAAACCGTATCCATTCTTGTAGTGTGCTTCTTCCATGAGAAACAAGTACCTGAAACCAGATTCTCAAAACAAGGTTAAAAACCAGAAAATCTATGAAAAAGAAAAAAAACTAAAAAAAAAAAACTAAAAACTAAAACAAATAACAACCCGCTGCCTCCCCGGCAGTGGCGCCAAAATTTGGTGTGTGTCGCAGCGCGTCAAAAATAATATTAATTTCTCACTACTCAAAATATGTAATGAAGCAAGGGCAAAAAAAGATTGTTCCCACAGAGAGGTCTTGGGTGTTATTTGTTTCGACAACTTATATAAAAAGAGGGGATTTTCTGATTTTGTGTAACTAACACTAACTTAAAAGCTAATAATAGAATAAACAAGCAAATCAAATATGTGAGAATATTGGTCAAGGATTCGTCTTCATTCACAAACATGTATTGTAGCAATAATTAAAATTGATTTTAAATTTCGACTTTGTCAAAAGTCTTAAGATACCTTGATCGCAAGAGTATCTCGTTAGTTTCCTGATTATATCACACTTACAAAGAACGACGCAAGTATGAAATTCTATCTAAGAGAACAACCTAACGTGGACAACACACTAATCAAGTTTAATTCCGTAGAAATCAATACAATCAAAATAATCGAACGTGTAAAAGCACTAATCCGATTTAACAAAGGTTATGATCCACTTGTGACTACTAGGATGTATCACTACAATCAATACTCACAATTATGCTACTTTCAATCAGGAATTATCATTTTTGCATATAATAACCCTAATCTAGCAATAGAGATGAAAAGCAAACTCACTCGATTCCGGACTCGACCAAACAAGCATTCAAATCATATAACAATATTGATAGTGAATCATAAACGACAAAGTATAGAGACAAAACTAATTCATTGCACAAATAATGTTTGGAATTCTAGCTTATTCCTTAACCAAAAGAAAAGTAGCTAAACATATTAATGGAGTTAATCACAAGAAGAAAGAGAAAATCTTATCATGTCCACAAACCCTAGAATAAAAGTAGAAGCTAAAGATGATCGATGTAGAGATATAAGTCTCCCTTTTGTACTTCTTTTCCTCCTTCAATAGTTCAAATCCAGAAACTAGGTTAGCCCACTGCCAAAATACGTCTCTGACAGCCCATTAGTCAAGCCCAGTCAACACAGGTCCAAGTCCATCTGAGTAAGCTACCTGGATTGGTGAGTCAACTCGGCTAACTGAAATTAAGCCAGAGTTATGTCTGTTTCTGCTGATTCCATGCCAAATTCTGTTTTTTTTATAGCTCCTCTGCAGTGTTAGAGCATTGCTCGGTCGAACTCACAAGTGTTGCTATGTCAAGCTTGTTTTCAAATTCAGTTAATTAAACCTATATCTTGATTTCTAGTCTACATTTAGAGTCTAGGATTAAGATAAAAGTGTGTAGTTGAGTACCAGACATCACTGCGTTTTACCGTTTGAAGACGAAGATCAACCGAAGCTTTTGGAGAACTTCATCAACAAAAAGTAAGTGAAGATTGAACCACCTATTACTCAAGTTTTTACATTTCTATCTATGAGACTATGTCGCATGACTAAAGTATATTTTATTATGCACAACATAAATTTTGAGTCAAGTTTATCTTGTTAAATTATTTTCGAAATATGTTGACTAAGCTTAAGAAAATTTTTTCATACTTGACGAATTTGGTTAAGAACAATTTATTGTTTATGGCCTAAATCATGATTCAATCTAATCATTTGAAAATAGCCTAGAACAGTGATATGTGTCTTTGATGTTATTCGAGAATATTTCAAATTGATTATTAAAGAGATATATAATTAGTGTAAATCTGGATATAGGACAGTACACGTACCAGCTTACATACTAGCGCAACTGTTATAGGTCCGAAGCCGTAGTACTAATATACGTACCGACGTAGCTATAGTTTGGCAACGACTTTTAATACACATACCGAGTATGCAAACCTAAAAAAGTTTATTGACTCGTGAACTTAGGTTTGTACGCATACCTAGTATGCAAACCGAAAAAGATTTGTCGACTCCTGAACCAGGTTGGTATGCAAACTTAGTATGCAAACAGAAAAAGATATGTTGACACCTGAACCGGGATGGTACGCATACCTATTATGCAAATCAGAAAAGATCTGTTGACTCCTGAACTTGTTTTGTCTTAAGGGTATACAAACCCAGTAGATGTACCATGACAAAATAACTAACGAACTGGAAAGTAAGTACACGTACCAAGTACACGTACTTACCCAGTCGAATATTTTCAGATGCATCTGAATTATTCTATGAGATAATTGGCATTTAAACTACTCTCTAGAAAATACATCTAGACGTATTTGATCGCATTATAACCTATGGTTGCGACTCAAGATTAAAGTCTTAAAGTTTTATATGAAAATGGTTAAGCTTATAGTTCGTCTGGCTAGTTTCAGCTAACCTTTCATGAATAAGCCATTATAAACGGTTCGGTTATGGTTCATCCTAACCATAGTGTATATTTTGTTGTGTTAATATCAAATCAAAGATTCATCTAATGGTGGATATTGATTGCTTGATTCCAAATCTACCTTAGCTTAAATCTAAAACAACCTTTGATTTTGAAAGTCTATATAAGGAGAACCTTAAGCAACTGGGATCTTTGAATCCCCGACAATTTTCTTGTGTGTCCTAGTTATAAACTAGAGTTGTCCTCTCCTTTAAACCTTTTCAAGTTTAGCAACTCAAAAAACTTTGCTTAGGGATTCGTGAAGCCAGGTGTGACTATCTTTTTCTTAATAGTTTGTGTATCCTGATCTTGCTACTGATTATTGAGTCTCACTCCGATTAGGCAAGATAGATAGATAGAAATCGCAAAGTTTTTCGTCTCAGACTTTGTGATTCCACAAGTATATTCCTCTATAACGATTTTTTGTTGAAATCGGAGTAGGTTTTACTTGTGAGGTTAATAATAATATAGGCTGCTCTTAGGGAGTCGTAAGTACTGGATTTTGAGGTTTGCTAGACTTTGTCTATTGCAAACGATTTCCTATCTCACCTTGATCTTTTGATCAAAACGGAAATCACATATAGGCTTATCTGTGGGAGGCAGATTGGTTTAAAGTATTTAATTGAGTTGAAGCAACTCTTGGGCTATAAAGGACGTCAGCTAAGGGAATCAATTGTGCAGAGTCTTGCGATATTCAAGAGGCGTAAGGAGCGCGACTGTAACTGAATTACTATGACGGTGGATTCGGTCTCAACTATATTCCAGTCCGAAGTATTGATAGTATGCTAGAGTCTGTAGTGGCTTAGTACAGGTTGGTGTTCAAATCTGGACTAGGTCTCGAGGTTTTTCTGCATTTGCGGTTTCCTCGTTAACAAAATTTCTGGTGTTTGTGTTATTTCTTTTTACGCATTATATTGTTTATATTTATAATTGAAATATCACAGGTTGTAATTAAATCAATCAAGGTAGATACGTCCATCGTAATTGTTGGATACGACTTGATTGATCTTGGATATTGATCTTTGGAATCGTCCAAAAACTCTCACGGCGCATAATCATGTTCACGAACTTGTTTCCATTTACATACTGATTGTGAGAGAAAGAGATATAAACTTTTAATATAATTCCTGATTGAGCTTCATTAAGTTGTAACTCTTGGAATTGTATTTGAGTTTAGACCTAATAAGTCTGTATTTGAAGCAATCTGACTATATGGACAGGAGTCCAATCTCGATAAACGTTCATCCAGCCTTTGGGGGCACAAATTACTTACGATGGAAAATTACTATGCGTTCCTTTCTACAAGTCCGTAACTTTGAGACATGGAAACATGTAGTAATAGGGTATAATCCTCCGACAGTTACTAGAGACGGAAACACTGTTGAAAAAGATTTAACATAATATAGTGAAACCGAGATAAGTGTTGCAAAGCATAATTCTGACGGGTTAAATGCTATTATTCATGCCATAAGCCAAGATCTTCATCACCATGTGACTTCGTGCACTAAGTCAAAAGATGCTTGGGATATCTTAGAAACCGTATTCGAAGGAGATACATCAGAAAAACAAGCTAGGCTTGAAAACCTAAATTATGACAAGGAAAATCTTCGTATGTCTGATGAAGATTCGTTTGATGAGTTTAATCACAAAAGGTCTAAAATTTTTAATACATGTTTTGAATTAGGTAAGACCATTCCTGATAAAGGACATTGTAATGAAAATTCTCCGATCTTTACCGGAAAGATACCAGTCTAAGAAACATGCCATCATGGAAGGAAATAACCTTTCAACACTTTTTAGAAATACCTTGGTTGGAAAGTTAAAGAGGCTATCGTTACATCTCAAACGTGGGAAAAATTGTTAACGATAATTATCTTAGTCCCCAACTAATTGATGAAAAAGATGAGAATATCCTTAATTGTACTCTATCGTTGTTCATACAACAGCTGAAAAAAAATCTTATACAGAGAAAAAGGAAAACTCATAAAGATCCATCAATTAAGAATAAGGATAGAAAGGTTCAAATAGACAAAGATTCACTAGTTTGTTCCAAATATTTTGTACATGGTCATCATACGTCCGTGTGTCCCAACAAGGATTATTGTGAGAAAACTAAAGCTTGGATGGCAACCTTAGACTATTGTCCCGAGAATGAATCAGCCAATGCAGTTTTTCTCACTTGTGTTGATAACGGTCATATTCTTATTAGTTTTCGTATCTTGTGGATTTAGTGCACAAACCTTGATCGGCTGAGATCCAACTAGAATCATGTTTATCTTTGATATACTATATTGATTAGTTGTGTGAGATCGGCATCGCCTTATAGTTTCTGTTAGAGCACTGCTCGGTCGAACTCGCAAGCGTTTCTATCTCAAGCTTGTTTGTCAAGTTTAGTTGCCAAAACTATAAGTCTTGATTTCTAGTCTACTTATAGCTAAGTCTCGGATGAAATACTCAAGGGAACTTGTGGAACTTCACCAACAAAAAGGTATGTGGAGACTTGAACTCATCTATCACTCAAAAGTATACCTACTCTATCTCCTATTTGAACAAAAAGTCGTATTGCTATATAGACTTCAATTATATACATTTGGTATTTCTAGTCGAGTTTATCTCGCTTATCTATTTATCGAAATATATGTCATCAAGCTTTCGCTTTAACCAAGTTCATCTTTTACTCTTGACGCAAGTCAGAAGATGATCATGTGAAAATCGCCTTGTAACATCTTATATGATTTGTGTGAGACAGTCATTTGATGTAGACTCAGAATGTTTCGTATTGATCATCGATCACTTGAAAATTGCTTTGAAGCTAATAGTTTGTGTGAGACAGCTATTGTCGTCTTCCAAGAATGTTTCAATGATTGAAATGAGAGTTTAGAACATGTAACCATGATTGGATATAAACATAGTGTATATTCACATTTGTGTAAAGTCCAAAACCGGGAACCATAGTATGGGTACACGTACGCGTACTGGTTGGTTGATGGAAGTCCGGGAGCTAAGTATGTGTACCCGTACGCGTACTGGCGGAAGTATAATTCCCGTGAATTTTTGCTGGAGTTTGAAAGGTGAAATGGTATGCGTACACGTACGCGTACTGGCGTAACCGAACCCAGTTCGGGGTTTGGCTACTTAGGCATGCGTACCTGTTTGCATACTTAAGTAGGTTACATTCTAAAATCTGTTTGTTCATGAACTAATACATTTATATATTAAGGAATGCAATCTTTTGCAAACCGTGGCTATAATGTTCATGAAATGATTCGAGTGAATCAAAATCGATTTTTCTTCAGTTGTGTCTTGTATACTTCTATGAGAATATAAACAATTGAAAAACTCTCTAACTAGTTTCATTTGAGTCATTTGAACTAGTTATGATAAATATGAATTAGGTTGATATGAAAGTGCTCATATGGCTAACCATTGGTTAACTATTGTTGAACCAACAAAGTGTACACGTTTAGGTACGGTTACCTTTATCTAAATGTTGATACATTTCATTTGTGTATAACAAGATAAGTTTGATCTAATGGTTGAAAGATATTATCTTGTATATAATCAGGTTTTCATCTAACGGTGAATATTGAATGCTTTGTTACCAAGGTAGCATTGATTGCAAACCCTGATTTGGAGACTATATAAAGGAGAACTCTAACAACTGGAAAACCTAATCCCCACACCTCCTGTGTGATACTAGTTGCGACTAGAGTCGATTCTCCTTAACCTTAGGTTTTTCTAAAACCCTGTAGGTTAACGACTTAAAGACTTCATTGCGATTGTGAATCCAGACCCAACTATTTCTCTGTAGTTGCGTGTTCTGATTTGCTGTTTTCTATCGTGATTGCGTACTATATTCTTTAAGATTTGATCGAGATTTATTCTCCGATAAGCAAGATTGAAAATTAGTCACAAACATCTTCGTCTCATCGTTTGTGATTCCACAATATCTTGTTTCATTAATCGATTAAGATTATTGTGAGGTGATTGATATTTCTAGGTTGTTCTTCGGGAATATAAGTTCGGTATATCAATTGGTTCCTGTTCACCTTGATTTATCAAAAGACGGAACAAAACATGTAGGTATATATGTGGGAGACATATTTATCTATTCAATATACTTTTCTGTGTGATACAGATTTGCTTATCAAGTCTTCGACTATGGGTCGTAGCAACTCTTAGTTGTGGGTGAGATCATCTAAGGTAATCAAGTGTGCAGAATCCGGCGTGGTTCAAGAGGCGTAAGGAACGCGACTGTACCTTGATCAGTGTGAGATTGATTAGGGCTCAACTACATTCCAGACCGAAGTTAGCTTGGTAGTATGCTAGTGTCTGTAGCGGCTTAATACAGTGTGGTGTTCAAAGCTGGACTAGGTCCCGGGGTTTTTCTGCATTTGCGGTTTCCTCGTTAACAAAATTTCTGGTGTCTGTGTTAATCAATGTAAATCAACAACCAAAGGTTGGAAATTCTAATTGATTGATCTTAGCGCACAACCTATGATATTTCAATTATATAACAAAATATAATGCGGAATATAAATAACACAGACACCAGAAGTTTTGTTAACGAGGAAACCGCAAATGCAGAAAAACCCCGGGACCTAGTCCAGATTGAACACACACTGTATTAAGCCACTACGCACACTCAGCCTACTACAAACTAACTTCGGTCTGGACTGTAGTTGAACCCCAATCAATCTTACACTGATCCAAGGTACAGTTGCGCTCCTTACGTCTCTGATCCCAGCAGGATACTACACACTTGATTCCCTTAGCTGATCTCACCCATAACTAAGAGTTGCTACGACCCAAAGTCGAAGACTTTAATAAACAAATCTGTATCACACAGAAAAGTCTACAGTAATAGATAAATCTGTCTCCTACAGAAATACCTACGAGTTTTGTTCCGTCTTTTAATAAATCAAGGTAAACAGGAACCAATTGATAACCCGGACTTATATTCCCGAAGAACAACCTAGTATTATCAATCACCTCACAATAATCTTAATCGACGCGACAAAAGAAGATATTGTGGAATCACAAACGATGAGACGAAGATGTTTGTGACTACTTTTATATCTTGCCTATCGGAGATATTAATCTCAAGCCAATCGTTACGATTGTACTCAACACGATAGAATCAACAAGATCAGATCACACAACTACGAGAAAGTAGTATCGGTCTGGCTTCACAATCCCAATGAAGTCTTTAAGTCGTTAACCTGGTTTTCAAGAAGAAACCTAAGGTTAAAGGAGAATTGACTCTAGCTAATACAACTAGTATCACACAGGAGGTGTGGGGATTAGGTTTCCCAGTTGTTAGAGTTCTCCCTTATATATTCTTTCAAATTAGGGTTTGCAATCAATGTTAGCTTAGTAACAAAGCATTCAATATTCACCGTTAGATGAAAACCTGATTAGATTCAAGCTAATATCTTTCAACCGTTGTATCGAAAACTTAGCTTATTACACACAAATGAAATGAACGATTTTAGGTTTGTGTAACCGTACCCAAACATGTACATTTGTTGGTTCAACAATAGTTAACCAAATGGTTAGCCATATGAGCACTTTCATATCAACCATATTCTTATTCTCCATAACTAGTTCAAATGACTCAAATGAACTAGTTAGAGAGTTGTTCAATTGTATAAATCTTATGTAACTACATAAGACACAATCGAAACAAAAACGATTTGATTCACTCGAATCGATTCATGAACTTTATAGCCACGGTTTGCATTTTGCATTCCTTAGTTAATATAAATATAAGTTCACAAAAAATCCTCTTTAGATATAACCAACTTAAGTTCGCAGACTTAGTTCGCGGACTTAAGTTCCCGGAAGGAGTTCTCAAACTCCAGCAGATATTCTCGGGATGAGAACTTCCGCCAGTTCGCGGACTGAGTTCACATCTCTTGTTCCGATTTTCCTGATCAACAAAGTACGCATACTTCGGTTCAAGGAAAAAGGACTTATGCATATATGTGTTGCCACACAATGCTTATATCCAACAATGGTTATATAATCTAAACTTTCATTTCAATCATTGAAACATTCTTAGAGGACGTTATTATATAGTTGTTATACACAAACTATTTTTCGTCAAAGCAATTTTCAAAGTGATTGAAACATAACATGACTTTCGTCACTAGGTAAAGATGAACTTGGCCAAAGCAAAAGCTTACCAACACATATTTCGAGAAATAGATAAGCGAGATAAACTCGGCTCGAAATAGCAAATGTGTATAATCAAAGTCTATATAGCAAAACGACTTTTGTCTCAAAGATATGAGATAAAGTAGATAGACTTTTGAGTGATAGATAAGTTCAAGTCTCCACATACCTTTTAGTCGATGAATTTCCACCAGTTCCTTGAGTAGTTCTTCGTCTTGTATGATGATTGCCATGGAGTCCTTGAGCTCAACTACACTTTCTATCCTAGTCCGAGACTTAGCTATAGTATACTAGAAATCAAGACTTATAGTTTTGATCACTAACATTGACAAACATGCTTGAGATAGCAACGCATGCGAGTTCGACAGAGCAGTGCTCTAATAATTTCTTTTCCGCATTATATTTGTTTATATAATTGAAATATCACAGGTTGTGCGTAAGATCAATCAATTAGGAATCCAACCTTTGGTTGTTGATTATATTGATTGACACTTGAAAATTGGTCTTTGGTACCGTTCAAGTTGTTTCACATAATAATCGGGCTCACGGATTTATATCTATTTGATTTGCTGATTACATTGTGAAACAGGGATACGAACTCTTGGATATACTTTTCTTGAGATTGAGTTTGACTATCTAGTTGATTCTCTCAAAAGTATATTGGATTTTGTCCATACAAATTGCTAAGAGAAATATTGGGTGTGGTTGTTAGACCCTCCGCTTTTTCAATTGGTATCAGAGCTGGCAAACACGTTTAAGACCTCATAAGTCTGTGTTTGTAGCGATCTGACTCTATGGACAAAGGAGTTATCTCAATAAATGCACCACCAGATCCAGGAATTTCAGAATTCTCTTCCATGAATGATTCAGTAAAATCTTTATAAGGAATTCTATCTAAACCTCCTTCAGGTATAAATCCCTAGAAGTGTTTTTAGGGCTTGAGAAAAGACTTGAGAGCCTGTCTCTTGATGTTGAGTTATATTTCCGTAAAGAGCAAGAATCTCTTGATAAGATGAATCAGGTTATGATGAATAATATTCATGTTGATTTTGACATTGATTTACTAATCAGTGAAAGCAATGCTCCTCCCTTGCGTTTTTCAAATAGTTGTAACAAACTAAACGAATCACAAGTGGAGTTTATATCTCAGCCATCTGAGTATATCACCTCAAAGCATGAAACGATTCATTGCTCAATTCCTGATACTTCCTATCAAGATAGTAGTACTATCTTCCTTTATGAAGAAGTTAGGACGTCTTTTTTTATCAAAATAGTTTCCCTTCGAAGTACTAAAAACTATCTGCAAAAACTATTTTTTATAAGTTGGAAAACGAGAAATCAGAAATACAAATATTTTTGGGTTTTCTTAAAGTTCTTTGATAGACTTATAAAAACAGTTCCGTGGGTGTTTCTCAACACTTCAAGATGTAAGAGTTGCTGGAAAGAAATTCTCTCTTGGTGTCATGGTGTACTAGATTTTTTGGTCATTGTGACCATACAAAAATTATTCAAGGAAACATTTGTTGAGTTGATACTCCAAACCCCTTGTTTAAGTTGCATTACCAAACGAGTCCTAACTCGCACACGTACGGTTCACATACCTTGGACCCGGTTCCCATATGGGTTTGAATCCTGTTCCATGACGTATTTGAACCAGCTCAGGACCACCGTTTGATACCATAAAAGAAGGAGATTCTCTTCATTTTCTTCTCCCTCTTCTTCATCTCTTATGTTCGTGTACGAAGAAGAAAAACCTACTATTCACGTACCCTCTTTCTCCTCCAGTTCATTTCATTGCCATTTTGTGTTTGGTTTTCACCATTGAATTCAGGAGAAGCTCGTGTACGTTGGGTCAAGAACTTTTTCCGTTTCGGTCATCATTTTGTAATTCCACCATTAACAATTGTTCACAAACCAAGTAAGTTTCTCAACATTTTTTTTTGTGATTTCTTATTCAAAAATGGCACATAGGAGAACTAGTCATGCTGGGAGTTCAAGTGGTCAAGCAAGGGATAATTCTTTTTACGATCCCAGTATCCTTGCTAGGTTTGTTAACCTTGCAGCTCATGTCCTCTATTTGGAGTATAAGAACAAATAACCAATTTTTGAAAGATACTATAATGAGTCAGAAATTGTGGTACAAGGTTTAACTGATTTTTTCAAAAATCACTCCTAGGGCATCATTCACAAACCATTAGGAATTGCTCGTATTGATATGACTGCACAATTTTATGCAAATATTCATGATTCAGACCCATCCAATTGCATGTTCAAGACTATTGTAGGAGGTACTACTTTCACTGTGGATCGTCATATTATTGCTTACCTGTTGAACTTAACTCATATTGGTAGTGTTTGATTTCCTCCTCCTGAGAATGAAAGATTGACTCCACAAGTGATTTCTAATCGTCTCTTTAATAGAGATGTCTCTCGGAGAGATGGCAAGATTGAAGTCCATGGTGCTGGGTTGTTTCTCAAAGTTGCTGGGAAACTGATTGTGGCCAACATGATGCCAAGCACTATTGATAATATGCTATGGATCAGGTCTCTTGCTGAGTTGGTCTGTTATATTGTTGAAGGGAGAGACATTGATTTATGTGGACTTATTGTTAATCAGATGATAAGCGTGAAACAGACTGACCGCTGTCGTAGGCGTCAAAAATAATTTACACTTTCTTACTACTCAAAATATAAATATAGCAAGGGCAAGAAAGGATAGTTCCCACAAAGAGGTCTTGGTTGTCAAATTGTTTCGGTTTCCTATAAATAACACCGGGGGTTTGCTGATTTTTATATACTAAAATAAAATAAAAGCGAAGCAAATAAATAAACACGCAAATCAATGAGGTAAAAATATTGGACAAAGGTTTCATCTTCAATTGTAAACAAGTTTTTGAATATATGAACAGAATTCGTATTTAATCTCACTATCATCAAAAGCCTAGAGAATCAAGAGAGCAAGATAATCTATTAATTTCCTAATTCATCACACACACATTAGGGCTGCGTATGTGAATTCTACCTAAAGAATAACCTAACGCCTTGCGCTAATTAAGTTCAATTCCTAGGAGCATTAAGTTTCAGAAATAGGCTAATCAATGCAACTATCACACATTGCGCATGACAATTCGGACAAAGGTCAATTTCTACATATGACTACAAGGATGTATCACTACAACCTAGAATCATATCATGCTACTCGTATTCAAGGTTATCGCTTGATGAAAAACCCTAAAATAGCTATAGATATGGATGTGAGTTCAATCAATTCTAGACTTAACTAAACAAACATTCAATCATATTGCAATACATCAATCATGCAATTATTATAAACCGTAGAAATCAAACAATGATTTTGAGAGAAAACTAATTCATAAAAATCCATAACTTGTTTTCAAAATCCAACTACATCTTTAACCAATAATAATAAATAAACTACTTGGGTTTTTGGAAATCATCACAAAGAATTTTGAAGAATCTATCATGTGAAACCCTAGACAACAAGTAGAAGTCTCCCTCATGGAGATATATTTTTCTTTTTGTCTCTAGCTACAAAAAGGAATCACAAAAGAAGAAGTTGTCCTTTTCTTTTGGTTTAGGTAGCTATTTATAGGCTTCAAATACCCTTGGAGATCCAAAATATGCGTGCAAGATAGGGAAGCAAAGTCGGTTTGACTTATCCAAAAATAGATGATGGTGATTCGGTGTAGCAAGTCGTACTCAAGAAATGTCTACATGCATTCTCATCCATTCGATCTCCTGGGACCTCATATGTCTTCATCTTCACCGTTGATCTATCCTTCTTCGATGCACCGTTTCGCACAGAGTCCCCACTTCTCCAAAACGCATCAAATTCTCTGCAAAGTATTGCAGCCAGGCTCCACTACACGTTCTCTTGTTCCCTCTTTCTGATTTGTACGACTTCTGTCACAAAAGAAGTGGTTCCCTGGATGACGTCATCTAACACTCCTTCCATGTATGTCTCGAGCTCGTCTCAACACCATATCCTCGAGTTACTTTCTGCAGTCACTGGCATCACGATCAATCTCTTCCATGCCAGCAAACCAAGCTCGACCGCCTTCATTCTCAGCAGCCACCAGCATCATCACTGCCTGTGCCATCAATGGCAGAACCCGGACTCAACTCGGTCCATCTTCATGCCTCTGCCAAGCTCGACCATAACAACATCCCATGTATTCTACCTTCCCTGTTCGACCTCTAGTTTACAACAGCTCCAGAGTCCAAGCTCAACATAACCCTTTACTCAGTCACCGTGAACAGCATCCACCAGCTCGAGCTTCACAGCCAACACCATTCTCTGTTCTTCATCACTGCTTCATTCATTCTCCGTAGCCAACTCGTACCAGCACTTTTCTGTCAGCAAATGGCAGCTGCCATGTTTCACAGATCCATCTTCGTCAACGGAAGCAGCATTATTTCTCCGTCTCGTTCATTATCACTTTCCTGCCGAGCTTGAGTTCTCTGTTTTCTATTTTGAATTATCGAAATCAGACAACAACCCATACTTTCTACTACCTCCAATGACCTGATAACCCATTCGAACACCTCTTCAAATCAGTTGCAACGTGATCATGATGATCAATCACGAGTAACAGCAGCCGTCGATTGTGTCTGGTTTAAATTAATGAAGACGAAGTGCTCCAAGTAAATAGGCCGGGTGCCTTCAACATATTTTGAATTTCTGCCTCCCCTTTTGTAAGAGATCGAACTGCCTTTAGCAGTTACCTTGAACTTGACTACCCCTTAACAGGAATTGCCCCTTAAAGATCAGTGAGGATGCCAATAACACTTCTCTTTGAAATGACCATTTAGCCCTTAGTCTTCCAAGTTCTTGTTTTGCTCATAACTTCTTCATACGAACTCGGAATGACTCCGTTCTTTCGCCATTGTCTTCATCTTCTCGTCGTCTACACAATGAAAAGTAGAAATCTTGCATTTGAACGAGTTCCAATTGGTATTTGGCCCTTCTTCACTTGTAGCTAGCTTCTTTCCTTGCACAATTAAGTACAAATTCACTTCTTTTGGATGATTTCCCTAACAAAACACAAATAAGAGAAAAAAAGCGTAATATACAATAATTTGCAAGAAAACCAACAAATACTAGCATGGAATTAACACCAAATATATGTGAAATATGCACTTATCACAGACTTCAAGGAAAACTCCAGGCTTTCCTTTCCTAATTTCAAGGATTTTCAGTCACTTTGGCATCCCTCCTTTTGGATCTGATCTTGGTGGTCCAAAAGTTCTGAGTAAGGCAAGCATCGAAAAGATGAAGCAATCTTCAACCAATGCCCCATCAAGTACTTCTGCAACTGCAAACTCTGAACATGTACATCTTCAACATGAAGTTGAGTGCATGAAAGAGCAGTTAGATTATGCTAAAGCAGAACATCCAGATTTAATCGAGAAGTTTTATGAAATTGCTAGAGATTATTATGAGAGGAGTGATTGATCTCTGCTCTAGTGATTCTGTTATTTGCTTTGTCTGTTAAATTTCTTATGTTGATCTTATTAATGGTTGTAATAACTTTTATGGTATTTTAGCTTTGAATGATTTTATCTTTCAATTGAATTGCTAAATGTGGAAATCCATAAGAAGTACAAATGAATTTGGTCAAAAGTTAAGTCTTTCATATGTCATTATGCAAGTATTGATAAAAGATTGAACGAAATTTTGACAAACAAAAGTTGAGCCTATTATTTCATTATGCAAATATTGATGAAGATAGGATGAACTTTTGTTTACAAAGATTAAGTCTATTATATGTCTCTATGCAAATAGTGATGAAAGATAGAATGAATCTTTGTTTATTCCGCAGTATTGATCTTCCCTGATTCATATCTTTTTGTAAATATTGAGCGGCTCCGTAAGTTTTCTTATGTTGAGCATTTCCGATTAAATTAACCATGGGTTCTCTTGTGGTTAATTTAAATGAGTATTTTGGATACAAATTCATGTTTCATGTAATTTGTTAATGTCCAAAGAAATCCTTCTTTTCTTGTGAAAGTAAGGTCGCTCTTGTTGTTCTTTCGGGAATGACATTTTATGGGGGAAAGTTCTTTTTGAACTTGAGCTTAATTGCCATATATTTGTGGGGAGTGCGGCTGTGGAATATTATAGGGGTTATCTTGTATTTTTATAAACTCCTTGATGAATGCATTTAGCTTCGGCTATATGATTGTATCTAAAAAGTTGATATGTTGTTCTCTTTTGGTCATGAAGTAACTCTATGAAAATTTCATTAGGATCCCACTAGTTTTCGTACCTTTGCCAATTTATATTGACAAAAAGTGGAGAATTAATGTGTAGTTCACACTACAAATACATATGGTTTACGGATCATTATGTAAGGAGGAGTGGTTTTCATGTGAGATGAAGTATTGAATAAGGTGGAGTGATACATATCTCCATAGTATTGTTGTCAAAGTTGTGATAAAATTGAACTTTGATGACGTGTAATAATACTATGACACTGTATAACAATGATTGAGAGCTATTGTTTTCTCATTGTTATAGCTACGGATCTTCAACAACGATGATGCTGAGTTGAAAACATTTGGAATCATTGGAGTACTTGGAAGTGACGAAGATTTCGAGTAATGTTGAAGAACCAAGGAGATCAAGCATTTGGATGAGAAGCTACAAAGTTTATTTATTTTGTAATCCATATGTATTGATAGTTTTGTCACTAAAATTGACAAATGGGGAGATTGTTAGAGCACTGCTCGGTCGAAATCGCAAGCGTTGCTATCTCAAGCTTGTTTGTCAAGTTTAGTTGCCAAAACTATAAGTCTTGATTTCTAGTCTACTTATCGATGTCTCGGACTACGATAGATTGTGTAGTTGAGCATTAGACTTCACGACGTTCATCATTGAAGACGAAGAACTACTAATGAGAGCTTGTGGAACTTCATCAACAAAAAGGTATGTGGAGACTGAAACTCATCTATCACTTGGAAAGTCTTGAAAATGCGGGGGTACAACAACCACACCCAACAATTCGTTTGGCAATCTGAGAGGACTTACTCCAATATACTTTAAATAGAATCATCTAGATAGTCAGACTCAATCTTTAGAAAAGTATATCAAAGAGTTTATATCTCTATCTCTCAATTCAATCTACAATCATCAAATAGAAATTTGCGAGCCCGATTGAATATAAGAGTAGTAACTTGAACGGTACCAAAGACCAATGTTCAAAGATCAATCAATTTCAATCAACAACCAAAGGTTGGATTTCCTAATTGATCGATACAACGCATAACCTGTGATATTTCAATTATATAACAAAATATAATGCGAAAAAGAAATAACAAAGACACCAGAATTTTGTTAACGAGGAAAACCACAAATGCAGAAAAACCCCGGGACCTAGTCCAGCTTTGAACACCACACTGTATTAAGCCGCTACAGACACTAGCCTACTACCAATGAACTTCGGACTGGACTGTAGTTAAACCCTAATTAGTCTCACACTGATTCAAGGTACAATTACGTTCCTTACGTCTCTGATCCCAGCAGGATACTACGCACTTGATTCCCTTAGCTGATCTCACCCACAACCAAGAGTTGCTACGACCCAAGTCGAAGACTTGATAAACAAATCTGTCTCACACAGAAAAGACTATTGGAATAGATAAATCTGTCTCCCACAGAAATACCTATGAGTTTTGTTCCGTCTTTTGATAAATCAAGGTGAACAAGAACCAATTGATAAACCGGTCTTATATTCCCGAAGAACAACCTAGTATTATCAATCACCTCACAATAATCTAAATCGTATGGAAGCAAAACTAGATATTGTGGAATCACAAACGATGAGACGAAGGTGTTTGTGATTACTTCTTATCTTGCCTATCGGAGATTAAATCTCGAGAAAATCTTAGAGAAGATAGTACTCAGATGATAGAATCGGGCAAGATCAGAACACGCAAATACAAAGAAAATAGTTGGGTATGGCTTCACAATCCAATGAAGTCTTCAAGTCGTTAACCTGCAGGGTCTCGTGAGAAACCTAAGGTTAAGGGAGAATCGATTCTAGCTATGCAACTAGTAACACACAGAAGTGTGGGGATTAGGTTTCCCAGTTGCTAGAGTTCTCCTTTGTATAGTTTTCAAATCAGGGTTTGCAATTTAAGTTACCTTGGTAACAAAGCATTCAATATTCACCGTTAGATGAAAAACCTGATTCAACCAAGATAATATCTTTCAACCGTTAGATCGAACTTAGCTTGTTACACACAAATGAAATGTACCCTCATTTAGGTTTATGTAATCGTACCTAAACGTGTACACCATGTTGGCTCAACAATAGTTAACCGAAGTTAGCCATATGAACACTCTCATATCATCCTTATTCATCTTAACCATAACTAGTTCAAATGAAACTAGTTAAAGAGTTGTTCAATTGCTATATTCTCATAAACGTATACAAGAACACAATTGAAGCAAAATCGGTTTGACTCACTCGAATCAGTTCACGAACATTATAGCCACGGTTTGCAAAGATTGCATTCCTTATTATATAAATATTTAAGTTCATGTACACAACCGATTTTAGAACTTTAACCTTCAAGTATGCAAACACATACTTGAAATACCCGGACCAAGATTGGGTTCCGCCAGTACGCAAACGGGTACGCGTACTTCTAATCCCAGCAGAAATATTCAGACATGAACCTTACGCCAGTACGCGAACGGGTGCGCATACTTAGGTTCCCAGATTTCTCAAGCCAACAGGTACGCGTACGTGGTAGGCTAGGAAAGATGCCTACAATATTAACTGCAAGTGCACAGTGCCAATTGTGTAAGGTACAAATACAGGTCGATCCTCAGGCACAAGGTGGATGTAGATTTGTTTCTAAAGTCTTACTTCAACTGATTCAATCCAAGAGTAACACGAAGATGGGGTTTACGTTGATACGAAAAAGGTTATGAATGATTATACTACACAAACAACATTAAAATGCAATTAGAAGGCACTAGGGCAGTTGAATCCACTGCTTAACCTACGGTAGATAATTCAGTTATCGAAATTACTCTTGTACTTTTAACGAACATCGGTGAAGATTCAAGTCTGCCGCATATTCAAGGTGATCTGAAGATGGATAATTAATCACAACTAAAGTATTCATCCTAAGCATTAATTGTCTGGTTAAATCTCAACTAATCAAAAGATAAATCGATTCATTTAAGCATGAGTTGCAGCACCACAACATAGAATTGTTCCAACTACCTAGGTTGCATATAACAAACAAGGTGAAAGTAATATGTTGTAGTACAAAGATTAAATCTACCCTTAAGCAATTAAGCACAGCAAGAACAAATTCATAACCAAAATTATCTGATGTTAGATTAAGAGTTTCATCTAAGACCTAGCAAAGATGTTTAGAACATAATACAAAATGAAATTAAGCCTAATTTACTACTGCTAGTTGCTCCGGCTAGTCCGGGCTTGGTTTTTAAATCACAATCTCCTCCCTTTTTATACAAAAGTTCCCATCAATTCTCAATCAATCCCCATAGTCAACAATTACAAAAGCAGAAATTTAGGGTTTGTTCTCGAAACTCACCACTGCAGAAGAATTGAAAGTACACAACCACCTTACACGTCGCCTGAATTTGTCTTCATGTCTTCAAAAATCGTTTCAGATTTCACATCATGCTGCTAATAGTAACAGTGGAGGGAAGGTGATGAAGTTGATGAGTTTTGTAGAGAGAATAAGTAAACCTCTCATCCTTTTCCTGACTAAGACATCATATTGCCATCAACTTCTTCCTGCTGCTATTGGTGTTTGAAGGAATATCAATTTCAGACGGAGCTTGTCAATTTAGTCACTCCTAAGAACCAATTAGCCGTATAATTCTTGAACAGTCATAGCCTAGGGCTAGGTTGAAATGAGTACAACAATCTAAGAGATAGAAACTGAACATCTAATCCGACTGAGGAAAGATGGAGATGGAGGTATGGGCTTGACAGATAGAAAGAGAAGGTGGCAGAGAATGGTCGATGTTGAGTACTGAAAACTGACAGGGAGAGGGAGATGGTTGTCGATGAGATTGGGGTAGAGAGTTAGGTTTTGGGAAAGACAAACAGAGATGGATAAGGGAAAGTGAAACAGGGGATACTTGGATGTTGTACATACACACCTAGCCTAGGTGTTTGCCTTTGGTTATTTTCTGAACTGAAGCACCACGTTGAACCCACCACCAGAATTTGACTCATTTGTTGCGCCATCAGGTCCTTCATGGTCACTCCCTCTGAATCACACCGCTGCTCCCTTATTCACCATTTACTCAACTACCTATAACATAGTGCAAAATGAGATTATTCCGACAAAATTACCCTTTAACAGACATATGCGCAAAATACAAGATTTGTCATAAGATGAAACATTTAAGCACTTGGGACACAATAAATGTCTCCAAAATGATCCACAAATATGCATTATTAGACACGTATTTGTAGATGGTGGATTTTCGACAAGGGATAAAATCGTAAACCCATAATTGTATATGCTCCTGATCCAGCAATAAGACGAGCATTGAGGCTCATGTCTCTTATCGAAAGCATGAAAGCTCATGCCACAAGAATCTCTGACTGAGAATACTTTCTCTCAGAGTGTATGTAGATGTGTAGTCTCTCAGCTGAGGCAACGGCACATCTCATGAATACTGAGCAATTTCAGTAATCACTTTTATATAGAATTGCAAGATTAGACGGCTCCTAGACAGCTTGCCTGCTAGTATAGAGCAATAACGTCTTCAGGATGTAACAATGTTTTCCCTGACTATATAAAAGAAATATGATGCTTCAACAAGCTCATATCACTCGACTCCTGAATAATTAATGCTCCTAGACGATCGTACTAGTATAGAGCCATCAATTAATTATTCCTAAATCATCAAATTCATCAACTGAATCCCTGGAAAATATTTTATGTTTTCTATAATATTTCGTTACTTCAATTTATGGTTCTTCCCAGCAGAATTCCATGGGTTAGTAATAAATATTCAACACACGGGCATCTGAGCACTATCGAGTAAGCCCCGACTAAAATGGTGCAAGTGTATTCAATGCACTAACGAGCACCTGAACGCACGAATGAGTATTTCAAAATACGACGAGACGATGAACCTATGCAAAATAGGAAAGAAAATAACAAATAAAAAAATATTAACCAAGGCGCTGGGGATTGGGCCCACCGGCCGACCGGTCGTGCCGTGACCAGTTCCACGCCCAGTTTTATATTTTATCATATTTTGTTATTTTCCTTGATCTTATGAAAATCCTTTCATTTGAACAAATATCCTTCGTTTTAAGGAAATTCCTCAGTTCCATGGTGTTTCCTTCGCATCAAGGAAATAATATAAAATTGGGAAAATGTCATGGGACCGTGTTTACTAGCCAACCGGCTATTCCTAGCCGGTCCCACACCTCATGGTTCCTCATTATTTTATTATTATTTCCTTAATCTCATGAAAACTCCTTAATTTCATGGTATTTCCTTCAAACCATGAAAAATAATAATAAAAATTATGGAAACTCGTGGGACCGGGCCCCAGCCGGCCGGTCATGACCTAGCCGGTCCCACACGCCCCTTATTTTATTGTTATTATTTTTATGTTTCCTTGATCCCATGAAATTCCTTGATCTCATGGTATTTCCTTCAAATTATGAAAATTCCTTCAAATCATGAAATAATACATAAAATTAGGGAAAACTCACGGGACCGGGCCCTAGCCGGCCGACCATGCTCAAGTCGGTCCCACACGCCCTTATTTTATTATTTTTTGTTTCCTTGATCTCATGGAAACTCCTTCACTTCAACGAAACTCCTTGATTTCAACAAAAACTCCTGGGTTTCAATAAACTCCTTGATTTCATGATATTTCCATAAAATCATGAAAATAATATAAAATTAGGAAAAGTACCATGGGACCGTGGTCATTGGCCGGCCGGCCATGCCTTGGCCTCAGCCGGTCCCACACTTCATGATTCCTTCATTTTATAACTATTTTCCTTCATCTCATGAAGTTCCCTCATTTTCAGCAAAACCCTGGTTTCGTCATATTTTCTAAAAATATTGCTCAAACGCACATCAGAAAATATCGAAATTCTCAGGACCGAGGCACGGACACCCTGGCGACGTGAGCATGTTACCTTGACCGACCAAGGTTGGCTCTTTGGCTTGCAAGGAGCCTGCCCCACGTATTTTTACGATTTGACCTAATTTACGCAATTGCACGTATTGGGTCCAAAACTCTTTCAAATGATTTTGGAACTTCATAAGATGATCGTCATTCGATCCTGTGACCACACAGGGCCGGTTTCATGACCCCTTGGTCGGCCTCTCACCTCTTCATAATTAATTAGGTTTTATCACCTAAGGCTCAGATGAGCATTATTTTAATAAATGATTAAACCAGCATTTAATCAAACTTTCATCAACAAATCAACAAGTCTTCAAGAAACCTTGGTATTTGCTCACTTGAGCATCTGGGTGCTACATGGTCGACCCATGATCCCATATAGCCGGTCCCTCCTTCACTCCATGGTTAATTTTCAATAAACCATCAATTGATCGAATTAGGGTTTTGAGTCCAAGGTTCATAATTCCAGATTCAAACGCTAATAATTCTACGTTGATTTCGTGATCAACATATTATTAATTATACTCGGTTCAGTTGCCAGTATTCTGTTTTAATACTTTATTTTGGTCATGCTACCAATAATTCATCAAACGAGCAACATTTGCTCAAACCAGGGAATATTGGTTCAACTATCAATATTCAACAAATCATCAAATGAACAATATTTGCTCACATCAACTATCTTTATTCATACATTATACCTCTCTCTCAATCCGTGAGTCTCAGAACATTTTCAAACCATGTTCAACTCAACAGTACAAGGACTCATCGTCCCATGAAGTCACGAAGTCAAGAATCGACTAACTAAATACACGTACGCCTTGCGAGACTCCACAATCACACGAGACATCAATCGTGTTACATGGGGGGATATTAACTAGGGTTTTGGTCTGGCGGTCTACGGCACGTGTGTTCATACAGATGAGAATGTGAGCAAGTCGTGCAATCAGTTGGAGGAGTTAACAAAGTATTGGATGGAAAATCAACCAAGTCTCCGCACGTTGAGCAACTGGTTTTAACACGATTTCCATTTTCTCCACTCTTTGATTCCGTCAACTGTCACACTTCATGGGATCATGGTGTTTACAATTCCAGCAATATAAATAAGTCCCTGAATCATGATTGAAACACAAGACAATCTCACGTCAAACAGACAACACGAGATTAACAACTCAACATTTGAGCAATTACTCTCAACAGAGCAAATTCAATCATTCAGAACTTATCTAATTTTCAGAATACACAACACACTTACAATCTTCGATCACCATTGATCTCAAACATTTCTCAGCTTCCCTCTTACAGATCGACCCATCCTCTCTTGTGACCGAATTTACTCTGGAACGACCATTGTCTTGGTTTAGGCCGGAGTACTACAGATTGATTTCTCGAATTCAAAGCACTCCCTTCTTGCAGTGCATCTGTGTGAGGTTTGATAGTTTGCTCAGTTCAAGGAGTTTCCTCCACACGGTCGTCTCCTCAATTCCTTAAAAACCAGCAACTCGTTTTGCCCCATCTACAGATTGGCGACCACAGTGGGAGATAATTCTCTTGGTTGCAATCTCACTTGTCACAAAGATGGTCGGTCTTCGGTCTGGTTCAGTTACCAATCCGGATTCAACACTCGGATCTAATATCGCAAGCTCTAGTGGTACTGCCAGCACCACTCATCCGGTGGAACCTGCCACTACTACTCCTCCGAGTGCTCCGGTGATCACCCCTGCAAGCGACGACACTGGCGCCATCAACAATCCACTCTTTGGTCGGTCTCTAGAAGAAGTCAGAGAAAATCCACCTACCATTGGTGATCTCATGAAGGTGCAAGAGACTCTTGCCAAAAATCAGACTGACATGGCTGCTACTCAGAAGGAACTATTCAATTATCTCAAGACTCTTACGGTTAAAATGTCAGAGAAAACTAAAGAGAAAGGAAAAGCTAAAGAAACATCTTCAGACGCTGATCCTGAGGTCACTCCAATCCATGTAGTAGATGATGAGGAAGTTCCTAAGGCTGCAGACAATTCACAAGCCAAAGAACCGTCTAGTTTCATCACTCGTGAAGACCTAGAACGCCTTCTGGAAGATCGTGGAAAAGACAGAACACCTTATGTCCATCGTCATCAACCTCCATACCCTGCTGCTACACAGAGGATTCCTCTGCCAAAAGGTTACACTTCTCCAACCTTCACACTTTATGATGAAACAGGCAATGCTTGAGAACATGTTTCTCGATTTCTGGAAGCACTGGGTGAACATGAGCACAACCATATTGTCCGTCTGAAGGAATTTTCAAAGTCTCTGAAAGGCAAGGCATATACCTGGTACAACAACATCGCACCAGGGAGTATCAAGAGTTGGGGGAAAATGGTTAATGCTTTCTACAGAAAGTATTTCTTCGTCTCAGAGCAAATCACTCTCTCGGATCTTGGGAGGATGTTTCAAAGGAGCAACGAACACCCTAACGACTACGTGAAAAGGTTTAGAGTTCAAGCTTTGGATTGCCATGATCCAAATGTCACAGAACAACAACTTGTATACTTGTGCATCAATGGAATGATTCCAGTCCACAGAGCTTTATTGGAAAATCTCAGGTTCCAGACTTTCTCAGAACTTCATGAAGCAGCCAAACGATCAGCTGCACCTGCCTTACTGGAAAGTGCAAAGTCTGCAAAGGTCGAGGAACCTTGTAGCAGCCGACACCTGGTCAAAATTAGTACAACCTCCAACCTTCAACAAACGTTGTCGCTGAAAGAAATGAAAGGAAAGCCGAGACACAACATCAGAGCGCTTCCCCAACATCCCAGGCTCCTTTGAAGGCGCAAAGAAAAGATAACCAATCCTGAAATGCAGAAACCTCGATCCGACATCAACGAAAGAGAAATGATCAAACGGGGACTCAAACTTCCCTCTACCAATTGAAGAAGTGATCGAGTTACTTGAAGTTTGGGTTCTAGATGATGCAATCAAATTGTTGTTCATCAAAGAGAGTCAACTGAACTGAAGAAATGGAGAATCCCAGGTACTGTCGCCTTCATAGGTTCATCGATCATCCAACAAGTAACTGTAATATTTTGAACCACATCTTCAATGAGAAGGTTGATCCATAATAGCTTCAACTGGGGACTGAAGGAGTATACAAGAATCCTCTCCAGTCAGAACATTTACACTCTCTGAACAACCAGTCAAAGAAGCAGTTCAATCATTGATCGAGCATATCTGTGAATTGCTCTATCTGTCTAAGGCACAAAGGAAATACATGTTCACAACACCGAATTACATTGTGTCAGACATCTGTCTATCCCGGAAATACTCCTTGAACCCTCATCCACAGACAAGGAGATGCACGACTGGGGACTGCTTAACACAGTCCATCTCAGAGGAAATGAATTCAGAAGAATATTGATCGATGTCGACGCCGCCATCAACACCATTCCACTGAAAACCCACAGAGCCGCTCGTGATCCCATTTCAATCAGATACCTTGAAGGAACGCTCGGAAATACTTATGGCTACATCACTCTCAAAGTGAACATAAGTTCAACCTGTATAGAAATCAAGTTTCACATAATCTGGAAGATCCAGGATATGACATGTTCTTCAGATGAGCGTGGATCCACGCTGAAAAGATAGCTACTGACAAAGATCCTTTGGTTGCACATCTCTCAAACGAAGAAAGTTCTGATCCAGAAGATTTTGTGGACATTCCATCATCAGAGCGCTTGGGGTAATTTCGAACTTTGACAAGGTTGAAGCAAGAACCTGCAAAAGATGCATAAACATTCATCAAGAGGTTCCGCACTAAGGAAAGTCTCATTCCTTTCATGACTATGTCGTTTATTTCCTCACATGCTATCCTAGCATGGGGACTCAATTCTGCTAGCAACTCTGCAAGACGTTATGACTGGGTAGCTTCACCACATTAATATTTTACCAAGTGGTTAAATCTGACACCTCTCTGAATCGAGCATTTTACTGAAACTTCATCAACGGTATTTCTCTACATCACAAGCCCCTGCACGATTGAGGAACCTCCTCTCTTCACCAATCACATCCAGTATGAAAACTACTGATGCTATCTACCGCAACAACGTCGACTCACTGACGAATCCAGTTCATGGTAAAGTTATGCTTTTAGGAGCATTCGGGTTGAACTCTCAGTACACCTTCATCTTAGGGACGCTCAACTCATCAACTAGTTCGTGAATGTAAAAGGCTCACTGGATGGAGGAGCAAAGATTATATCTATAATCATGGTTCTAGCCTTTTTGGTTTTTGGAGCAACTTCAATCATGGTATCAACATCAACAATAATCTCTAGAGGAACACCATCCATGATCTCAGCATCGACAAGGATCTATGGAGCGTAATCATTCGTGATCTCAGCATCAACAACGGTCTTATGAGCAACATCCGACTTCATCAACTATTTATTCTTTGAAGTGTTACTCGATGGATCGTACTTCTTCAAACCCTAATGATTCATATAAATATGTGTAGACATGAAAACATGTTAACATGAAAGTCTTATCAAAGCTTGCATGACGGACATACACAAGCCAAAGTCTTCTACAAGATATTCTCATCACCTTTACAAATGAGGTACAACATACTTCAGCCCATGGGTTTACAAAAACGTACCAATGAGTGAAGAATGTGACAATACTTTCTCAATAAAATATGTTCGTCTATGTCTCTTCTACAACATACCAAAAGGGCGCATCAATCGGACATACGAGCTGAAAGATATGGCCTCCACACTCAAGTTCATGGAATCAGAAAACTTGCACGGGATTACAAATTACAAATGTGCACGCTTCTTTGGCTAACCTAGACAACTCCAAATTGGGTGATTATTTTTTCATATGATAACTCGGTCTTTTAGCTTCAAAAGTTGGGGTCAAGCACCGAATTCTGACGACGTATGAGGTTCCTACAGCTTCCAAAGCATACAACATGCAAGCGGAAATTCGTGGACGAGATTCATAACCTCTACAGTCGATTGATGTCCACCAGGTCTTTTTCGCTAAGTCCTTCATCAAGGTACCTCCAACTTCGACTACCTAGGTCTTTACATCAATTTTTCTACCCGGGTCCCCTATCTAGGTCTTTCCAGAAGAATGGAAAACGAAAAGGAGAGATTTAACGAAATACTGGGGACTGACGGTCCAGTGATCATGACGATCAATTTCACAGTCCAACACTCGTGGCGCCGGGCTCTCCAGTGCTAATCATTCATCGTAAAAGGAACTACTACCGGGACATGCGACCATGGTCATTGCATCATCCCTCTTGAGAGCAACCTTAGTTATGGTTCCGTGACCAGGGTTTCAGAAGTGATGTTTCTACGACTGACAGAAACAAAATGGCACTGCAAGCACCATGCTCATGTATCAATCAAAGGGTCATGATCTCAAATAAATCAATTATATTAAAATCCTTCACCAACCGTTCAAGACACCAGCGAAAGATCTAAAGACACAACATGGGCGTTTTACAACAAGCTCGTCTGAGACAATTTTACTTTGTCATGCACAAAGAAGCGAGCTGGGAGCAATTGGTGAGGAATCGAAGGTTGAGTCATATGTCATTCTCTTTGTATGGATGTCCTCTACAACATATCCAAAATTCAAAGCAATTGGATGAACGAGAAAAAAAGATGTGGCCAAAACCTTGGACTACATGACAGCTGAAAATTTTCTGAAAACCTTCTGGAAGTTTATTGTTTTATCAATTTCGGCGCTTAAACATGCTCAAAAGATGAAAATCTTCTCTTCTAAAGCTTGGAAATTTTCCGAGGATGAAGAAACATGGGTAGATCACAAAAACCTGACATCGGACGAAGATTCTACAGCAATTTCAATGAATACCTAACTTCTGAATTTTCTGATGACGAATTATGACGAAATTATTCATTCATCCACATCTGAATCAGGAGCTACACAGTCAACACAAGGCCGAACTTCATCTTCAGCCGATAGTCTCACTTGCAAGTCGGCGGTGCTTCTGCTGATGAGATATGAGCTTTTCATCTTCAACTCTTTTCTTCTGTGATATTTCATCATGCTTTCCCTCCGCATCTGCTAAGACCAAGAAAGCATATATCTTAGCACGAACCACTCTAAGAAGTCTTCATCTTTGACTTGATATTTCTGGAGCGTTCCCCGGAAGAGCCAGAAGGGTGGTTGTAACTGGAAGTCACCATTATCTGAGGCGAAAAACATGGAGTCATGGATATACCAATAACAAACACGCAACAAAAATGGTAACCATCCAACTCTTACCTATTTACAATTTCACTAGCTGTTGTGATTATAACGTCATAATTTCGAAAACTTGCTCGATCATTCAAACCTGCAAAGACGAGCAAAATTCATTATTCAAAATCAAGACTTGATTTTCATAAAACCGTGAACAACCCATGTGAATTTTAACATCCACTGGTTTTTAAAAAATTGGACAGACGTCCATTTTACAATTGTGAAAACTCACATACATACATTATTTCACCATGTATAATTGTCTACTTTCAACAGTTGTTCAAAATCAAAACATTGATTTTACAAAAAATATGTTTTAACGTGAAACTCACGTGAATTTGAAAAACATATATATATTATTTTTGCTCCCTCGAGAGTATATTTTCAAAAATTTGTGAAAGCTTACATATCGAAAATAAATTTTTTCATGAAAGCTCATAAACAAATTTTTTACTAACAGACGCACGTCTATTAAAAAAAAAAAACTTTTTCTCTCGTACAAGCATCCACCTTTGAAACGAGAGTTTATTAAAATCTCACATGTTTAAAAAAAAAAAAAATCTCTCCTATATTAGGGATTATTGCTAGTTTCTTAAACTAACGATCGAACGAACGTCCGTTCCTAAAACAAGGGTTTTTACAAAACTCACGTCTATACATGCATATGTATTTTTTTAACATGAACAACTCGTGAACAAGTTATCAACTTCTGAAAAAGAAATAAAAAAAAGGGCGGTGCTACACCACTTTATGCTCGTTAGATGACACTCTATCATGCCATTGTGATCTTCGTTCAAGCCACGGTTCGCTCGCGCAATCGAAAATCCGGTACCATCTTATCTTACGACTAAGTTCAATTACTTATTTTGTTTGTAACTGGAAAATCACCATCAAGTGCTGACTGAGGAACATGACTGTCCCTCACTAAGCAGGGGACTTAATGTAGATGGTGGATTTTCGATAAGGGCTAAAATCGTAAACCCATAATTATATATGCTCCTGATCCAGCAATCAGACGAGTAATGAGGCTCATGTCTCTTATCGAAAGCATGAAAGATTGATGAGGCTCATGTCTCTTAGAAAATAGATATTATCTGTGTTTTCCTTGTTTTCAAGAATAAATAAGTATTAATTAATTTTGAAAGCTCATGCCACGAAGAATTGGAGAATCTCGGTTCAAAGCCCGCGAGAATACTTTCTCTCGGAGTGTATGTAGATGTGTAGTCTCTCTTGATGCTGAGGCAATCGCTCCAAAACCGCTTTACCACACATCTCATGAATGCCCGCTCAACAGCGAAAGCAATTTAGACCATTCTTCACTCCAATCACTTTTATATAGAATTGCAAGATTAGACGGCTGGTTAGCCAGTGTCATTTAGGTTTAATTTTGTGTTTTAATTTAGTGTGAGGGTTTGAGATGAAACCCTAATTCACGGTTGTGTTTAAACTCGGTTGAAATGTTCTTGTATGCTTAACCTTGCTAGTATAGAGCAATAACGTCTTAGGAACAAGGATGTAACAATGTTTTCACCTTGTTACTTACCCTGGATCGACTATACAAAAGAAATATGACGCATTTCAACAAGCTCATATCACTCGACTAGCCGTAGCTTAGTGTCACTTGAATAATTAATGCTCCTATTGTGACTTTCGAGTGATTGTTAAACCCTCATCGATCGTACTAGTATAGAGCCATCAATTAATTATTCCTAAATCATCAAATTCATCAACAACCAACATTGCTCATTTGAAATACCCTGGAAAATATTTTATGTTTTCTATAATATTTCGGCTCAATCCATTACTTCAATTTATGGTTCTTCTTTGTTTAGATATTCGGTAGTAGAATTGTGATCACCCATAGTGGAGACTACCCAATTTACATCAAGTGAGGCACCAACCTTCAAATTTTTGCAACTTTCTAGAAAAGTTTGTTAGAGTGTGTGTCACCTTACGTAAATTAGGGTAGGAATGGTGAGCTACCCAACTTCGCACCATTTTCAAAGACTACTTTTGATCTCTTGAGTGCTAGTTTTTGTCAATCATGAGGGTGACGTCTAAAGATGAAAACTCCTTCTAAATACCGATTTGCCGTTAGCATCACTCTCTCTCTCAATCAGCAAGACCCATAGAAACACATCATCGTCAGCAACCGGAGCAGAATCAGGATATGGAAAGAAAAATTGATATAGTCCAAGGTTTATGTGCAACAAAGAAAAAGAAAAGAAAATAGGATGAGAATTAATAAAATTTATAAAATCAAGACAATACAAGTTGTGGAAAAATTGAGTGATAAAGTCCTTTGTCCATGGAGTTAGTTGTTTCACTATTTGTATTTGTATTTTTACTTTCACTTATCACAAAAAAAAAAAAAAAAAAAAAAAAAAATCAAAAAAAACAAAAAAATAAAAAAAATATTGTAGTTTATTCCATGGGACTCTTTTACACTCTGAAGTTGGAGAAGGTTTTGTGGGTACACCTAGGGGTAAACCCTCACGAGACTACAACTCGTCCACTAGGGACACCTAGGGGTTTAAAGGCTTAGTGCATACGCTAAATGCATTCGAGAGACTGCGACAGGGGGTATAGTTAGGATTTCTTATTTTCTGTTTCACTTGAGGACAAGTAAAATTCAGGTTTGGGGGTATTTGATGAGTGCCAAATAGTGCATATTTATACACCTTTTTATTGGCATTTTACTCATCTTTTGCGCTTAGAAAATAGATATTATCCCAGATTCTGTGTTTTCCTTGTTTTCAAGAATAAATAATTGTATTAATTAATTTTGTATTTTTAGGTACTAAATAAAGCTCGGAGAATCTGAGGAGCCAAAAGAGCGAAGAATTGGAGTCAAACATACGTGGAGCGCTTAGCCAAAGCCCGGCGCGCGCAAATCGGTTGCAACCCGGCCAAGGAAGACTTGGGCTAGAGCTACCCATGACCGGATCCGAGCCCGCTCACTCGAGCCATTGAGATCTCCCTCGGATACATCCAACGGTCGCTCCATCACTATACATCACCTCTTGATGCTCCGTGCAACACCAGATCGCTCCAAAACCGCTTACCATCCTCGGCCGATTCGGATCTTCTCTCAGCCTAGATCCTACGCTCGCTAGGCCCTTCTCATCAAACCCCGCTGTGCCCGCTCAACAGAAATGACCCTACCCTATACCCCCACTCGCAGACCATTCTTCACTCCATCTTCTCTTTCTTCTCCTCTGCTCTCTCCCGTCTCCATTGACAAGAGGAGAACGATTCGAGTATGGGTTGAATTATTATTCATTTAATTTTAATTTTTAATGAATTAGGGTTTGGGAATTTTAGGGTTTCTTTGTGCATGTATAAATATCGATGAAGGATGAGTGTAAGACACGCCCGGGTTAGCAGTGTCATTTAGGTTTAATTTTGTGTTTTAATTTAGTGTGAGGGTTTGAGATGAAACCTAATTCACAGTTGTGTTTAAACTCAGTTGAAATGTTCTTGTATGCTTAATGTTTATTAGATAACTTCAATTTTATCACTTCAACTCTTTTCTCTCATGGTGCATACCAAAGCCATGGATGCACCGTAGTTAGGTTAATACCGAGTTGAGAGTGATTCGACTCTTGTTTCAATTATTAAATGCTAATTCCTTTGATTAGTTATACTTGATTAGATAACTAATGCTCTGGGTTAGTACCCTTAGCTGGTATTTGAAGTTTTACATGGAGAAACTCCTTAGTTAAGTGGCATGAATTGACACACCGTTATAGGTAATAAATAGAGCCATCAATTAATTATTCCTAAATCATCAAATTCATCAAATCGAATCCTGGAAAATATTTTATGTTTTCTATAATATTTCGTTACTTCAATTTATGGTTCTTCCCCAGAGAGAATTCCATGGGTTAGTAATAAATATTCAACACACGGGCATCTGAGCACTATCGAGTAAGCCCCGACTAAAATGGTGCAAGTGTATTCAATGCACTAACGAGCACCTGAACGCACGAATTAGTATTTCAAAATACGACGAGACGATGAACCTATGCAAAATAGGAAAGAAAATAACAAATAATAAAATATTAACCAAGGCGCTAGGGACTGGGCCCACCGGCCGGCTGGTCGTGCCGTGACCAGTCCCACGCCCAGTTTTATATTTTATCATATTTTGTTATTTTCCTTGATCTTATGAAAATCCTTTCATTTGAACAAATATCCTTCGTTTTAAGGAAATTCCTCAGTTCCATGGTGTTTCCTTCGCATCAAGGAAATAATATAAAATTGGGAAAATGTCATGGGACCGTGTTTACTAGCCAACCGGCTATTCCTAGTCGGTCCCACACCTCATGGTTCCTCATTATTTTATTATTATTTCCTTAATCTCATGAAAACTCCTTAATTTCATGGTATTTCCTTCAAACCATGAAAAATAATAATAAAAATTAGGGAAACTCGTGGGACCGGGCCCCAGCCGGCCGGTCATGCCCTAGCCGGTCCCACACACCCCTTATTTTAATGTTATTATTTTTATGTTTCCTTGATCCCATGAAATTCCTTGATCTCATGGTATTTCCTTCAAATTATGAAAATTCCTTCAAATCATGAAATAATACATAAAATTAGGGAAATCTCACGGGACCGGGCCCTAGCCAGCCGACCATGCTCAAGCCGGTCCCACACACCCTTATTTTATTATTATTTGTTTCCTTGATCTCATGGAAACTCCTCCACTTCAAGGAAACTCCTTGATTTCAACAAAAACTCCTGGGTTTCAACAAACTCCTTGATTTCATGATATTTCCATAAAATCATGAAAATAATATAAAATTAGGAAAAGTACCATGGGACCATGGTCATTGGCCGGCCGGCCATGCCTTGGCCTCATCCGGTCCCACACTTCATGATTCCTTCATTTTATAATTATTTTCCTTCATCTCATGAAGTTCCCTCAGTTTCAGCAAAACCTTGGCTTCGTCATATTTTCTCAAAATGTTGCTCAAACGCACATCAGAAAATATCAAAATTCTCAGGACTGAGGCACGGACACCCTGGCGACGTGAGCATGTTACCTTGACCGACCAAGGTTGGCTCTTTGGCTTGCAAGGAGCCAGTCCCACGCATTTTTACGATTTGACCTAATTTGCGCAATTGCACGTATTGGGTCCAAAACTCTTTCAAATAATTTTTGAACTTCATAAGATGATCTTCATTCGATCCCGTGACCACACAGGTCCGGTTTCATGACCCCTTGGTCGGTCTCTCACCTCTTCACAATTAATTAGGTTTTATCACCTAAGGCTCAGACGAGCATTATTTTAATAAATGATTAAACCAACATTTAATCATCCTTTCATCAACAAATCAACAAGTCTTCAAGAAACCTTGGTATTTGCTCACTTGAGCATCTGGGCGCTACATGGTCAACCCATGATCCCATATAGCCGGTCCCATCTTCTCTCCGTGGTTAATTTTCAATAAACCATCAATTGATCGAATTATGGTTTTGAGTCCAAGATTCATAATTCCAGATTCAAACGCTAATAATTCTACGTTGATTTCATGATCAACATCTTATTAATTATACTCGGTTCAGTTGCCAGTATTCTGATTTAATACTTTATTTTGGTCATGCTACCAATAATTCATCAAACGAGCAACATTTGCTCATATAAGCAATATTTGCTCAAACCAAGGAATATTGGTTGAACTATCAATATTCAACAAATCATCAAATGAGCAATATTTGCTCACGTCAACTATGTTTATTCATTAATTATACCTATCTCTCAATCCGTGAGTCTCAGAACATTTTCAAACCATGTTCTACTCAACAGTACAAGGACTCACCGTCCCATGAAGTCACTAAGTCAGTAACTGACTAACTAAATACACGTCTGCCTTGCAGACTCCACATTGACACGAGACATCAATCGTGTTACATGGGGGGATATTAACTAGGGTTTTGGTCTGGCGGTCTACGGCACGTGTGTTCATGCACACGATGAGAATGTGAGCAAGTCGTGCAATCAGTTGGAGGAGTTAACAAAGTAGTGGATGAAAAATCAACCAAGTCTCCGCACGTTGAGCAACTGGTTTTAACACGATTTCCATTTTCTCCACTCTTTGATTCCGTCAACTGTCACACTTCATGGGATCATGGTGTTTACAATTCCATCAATATAAATAAGTCCCTGAATCATGATTGAAACACAAGATAATCTCACGTCAAACAGACAACACGAGATTAACAACTCAACATTTGAGCAATTACTCTCAACAGAGAAAATTCAATCATTCAGAACTTATCTTATTTTCAGAATACACAACACACCTACAATCTTCGATCACCATTGATCTCACACATTTCTCATATTCCCTCCTACAGATCGACCCATCCTCTCTTGTGACCGAATTTACTCTAGAACGGCCATTGTCTTGGTTTAGGCCGGAGTACTACAGATTGATCTCTCGAATTCAAAGCACTCCCTTCTTGCAGTGCATCTGTGTGAGGTTTGACAGTTCGCTCGGTTCAAGGAGTTTCCTCCGCACGGTCGTCTGGTGTGATTTTATCAAGTTGTAGAAAGTGGTAGTAAAAGTTCGTTCAACTCGGGCTTGTAAAGGTTTGATTTAAGAAAATACTAAAAACAAAGAAAATATATTCACAAGTTTGTCATGATATCGAGAGATATTAGGACTTCGGATTCCACCGTTAATCACATTCAATTGGTTCATATAATGACTCATAACAATTCTAGCTCTTTTGTTGACTCTTTTGTTTGCCAAAAGAAGATTTTATAAAGATTTAGATGTAAATCATAAGCATAGCGCATCAAGAGTTCTTAGCCTAAGCATACGCTATTAGACAAAATCACAACTAATCAAGAAAAATCATAAATCAATTAAAACAAGTGCAAAAGTCATGAAGAATCAAATATAGTTACCAAAAAATTATGAAATAAGGCTTCCTCCGTCATCCCAGTGTTGGGGTTTAGCTCCTCATGTCGAAAACACGCTCAAAATAATTATACATTGCTCAAAAAGGTGTTTTATTGAAGAAAAGGTATTAAGCAGTGTGTTTGTAACAGTTATAATTGTTACAGAACCCACTGTTACAAAGAACCCTAACAGAACTGTTGCGAACTCTAAATAATAGTTGGAAAAATTGTTACAAAGTTATTGAGTTTGAAAGTATTGTTCACGGTTTCTGCAACGGTCTAACTAGGTCTTATGTTCTTCGCCTCCTCCTTCTTCAGCAGCAGCAGAAACCCGATCCTGCAACTTCTCATGCAGCTCCAACCTCTTCTCTATTTTACCCCAAAGTCTCGACTCCCCTATTTTGGACTCGAACCACTCCTTTTATACACAACAGGTCGAATAAATCTCAAGAATATCTCGGATATCTTTTTCTTCTCCCCACGGCCAAGTTACGGCTTTTATTCCTTTCTTTTCTCTTACGCGTCTTCTAAATTTATCCAAACTCTTCTAAATCCGGTAATCAATCCTGGCAGAATCAAAACGCAATATTCTCTCCAAACTGGCACGTAACTTCCAACCAAACTATCCCGAGAAACTTTCTTTTCCCCTGTTTTCTCGTGATTCTTTAGCTTTCGATTTAAGACTCGCAACTTCCCTTATACATTAAAACAGGGTCATAACAATCAGTACATGGCAACAAATCCAATTAAATATCTCCAGTTCTTCCCAAATATAAATCCGAGAAGCCTATCTCCCTGTTTAACGAATTCCAGATTATCCAGCCAAATGTAGTCGATCCAAACACATGTACCAACCCTGTTTGGTCAACTTGAGTCCAGCCCAACACAAATCCGAGATTGAATCTCGTGAAAACTCTGTCAAATTCGAACCCTAAATTATGCCCGTGAACAGTGAACTTTTCCCGCCAAAACTCAAAGTTTAAATGAAAAAGATGGATTCCCCCTATCCGACAGTGGAGTCCCTTTAGCAACTGGGGCGGAAATAGTAATTTTTGGGGTGGAAATAACCAAAACTTGGGGTGCCTTTATAACTTTCTCAGGGGGCCAATAACACTTCTTCGAGGTGCATTTAGTAATTCCTCCCGGGGGTCCAAATGCCACTTTTCGAGCCAATTTCTCCGCAAAGGCTTATTTCTTCAAAAACACCTACAAAAACATAAAATAATCAAATAACTACGAAATCGAGCACTAACAATACACATAATTAAGATGAAAATAGACACATAAATGCGTCTATCATCGTCTCCTCAATTCCTTAAAAACCAGCAACTCGTATTTCCTTATCTACAATATCAGTATGGGTACGCATACTATGGTTCCAGGACATGGATTACATATGTGCAAGAGTACACAACATGTCATATCCAATAATGGTTAAGTGTTCTAAACTCTTATCTCAATCATTGAAAGTTTCTTAGAGGATGACAATAGCCGTTTTCACACACTATTAGCATCAAAGCAATTTTCAAGTTATTGAAATAATCATAACGTAACATTCCAAGTCTACGCCAAATGATTGTATCACACAAACCATGTAAGATGTTACTCGGCAATTTTCACATGATCATCTTTTGACTTGCTCAAGAATATAAGATGAACTTGGTCGAAGCGAAAGCTTTCCAACACATATTCCGATAAATATGTAAGCGAGTTAAACTCAGCTCGAAATCTCAAATGTGTATAATAGAAAACTATATCGTAACACGACTTATGTCTCAATATAGGAGATAGAGTAGAAATATACTTTCCAAGTGATAGATGAGTTTCAGTCTCCACATACCTTTTGTTCATGAAGTTCCACAAGCTCTCCTTAGTAGTTCTTCGTCTTCAAATGATGAACGCCGTGAAGTCTAAGGCTCAACTACACAATCTATGTCCTAGTCCGAGATATCTATAAGTAGACTAGAAATCAAGACTTATAGTTTTGATCACTAACATTGACAAAAATGCTTGAGATAGCAACGCATGCGAGTTCGACCGAGCAGTGCTCTAACAATCTCCCCCTTTGTCAATTTTAGGGACAAAACTATCAATACATATGGATTACAAAATAAATAAAACTTTGTAGCTTGTCATCCAAATGCTTGATCTCCTTGGCATCTTCAACACGACTCGAAATCTTCGCCACTTCCAAGTACTCCATGATTCTAAACGTGTTCAACTCATCATCATAGTTGTTGAAGATCCGTAGCAATAACAGTGTCATAGTATCATTACACAACATCAAAGTTCAATTGTATCACAACTTTGACAACAATACTATGGTGATATGTATCACTCCCTATTAGTCAATACTTCATCTCGACATGAAAACCACTCCCCCTTACATAATGATCCATAAACCATATGTATTTATAGTATGAAACTACACATTAATTCTCCCCCTTTTTGTCAATATAAATTGGCAAAGGTACGAAAACTAGTGGGATCCTCATGAAATTTTCATAGAGATACTTCATGACCAAAAGAGAATAACATACCAACTTATTTAAATGCAATCATATAGCCTAAGCTAAATGCATTCATCAAGGAGTTTATAAAGATACAAGATAACCCCTACAATATTCCACAGCCGCACTCCCCATAAAGATTTGGCAATTAAGCACAAGTTCAAAATGAACTCTCCCCCATAAAATGTCATTCCCGAAAGAACAACAAGAGCGACCTTACTTTTACAAGAAAAGAAGGATTTCTTTGGACATAATCAAATCACATGAGAATCATGAATTTGTATCCAAAAATCACAATTGAATTAACCACGAAAATGATCAATTCAATTGGCCACTCAACATAAGAGAACTTACGGAGCAACACAGTATATGCACAAAGATGTGGATCAGGAAGGATCAATACTGCGGAATAAACAAAGATTCATTCTATTTTTCATCACTATTTGCACAATGACATATAATAGACTTTGTAAACAAAAGTTCATCCTATCTTTCATCAATAAAGACATAATAGGCTTAACTTTTGTTTGTCAAAAGTTCATTATATCTTTTATCAATACATTCATATCGACATATAATAGAGATAACTTTTGAACAAATATGGGACAGTCAAGGTTCACGGACGTAAACAACATATCCCATAACAATTTGAAATATATGAAATCATAAAGATTAATACTGCAAAAATCATCTTCCAAATAACTTAGAATTTAAATAAATAAATCTAAAACATTGAAGATGAAAATGTTGGACATAGCTATGTGTACTCACAATAATGGCTATTCCAATCCCTAGTTATCCTTCTCAAAAACACAAGAATAAAATTCTCATAAGAAGTTTCCTAAACATTGATACCTCTGAAAAATTCTTTATCGTCCCCGAACTCCTTGTCGTCAACAGCCATGTGAACATACGGTTCATGAATAAAGGAGTCAATTCCAACAAACCTTCTAGGCTAATGATGTCGAACTAGGGCCTTCTGAATTTCCAGAGTTCTCTTAACAATAGCCTTTATTTGCTGAATCTCCTTCTTTGTTTCCTTCAACTCTTCAAGAACACCAGAAAACTTCTGAGAGTTTGAAGGAACAACTCTTGGCTTCCTCACATTCCTTTTTTTTTTTTTTCAAAGTTGGAGGTAATAGATATCTTTCTTTTTCCTTCATGATTGATAGCTTAACAATCATATTAACATCTTTTCCACCAGAAGACATGATGCTTAGAGTATCCATATGCGTACGGGTTTGTGAGAGGAATTCACAATTTAAACTCAACAAGCAGTCTTAAGATACAAAGAGTTTCAGATAAGGAAAAAAAGTAATGTAGGGTTACGAAACCTTTAAACACAGGTTCGTGCACGCACAACTCACAACCCTAAGAAGGGTAGAATTGTCGAGAATAACCCTCTTTTATTGATTGAACATGGAAGTCCCTTCCAATATCAATTAGGTATTGAAGAATTCCAAACATGCATAACTCAGCAAAGCTAAAAACAAAACAAAAAAAAAACATTTCTCTTTTCCTAAAGCCTGAGGTGTGCATAATCTTGTCTCTTTTGATCAGGCACATGAGACAAGATGCACCAAACAATACAATCAAGTTGTGCTGCGGTGAACAACAATCTTTCCACCATAACCTTTTTGAAAGGAATTCATAGAACCATGTCTCTCAGAATGTTTAGACCATACTTTCTTCTCTAGTGGTCTTGTCTTATCCTTGGAAAATAACTTCTTCGAAGAAGATAAAATCTTACTGTTGATGGTGGATTTTGAACAAAGGGTAAAATCGTAAAACCCCAAATAACCTAATGTCACCGATGACGCATTTATTAGAACATTTAATGCATGTAGTCAGTAATTAATAGGGGGTATTTTTTCAAATTAGGGTTACAACGAACAAAACCCTAATTCCCCTCCGTGCCAATGGCAAATCATGCCAGCTACACCTAGCCCAAGCTAGCCGCGCCATGCCAAACGCACTCTGCCTTGGCCCTAGCTATGCTAGTCACACCAAACGCACCAAAGCATGCCAACCATGCTAGCCGCACCTCTGTGCCAATGGCAAATTATGCCAGCCACACCTAGCCTAAGCTAGCCGCACCTCTATGCCAATGGCAAATCATGCCAGCCATACCAAACGCGCCGAAGCATGCCAACCATGCTAGCCGCACCTCTATGCCAATGGCAAATCATGCCAGCCATACCAAACGCGCCGAAGCACGCCAACCATGCTAGCCGCACCTTTATGCCAATGGCAAATCATGCCAGCCACACCAAAATGCGCCAAAGCATGCCAACCATGCTAGCCGCACCTCCGTGCCAATGGCAAATCATGCCAGCCACACCTAGCCCAAGCTAGCCGCGCCATGCCAAACACACTCGCCTTGGCCCTAGATATGCTAGTCACACCAAACGCGCCAAAGCATGCCAACCATGCTAGCCGCACCTCCGTGCCAATGGCAAATCATGCCAGCCACACTTAGCCCGAGCTTGCCGCGCCATGCCAAACGCACTCTGCCTTGGCCCTAGATACGCTAGTCACGCCACGCCAAGCCAAGCCAAGCACTCTGCCTTGGCCCTAGCTACGCTATTCACGCCACGCCAAGCCAAGCACCCTTACCTTGGCCCTAGCCACGCCATGCCAAAATGGCGCCCGCGCCCAGGCTTGCAAACCATGCAACCTAGGCCAAATTGGCCACGCATGCCATTGGCACATGCCAACACGCCCACTGGTAACTTTTCCTACCAGGACGCAACCCAAATTGGCCACGCATGCCATTGGCACATGCCAACACGCTCGCTGGTAGCTTTTCCTACCAGGACGCAACCCAAATTGGCCACGCATGCCATTGGCACATGCCAACACGCTCGCTGGTAGCTTTTCCTACCAGGACGCGACCCAAATTGGCCACGCATGCTATTGGCACATGCCAACACGCTCGCTGGTAACTTTTCCTACCAGGACGCGACCCAAATTGACCACGCATGCCATCGGCACATGCCAACACGCTCGCTGGTAGCTTTTCCTACCAGGACGCGACCCAAATTGGCCACGCATGCCATCGGCACATGCCAACACGCTGTCGGGTAGCTTTTCCTACCAGGACGCGACCCAAATTGGCCACGCACGCCATTGGCACATGCCAACACGCTCGCTGGTAGCTTTTCCTACCAGGACGCGACCCAAATTGGCCACGCATGCCATTGGCACATGCCAACACGCTTTGTCGGTAGCTTTTCCTACCAGTGCCGTGACCCAAATTGGCCACTCATGCCATTGGCACATGCCAACACGCCGTTTGGTAGCTTTTCCTACCAGTGTCGTGACCCAAATTGGCCACGCATGCCATTGGCACATGCCAACACGCTCGCTGGTAGATTTTCCTACCAGGTCGTGACCCAAATTGGCCACGCATGCCATTGGCACATGCCAACATGCATCGCTGGTAGCCTAACTTGCAAACCGTGCAACCTACCACCAAGGCATTCCGCACACGCCATTGGCACTTGCCACACACGCCACTAGCAGCTCTAGCATTGCCACTTACACTCAACGTACAACCTACCACCAAGGCATTCCGCACATGCCACACACGCCACTAGCAGCTCTGGCATTGCCACTTGCACTCAAGTTGCAACCCGCAACAAAGGCATTCCGCACATGCCACACGCGCCACTAGCAGCGCCACTTGCACTCAAGGTGCAACCAACACTCGAGACATCAACACAAACTGGGGGATGCTTTCTAGGGTTTTGGTTTGGCGGTCACAAAGATGCGGCGTACACTACGCTCACATTAAGAAAGCGTGAATAGGAATAAAGCGGTCAAATAAATGAGGAAATAATGGTGAAAACGTTTTCACCCATAAACACCATGCGGTTACCACCTCCTCCCATTATTTCACCCTTTACTCTCTTCCTTCATGAGGCCAGGGTACGTTTCAATCTCGACTTGTATAAATAGGTCTTACCTATTTCCACCGGACAACAAGTCTCGGTCAGGAGAAAAATACAACACTCTCAGAAAAGGCAACTTTGCAAGCTCTCCAAAAAGCTTTCATCTCTTGCAAGCTTCCGAAACTTTCACTTTCGATACAAGTCGAGACACTACTCTCCTGAATTATTCTGGTCTCAACACCTTTCTTTGCTTCCCTCCCCAAATCAACCCTTCTCCTCCACTTTGTGACAAAGCAAGTCCTGGAACGACCATTTCTTGGTTTAGGGCCGGACTTGTGCAGATTGATCTCTCGAATCTAGAAAGTGCTCACGTGCAAAGCACATTTGTTTAGGGTTTGAATCAGTTTCTCACTCACCTACCGAATTTACCGAAATCGGCGGAAACGATTTTTACCCATAAACAATTGGCGACCACGGCGGGAGGATTGATCTATCGGCTACAATGTCGATTTGTCGATCTCGTTCTTCGACCCGGATGTCAAGATGGTAGGGAAGGCGACTCAATCCGACTCAACCGCCGGACAACCCGGTTACGGTTGTAAAAACTACACCGAGAAACCGGGACTCGGCAAGATGCTACCAGCGATTGGGGACTTGCTAGCGATGCTACCAGCAAAGCCTCCTTTTACATGGAGAGGGGCTTGTTCGCAAAAACCTATGAAGTGAGTAAATTTAGACTGGGCAAGATATACGATCTGTTTTTAGGTTCTTAATAAAACCGTCATACTACTGCGTCTTGTGCCTATTGCTAGCACACACTTTCATAAAAGCAATATTCCTTTCACAAAACATAATCAGAGTTATATTATCAAAACCATTCATCCCAGAAATAATCCAATATCCTCAAAAGCTACCAGCTGTCTATCAAAACCGGTCGAACTTTGAACCAGACATCCAGTATGTTTTTCAAAAAAGAAAAAGAAAAAAGAAGAACCTAAATGAAAGTTTAACAGAGAAACATTCAAGGAAAATCATCCAACAGAGGTCTGCTCTTCTTGGAGAAAGTCAACTTTGCATCTTCAAGAGCCGCTCTCTTCATAATCAACATCTTGGAAAGCTTTTCGAGTTCTACCTCCTGTCGTGCAATCTCCTCTGCAGAAAGGCTTTCGATTGCTGCATATTTCGACTTCTGGATCTCAGCAAAGCCTTCGACAAACCACAAAGCGTTGAACTCCTTTTCTACGCACACGTCGCGATGGTGCTCCCAGTCGGCAATAACGTCTTCAGAAATAGTGTGGCCAGTCACCTCACGCGTATCCTCGATGCAAGATAAAGCCTCTTCCACACGCTTAACCAGCGCAAATCGACTAGTGACCTTCTTGGTTGTGGCCATATATCCGTACTTCTCCCTGCATTCGGTGTACAACGCCTCATACTTAGCCAAAGACGTTGAAACCGCCAACCAAAGACATGACCTGGATAAGGAACCAAGTACGGGGGATCAAAAATGGCGCCTGCAACTGGCCTCACGACTCGCAAAGGGTATTCTTCTATGTCTACGACAGCAACCATCAGAGAATCATCCACCGTTTGAACCACATCTGTGCCCCGTAATTGGCTAACTCCCATCTCCAAGTCACCGGCGGTGGTCACCAAAGGCAAGTTTTCGTGTGGCTCCATCCCAGAATCGTCCTCCGAACCGGATTCCTCCTGTGAACTTGAGTTAGACATTTTTCAAAAGAAGAAACGAAAAAGAAAAAAAAGAAGCGCGAAACTCACCGAACCACTTCCCGAAAAAAAACCAATGCTGCCAGAGGAATCACTCTCACTTGTCGAACTTTCTTCTTTCTCTGACTCATCACCACTATGAGGAGGGTCAGTACCGCCGGAATTCTTCGAAGAAATTGCCGTCTCCTGGAAACATGCAAGGGCAGCGAAGGCATTAACACTACCGAAGCCCTGGAAGAAACAAGACACATGTTTTCAGCAGAAATTCACGTGTTTTGAGACAAACCAACAAGGAGACGACACATACCTGGTTATTGGAAGAACTGAAAGACGCGAGAGCTGCGGCAGGATCTTTTGAAACCGCCCTAACCCGCCAAAGACGATTCTTCGTTCTCTGTTCCTTTTCCGGGGACTTTCCGAGTTGCCGTGCAACTTTCGCTGGGATCTCTCAACATTGGATATTTCTTCAAAACTGCTGGGGAAGGTTTACAACGAACATTCTCCACCACGTTATTTACAAAATCTTGGATCATAGTGAACTCATCGTACCAGAACTCATTATAGCCAAAAGTCGTCGAAGTTACTTTTCCCGTCTGAAAGAAGGGAAGACGGTTACCCGGCTCAAGGGCACTGGCATTGAGGGCGGCATGCAATGAATCCTTAGGAACCACCAGCTGGTAAGAAAGAGGCACCCTTGATCGAAACCCATGTGATGAGCAGCACGGTCAATATTGTAAGCAGCTATTCGGAAAGACCCCATGAAGAAAGACGGCATATAGCCGGACATGCAGCTTTGAATAAACAAGTTTTCACCAACACTCAAGTTGCCGTCAAAAGATAAAGACATGATCGGAGCAGAAGCAAAGGTGTTAATTTGAGTCACCGACCTATGGACCGGCTCCCATGGGCGAAAACTGATTTCATGCGACTTATCGAGAAAACTAACAAAGCTCATGCCAAATCTTGGACGCTTGTTCACCCATCGAAGAATTCGGGAGCCGCCCCAACTCGCGGGAATCGAAGGCAACGGTTTTGGAGCATACTTCTCAAAGTGCTCCCATAGCCAGGCTTACAGAAAAGCAACGTGCACATATGAATCCACTTTCATGAAACCATTCGAAACTCGCATGTTCGCAACTAGGTGATCCGGATGCACATACAGGGGAACCAAGGAATAGCTTGCCAATGGGAAGAACTTCACCTTTTGCTAACTTCACAAAGCAATCACTAGCAACTCTGGTCTTATTTCCTTCTTGCCATAACCGTCATCAAAAATGTCTCTAGACAACCAGAGAGACAAAAATGCTTTTGCAACATGAAGATCATTGCTTTTCTGTTTTAGGTTCCAGCTCGTCAGGAAACCATTGAGATATCCACCAGCTGTAAAAGCACCTTTTATCCTCTTTCCGGACAGAATCCTTCGACTTCGCATTGGAGTCTTTTCGAGCGTAATCTCCCAACTTAGCGGCAAGGTCTTCCCGCATCTTCTCCTCACCTTCGACAATCGGATATTAAGATTCCCTTCTAGGAAGATTCAACAAGAGAGCCACACTCTCCAAGGAGAAAGTTATTTCACCCCATCTACATATGATCGTATGGGTGTCCGAACACCATCCGGAGATGAAAGCAACCAAGCCCGGATATCCTTCCTAACGGATATTTCTCAAGCTCGACAAACATCAATAATCTGCGCTCGAGTCAAGCTGGTATTTATGTGCTCCCTACTCACCATGAACTCAACCCATCTATCAAAAGAACGCAATGGGCTTTGACACATCCTGAAATCAATGTTGGAAGAAGAATATACCCCTTTATGAAGACAGAACCGTATGGTGTTCTCTGGGCGAACCGAACGTGTCTTCTTTTCATCTTCACCACCGGTTAACAAAATTGGCACGAAACCTGGGTGATTCTTCCGAGCAGGGGCAAGGGGTCTAGCAAAGAATTCATCATCCGTGTTTGGTTTGGAACTATGAGCATCCTTCGATGAGGCAAAATTATGTTCAGGTAACATCTTGTCGGATTTCTTCATAACAACTTAGTAACGAGATATCTGCACACGGAGAAAGACGAAATTATCTCCCTGACACATAACCGCACCCAACAAAAGGAAAACTAAAAAAAAGAAAAAAAAGAGAGGGTGTATTCTCTACGGGTTCAAAACTGCACACGTAGTATTTTCTTCAGGGTTCAAAATTATATACACAGTATTTTCTACGGGCTCGAATGCGTCTATGGTATCCTTCTTCATGTTCAAAATTATATATGGAGCATTTTTCTACGGGTTCAAAACTGCCCGCGCAGTATTTTCTTCAAGTCCGAAATTCATATATGTAATATTTCCTATGGGTTCGAAGTCATATGAAGCACATATACAGTATTCTCTACGGGTTCGAAAATGCACACGCAGTATCTTCTTCAGGGTTCAAAAAATTATATACGCAGTATTTTATACGGGCTCAAGTGCGTCTGCAGTATCCTTCTTCGGGTTCAAGACTATATACGCAGTATTTTCTACGGGCTCGGATGCGTCTATGGTATCCTTCTTCGGGTTCAAAATTATATATGGAGCGTTTTTCTACGGGTTCGAATCATATATACAGTATTTCCCTTGGGTGCATATATACAATATTTTCTACAAGAAGCACGCCAATAAATCATATGCGCAATATCATTGCAAGGATTATAAAAACGCCTACTTTTAGGGTTTGCACCTACGTGAAAAGGGAAACAAGAGAAGTACTGGAAGACATACCTGGAAACCGGTTTTTCTTTATGACTCTGCCGCTAGTATGAAAAGATGAAAGAACAAAGATGAGAGAAAGGGATTTTATATATATGGGCGTGGAGATCCTGAAATAGGGAAGGATTTCCCTATACCAAAAATCGTGCATATAAGGAACGAGCCCACAAGGGCGCCCAACTTCCCAACGTTGCCCAAGTAGCACCGGTCCCACCAATTGCGCCCAACTTCCCAACGTTGCCCAAGTTGCACCGGTCCCACCAATTGCGCCCAACTTCCCAACGCCGCCAAAGTCACGCCAGCTAGCACGATCAGCTTCCCACTTTGCGTCGGTCCCGCCAGCTAGCACGCTCAGCTTCCCCACCTTGCGTGGTCCCGCCTTGGCCTAGCGATTAGCTTCCCACTTTGCGCCGGTCCCGCCGCCTAGCACGCTCGGCTTCCCAACTCGTGTCAACTTCTCAATGCCTTGACTTCCTACCTCTCAATGACGCTGACTTCCCAATTGTGCCAGCCTCCCGATTTGCGCAAAACTGCCAGAGGCAAGGATTCCAAATCCTATTTATAAAAAGGTCAGACAAGCCTCTTCAATTCTCTTTACGATTTGCTGTTGATATTGATAGTTTGTCACCATCTTATGCTTACCTCGCAACAAAGCTCCTGTTCCGAGCTAAGCAGGGGACTTAATGTTGATGGTGGATTTTGAACAAAGGGTAAACTCGTAAAACCCCAAATAACCTAATGTCACCGATGACACATTTATTAGAACATTTAATGCATGTAGTCAGTAATTAATAGGGGGTATTTTTTCAAATTAGGGTTACAACGAACAAAACCCTAATTCCCCTCCGTGCCAATGGCAAATCATGCCGCCACCCCAAGCCCAACCTAGCCGCGCCATGCCAAACGCACTCGCCTTGGCCCTAGCTATGCTAGTCACACCAAACGCGCCAAAGCATGCCAACCATGCTAGCCGCACCTCCGTGCCAATGGCAAATCATGCCAGCCACACCTAGCCTAAGCTAGCCGCACCTCTATGCCAATGGCAAATCATGCCAGCCATACCAAACGCGCCGAAGCATGCCAACCATGCAGCCGCACCTCTATGCCAATGGCAAATCATGCCAGCCATACCAAACGCGCCGAAGCACGACAACTGATGAGTGCCAAATATTGCATATTTCTACATCTATTTATTGGCATTTAACTCATCTTTTGTACTCAGAAATCAGATATTATCCCAGATTTTGTATTTTCTTTGTTTTCAAGAATAAATATTTGTACTAATTAATTTTGTGTTTTTAGGTAATAAATAAAGCTCGGAGAAATTGAGGAGCCAAAAGAGCGAAGAATTGGAGGCAAGCGTCTATGGAACAGAAAGCCAAAGCCCCGCGCGCAACAGTTGCAACCCAACAAGGAGCAACCCATCTACAAGACATGGGCCCAAGCTATCCAAGACCCGGCCCATAACCCGGATCCAAAGCCTGATTCTCCCTGAGCCGTTCAGATCTCTCCCAGCCGCATCCTACGGTCGCTCCAGCCTCGCGCATCGAAGCTCGCTGTACCCGCTCAACACCACACCACCTATATATTCTCCCATCAACCAAACCAAACACACCCTATTCTATTTCTCTTCTCCTTCACCCGACAGATGCAGAGACCAGAGCTCCACCTCCTTCACCCGACCAAACCTGCAAAGCCGCCTTCCACCACCACCATCTTCTCCTCCTGACACCACAGCCGCACCAGCAGCAGCCGTTCCCCCTTCTCTAGGTTTAGTTATTTCATTCATAGCTTCTCCCATAACCCTAGAAGCTAAGTTTGAAATAACTAGAACTAGGGTTTCCTCTTTAATCAATTAATGGAGCTCGGAGCCGCATGAGCAGAGGGGACAAGCGATTCAGAGAGTATGGGCGATTGGGTTTGTTTTTAATTTATGTTTTGAAGAGAACTAGGGTTTTTGAGTTTGCATGTATAAATAGAAGGTGTGTGTGTGTGTAAAACTTATGCCTGGGCTAGCCAGAGCACCAATTTAGTGTAACTTGTTATCTTAATTATGTTCTAATTTCCTTGCTAGGGTGTTGATGAAACCCCTAGTTTGTATGTTAATATAATCAGTTTTCATGTGTTCTTGTTATGATTAAATTGTTTTAGGATTAATGCTTAGTTAATGAATCAAACAATTCTGTGATAAGTGTACTTGTAGAAAGACATCTTATACTAGGGAAGAGTTAGTGAGTTATCTAACCAAAGATCCACCTGAGACCTTCAAAGGAAGGCACAAGACACATTGGACAACTGTTTTGCCTTAGCATAGAACTAGAGGGTTGATTCAATCACCCTAGTGCTTTCCCTAATTGTTTACAATCTGTTTTAACTTCCTTAGAGTCACAATACAACCAACTCAGTCGTATCGACAAACACCAACCATATTTGTGTTATATTTCATAGAAATCAGTTGTAGTAAAGCCTTAGATCAACATACAGCACCACAAGTCTCTGTGGTTCGACCCGTATTTGTCCAGTTCTGCATAGTAGACACCGTGCACTTGCGGTTTAATTTGTAGGCAAAAACAGACCACTTACCAAGCCTACCAAGTTTTTGGCGCCGCTGCCGAGGACTTGGCGTGTGCTGTTTCGATTATTGGCTTTTCTTCACTGTTTTTCAACTACCCCTGTACATATTTGCTTATCTGCATTTTCATTTGTGTAGCTGAATCTTGTAGGTGCCACTTAACTTGCATTCTTGAATCTATTTCTGTTAAGCCCTGCATATCTGCATTGCATTTTTGTGTTAGCCGTAACTTTCATATTTTTTCCCTTTCTTAGTCTTTTCCCTGCATTGCTCCCCTGTATATCCCTGCATCATTGCCTCATCTCAGTGCATTTAGTTCATTGCACTTTAGCTGATAACTTAGCAACCTGTGTACACTGCATAATAATCTGCATTGTTAGTGTAACTTAGTCATTTAAACTCTGTCCATGACCTGCTTTGCTAGAACCATCTCTGTTATTGGTCGGTTGTCAATCCGTCAAAAATAATTTCACTTTCTTACTCACTAAATTTAAATGAAGCACGAGGTAAGGAAGAGTTCGTATCCACAGAGAGGCAATTGTTGTTATGCAATTTTCAGTTTCTAAGGTAACCAAGGGGGGATGTTTGTTGTTTAAGCGAAATACTAAAGTCAAAATAAAATAGAGCAAAGCAAATAGTTGGAATAATCAATAAGGAGAAGATATTGGTCACGGGATAGTATCATTCACAAACATGTATTTTCATCTATGATTAGAATTGGTATTTTAATCTCGTATTTACTAAAAGTCCTAGGATACCTTGATTGCAAGTATAACCCGTTAATTCCCTGTTTTCATCACAACCACATTAAAAGATGCATATGTGAATTCTTCCTAGAAAGCAACCTAAAGTGTAAAAGCACAATTAAGTTTAACTCCCTAAAAGCAATAAGTTCTATGGAATAAGACTAATCAATGCAAACGAATGTGTAAAAGCACTAAACGTTTTAAAAAAAGTTATGATTCACTTGTGACTAGTAGGATATATCACTACAAGCACTACCCACAATTATGCTACTTAGAATCAGGGATAAACAACTTTTTCGTATTGAAAACCCTAATATAGCTTTAGAGATGAACGCAAATCGGATTGATTCCGGACTCAACCTAACAAGTATTCAAATCTTATAACACTATTAATTGTGAATCACAAACAATAAATTACTGAGACAAAACTAATTCATTGAATCAAAAACATGTTGAGAAATCAACTTTTATCCCATAACCAATAATATGTTTAGCTACTCATAGCTATGGAGTTCATCATAATAATATTAATTGAAAAGAAGAAGAAGAACAAAAGCAAACCCTAGAAGCGTAAACAAAACGGCTCTCCCAAATTTCCAAGAAATAAGATATCCCATAAGTTGTAGAAGACCTCCCCTTTATAGCTTTTCTCCAACTTCTAAAATTAGGTCTAATCTTCAAAGTCCATTAGATGAAAATCCACCAAGCCCATAAGAAGGAGAAACCCATGTAGAAAATATGTCCCAAAAGTGGTCGCCGGAAATCTGGTATTGTGGTTGGAAATTGGCCGGAATAGTCGCCGGAAACATCTCAGGTGACCGGCAAAGTCCGCTCGGTCACCGGATCAGTGAGTCAACTCGGTCGGGTCAACGGGTCAGCTCGGGTCAACTCGGTCAGATCGAGTCAAACCGAGTCAGGGAAAATCATATCATGAGTTAGACCCAAGTCAAACTCAGCTGAGCTGAGTGACCTTGGCCTGAGCCAGTTGCATTGGCCAGAGCTCTGTAGCACAATCATTGTGCTTCAGCCATGATGGCTATGCATTCAATACCTCCCCGTAAACCTGATTAACCACCAATTCATGATATCTCTTCCCTGGCTCACTGCACACAACCACCTTGCTTCTCATATCTATTTCAGCTCAGTGCCAACATCAAATACCACACTGACTTCTCCACAACTCTTAGCCACTACAATACAGCTTTGCAGCCCCTATCCTTGCCAGCTCTATATCCCAGCACACACACACACACCTGCATATAGTTTCGAGTTATCTCCCTGTCACATTATAATCTGCAATCTTCTTAGCTTGACCATTGCAGTTCAACACAGCTCTGTGTTCCAATTGCACTGCACCTGCTATTCCTGCAATTCCATACGCAGCTTTTCCTTGAACCTGAAACTCATACCCTGTAAACTCAGACCTACTCTCACTGCAAATCAATTCTTCACAACCCAAAACTCCATTTGCATCATTCCTTCTACAGCAGCATCACATCTCCCATTTTCACGTGCAACTCCACAGTACCAGGTCTCACCTCCAATCAAAACCATTAACACAACACCAGTTGCTCACCGCCGCTTCAACCACCAACCCAACATCCATTACAACCACCACTGTCATAACAAGTACCTCCACCTTCATTGCGGTAGCCACCAGATTCTTGAACATAACTCGCATTTCACCTGCGGCACACAACCACCAAAGAACTATGAAATCGTATCTCATGTCACACATAGCTTTTCTGAAATCCACCTCCTACAACGTCACAGCACAAGATTCCTCCAATCATCAAAACTGCAACATTCTCAATCATCTCCCTGAATTTGCACTTCAGAAACAAGCCCTTGACATCTCTGTCTCTGGACTGAAAATAAATGGTACCAGCACAATCACAACATCAATATCATCTTCTTCATTTAAGCTTCCACCATCTCTATCTCTAAATCAAATCCAGCCCTTTACCAGGAACAAACAGCATCACAAGAATCTCCTTTTTCTGCCAGATTCCATCTTGAACCAAACCCTAATTCCTCATCTATGTTGTGTTCTTGACTGCAGCAGGTGCAAAACCCCTATTGACTTCAGCTCCAAACTGATCTTCTTCTGCGATTCAAACCCAACACAGGTCCATCTCATCTTCAATCTCAAATCTGAGAACACCCTAATCTCCATAATCAGTTCTTCATTTCAATCATTCTTCAAATTCCTCGTCTATGTTTTCTCTTCACTCGTACCATTTACTCTTTGTCTTTCTCGAGCCATAGCGAGAACCACTCGAACCCTTTTCAGCAAACCCCCAAATCCATTTCGATTTAAGAACCCTAACTTCTTCTCAGATTCAACTAACAACATAGCTCTGTTCTTCATCGATTTCTTCCTTCAAACTCTCAATCATCTCATATTTCTCCCCATTTCAATCTCAACAGAAAACCCCATTTAATCTCCAATTTAACCCAGAAGCAGCAGCATCTTCTTCTCACTCGATTTTCAGGTTGAAAATAATAATGAGAAATTTATTTCTCACTGAATTCTAAGGCTGGTGTAAGAGAATAAAAGTGGATATAGCCACTCGGGTAAGACAGATAAGGGGTAACCACAGTGATTTTAGGCACCACTCATCAGATAAGGGCCATCTTGATTTGCACCCCTTAACCATCAGCTGGCCTGTCTTTAGTGTTCTTTCACATAGAAGTGCCCCTTAACCATGGCTCAGCTCCAGATAGTTTCCGCTATTGCTTTGAAATGACAATTTTGCCCTTTGGCTCAATTTGGGTGATTTCCGCTTCTTTTCCTCCGTGCGACTCCAGAGTACCTAATAACTCAAAAACACGCGTAAAGTACATAATTCACAAGAAAAATAGCAAAGAAAGCGTAACTACTAGATAGTAAATACGGTGTATTCTACACCTATCGATTCCCCACACTTAGACTTTGCTAGTCCTCGAGCAAATCAAACAAAACAATAAAATACAACAACTCCGTGTCGTCGAGGCTACGGTCACTTTTAGCATAAATAACAAGCCTTTAAACCCCTAGGTGTCCCTAGTGGACGAGTTATAGTCTCGTGAGGGTTTACTAGAGATATACCCACAAAACCTATATTTCCAACTTACTAGTTCTCCGTAATGATAGTATCCAACGCGCTAAGAAGACATAGAGATTCTGCACACTAGTCATAATAAGTTAGACACATAAATGAACACAATCTCATTCTTAAAAGTTGAGAGAGAGATAACCATCCCTTCTCGACATAAATTCGGGTTCGGAGTGATCAAAAGTCTCGACTCTGCCTCACAAGAAAGGGTTTTATGATATTGCGCTCAATAATAAACAGCTTTTTATGGGTCGCACATGTGTCCAGGTAGGAATGAAGAGAGAATCCTGCGACACGTTGAATGGTAGGAAGGTAAAACCCTCCGAAAGTTTTTAAAACCCACATCTTTTATATATTTTTGAAAACCCATTTTTCTGACGATCTCTTCGAAAGGAAATCAACCATTTAACGAAGGTGGGAATATG
>JAJJWW010012442.1:0-23643 GCA_023531295.1 Papaver armeniacum
GTTGTGTGTCTTGGTGAGTCGATGTAGACACAAGCAGCGGTGGTACACCACATGGTTCTCAACAATTCTACCACTACGGGAGTGGTGATGGCATTCGCGACTATGTGAAGGTTCCATTGCGAGTAGAGGAGCTCCTTGAAACACATTCTTTGGATTTTGTTTGAGGTTGACTAGGGAGTTTGCCTTTCTCTTCTCTCTCATTCAATGCATCACTGATTTGACCCATTTTAAGTTCTAGACTTGTAAAGCGTTGGTCTAGGTTTTCGAAGTTGTGAAAGATTTTGGGTCAACGGACCGACACGGTCTTCTAAGCTAGTCTTTTTCTCTGAGTGCGATGGTGTGGTTGTACTTGGGGGTTTCTAGGATATGAGTATCCTTGGTTGTTATTTGTTGGTCCCCCTTGTACTGGCCCTTGTGGTTGGTTGTTGGGGGTTTCTAGAAGTTAGGGTGATTCCTCCACCATGGGTTGTAGGTTTGAGAGTACGGGTTGTTCTCTTGCCTATGGTACAATGCATTGGCTTGCTCACTTTTGGACTCTTGAAATGCATGGGAAAGTCTGGACAATTGTCCACTAAGTGGTCGAGAACTATGGCATGCGCACAAGTGGCCATTTCAATTTGGTCACGGAGAGTAGGGGCATTAGGTTTACACATTCTTTTGCAATTCAAGCACTTCTATTCTCCGGGCCAAAGATGCCATTTTTGCATTTCCCTCAAAGTCGGATTCGATTCTGTGAACATTGTTTGCAGGGGTAGTCCTTCTGTTCACTAATGGACTCCCACTGTTGAGTCTTTTCGGCGGACTTCGATTAAGAAAGTCCAAGCCTCGTCAACATTCTTGTCAATAAATGCACCATTGCACATTGACTCGACATGTGTACGGGTTCTAACATCTAGACCCTCACTCCCTGAAAATTTGACGAGTCTCCATTTTCAAAACCATGGTGGGGACATTGGAGCAATAATTCATTGAATCTCTCCAAGTACTTTGCTAGAGTTTCGTCTTTCTAATTGCACAAAACCATTTAGACTTTGGCGGAATTGTCGCCGTCTTATGGTTTGGGAAAACTTTTGAAAAACTCTTTTGTGAGGTCATCCCAGTGTTCTAATGGATTGTGGTTGTAAGGCATGAAGCCAAGACTTGGCTTTGTCTTTCGAGAGAAAAAGGAAACAATCTCAATTTGAGGGACTCCTCTGTCATTTGGTTAAAATGCGTAGTCCCACAAATATCCTCAAAGTCTCTCACGTGATGGTAGGGGTTCTCGGCATTGACCCCTCTAAACACGGTAGCATATGAATGGTGCTTGCTTTCGATTCAAAGTGACAAGCATCGTTGTTTGTGAGAATGATGCAAGAGGTGGCTTGCCCTAGTTGGGTACATGTAGTCTTTGAGACTACGGGGTTGTTTTGTTCATCACCCATAGTTTGTTTCTGGATGGGTTTGGGCTTTCTAATGGATTTGGGCTTTCATGAAAAGAGTTGGGTATCTTGACGATTTGTCAGGGCGGATTCTAACTAGTCGATTTGTTTGGTCTCTAAAAGACACAATCATAGCCTAGCTAAGCGCATCTAGCATGTTAACATACAATCAATTTCAACACTGAAAAGCAAAAACTCAAGAATAACCCACTAATACAAGACTCAAGCCCAAAAGATGGCTTTTGTTGTTGTAAGGCCCGGTTGTGTGGGTTCCGGCCGTGATTGTTGTGGGCTTCGGGTTAAGTGCAAATGCACGGCCAGTTGTTAGGCGAAAATGCACATCCCGGTGAAAAGCAGGCCAGGTGGTTGGGCTTTAGCTTAGGTTGGCAGGAAGCAGGCAGATTATGCAACCCACGTTCTGGGTTCGGATTTGACAAGCTTATTAAGACATTTATGTGTTTAGAACAACATAGAGCAACACAAAGATAGCACAAGTTCAAGTGCAGCTCACAAAGACAGTTGGCAAATGAGCACAACACAGGTCTAAGTGCAGCTCAGCACACAGGGAGACACAAGACAAGAAACTTATTAATTTGCAGCCTGGTGACTACAAAGACAACTTAGCATGTTTGTGCAAGTCACGGCACGACGGTGAACAAGGAGAGGAAAATAGTGTGGAGTGCATAGGGAAAGGATTTGTGCTCACTCAATGTGAAGCATGTCTTTGGGGTGTGTATTTGAAAACCAAGCTATTTCTATCACTATTTCAAACTATTCAACACTCATTCAAGCACCACGAGGTACACCGAGTTGCGAAATTGGAAGAGTTTGTTGCTCACAAGGTATCAACAAATGCAGATTGAACATTTTACAAAAAGACAAGATATCACAAACAGGGGTATATCATTCATACATTCATCATGATTAGCACAATATAGATATAGACTTCACAGATGGTGCACATGAACAACAGATAAGCAATGCTAGCATTCTACAGCATGATCAGAGTGTGTCAACTTGCTTGGTTGACTTCAGATGGCTTAATTGTTCAGCAAGTGACAGATCAAAGTTGGCCTAGCATTCAACTAGTGAAGGTTACAGCAAGTGACAGATCACAGGGGTATGAGCATGTTTTCAAGGCTTACAAGTTTGCACAAATGAGGTTGACAAAAGATACTCAGCAAATGACTAATATAGTCAGGTGACAGAATATCAACAAGTTTGGTTGATGTCAACAGGGTCATTGACTCCTCTGGTTTTCACAAAGACAAATGGTTATACAATCATAGCAAAATGTTCAAACATGCTTTACAACAGGACAAAGAACTTGAAAGATGCGGGGGCGATGTTAACTTGGCTTGCAGCAAATTTGGTTATCCAAATTGTAGCTCAAACTTGTAGCTTCAGGGGGGGGTAGCAAGGGAGCAGGGTAGCTAATTCAACAGGTGAGTAAGGTCTGGCATTCAACACAACACAGGTTAACATAGGGGAGTAGATGGCTCACAGGGTTTGTACACAAGGTCAAACAAGCAAGCATGCTATCATTCATTCATTCATGTAAGGAAGGTTGAGACACAATACCACCAGTAAAGACTGGGTTTAGGCAATTCCACCTTGGTTCCGCTCATTTGTTTTCTCCCGAGTTTGCTCGGTTGCACCATAAGCACCTTTTACTCAACAGAGAGGATGGTTCTCGTAAATATGTGGGTTAAGCAAAGAATTTGAGTGATAATTAACGGCTGAATTGTGAGAACAAAAGATGGGAAATGCATCTGATGTTCAGCTGAAAAATTATGCTTATTTGGAATGCACCGGGATTACGGTAGTTCAATAGGGTAAAGAGAAGGTGAAGTGCAAAATGCGGGGATGCTTGAAGAATATTATACAAGGTTAACAAGTTGGCAGCAGTTTATACAAGAAATGGCTAACTTCAAAGATATAACATTGACCTTGTGGCAATGCAAGATGTATGATGATGAAACAAGAAGGCTGAAAGTTATAACAAACTAACAAGCCTCGGCAAAATATGACTATAGGACTTTAGAAAGAACGAGTAACCCTAAGTTATACTACCACACAGGAGAACAAGTATATGAGCATGTGAAATGTTAAGATAAAACCTTGACTAAGAAGTGACAGGCTAAGTTAAGTAAATGCAAAGGAAAGGAAAACAAGAAAGAAACTACACATATATACAAAGCTTTAGAGTGAAAATCAATAAAGGAAACACTATGGAACTACACGGTGCACTACCGGTTCCCGGCGTAGCGCAAAAAAACTTGGTAGGTCTGTAAAAGAGCTTTCCTACGTTAAACTGCAATGCACATGCCTATTGGAGGCGTGGCAAGCACAGGTCGATCCCACAGAGAAATGGTGTATGCAAGGGTGATACAAAGGCTTCTTAAGCGATTCAAGGAAATGTAACACAAGTCGGGGTTGTTTTTGTGGTTGTCGATGCGACCTAATTGTATTTGTGACTCTAAACTAAGGCAATGAGGAGCAAAGATGTTGAATAAAGTGGTTTGAGAGCACTAGGGTGATTGAATTCACCCCTAATCCTATACTAAGGTAACACACATCATATTATGATCTTACACTTCCCTTGGGAGTTTCAGATGGAAATTATACCAATTGACTTCACAAATTATCCCCTAGTATAGAGTGTCTTCTTACAAAAGACACTCTATCACAAAGCTAATTTGCTCACCAATTGACTAATAATCCTAATGCAATGCAAAACAATAAGAATCAAACTCAAATGTGAATCAACTTCATATAATCAATAGGGGTTTCATCTACACCCTAGCTAAGTGTTTAGAACATTATCTTTGATAAAATAAAAACAGTTCAAATTTAATTAAAAAAACTAAAACCTAAAATTGTCTAAAAACTAAGCCTGAAACTCTCTCATGAAGAACAACAACTTCTATATCTCACAAACACTCAAACTCACCAAAGACGCAAACCCAAATCTCTTTCCTCCTTGTCTCGCCTCTCGAATCGACCATGCATAGTTGTTGGTGAAAACCTAGCTCTAGTTATCTCTGATTTAGCTTCTAGAGTTATGGGAGAAGCTAAGAAAGAGATATCTAGACCTAGAGAGGTGGAGAGGGTGGCTGCAGGCGCGGATTGGCAAGGTAAGGAGATGATGGAGGTGGTGAGGAGGTGGCTACTGCCATGGTATGGTCGAGAGAAGAAGGGGGATGGGTTTCTCTCGCAGAGGTGTCGGAGAAGAACGAGAAGATGGAAGTGAGAATGGTTTTGGTCGAGGGTATAGGTGTAGGTGATTTTGTTGTGAAGGGTGTATCAAGTTTGATGTGCATGGTGGGGCGAGAGTCGGATGCATAAGATGGAGATCTCAACGGCTCGTAGAGAATCGGGCTGTTTGGTGTTGAGCGGGAGCATCAGATGTTGATGGGAAGGACGGAGCGACCATTGGATGTGGTGATAGCAATCTCAACGGCTCAAGGTGAACGGACTCGGATCCGGGCTATGGGCCGGGTCTTGGATAGCTCAAGCCCATGTCTTGTGAATGGGTTGCTCCTTGTTGAGTTGCAACTGATGTGTGCGCGACCTTTGGCTTTCTGCTCCATAGAAGTTTGCCTCCAATTTTCTGCTCTTTTGTCTCCTCAATTTCTCCGAGCTTTATTTACTACCTAAAAACACAAAATTAATTAGTACAAATATTTATTCTTGAAAACAAAGAAAATACAGAATCTGGGATAATATCTGATTTCTGAGCACGAAAGATGAGTTAAATGCCAATAAATAGATGTAGAAATATGCAATATTTGGCACTCATCACACACCGACCGCGCCAAAGCATGCCAGCCATGCTAGCCGCACCTCCGTGCCAATGGCAAATCATGCCATCCACACCCCTCACTATGGTGCCAAACGCACCTCGCCATGGTCCCATGCCGCGCCACCATGCGGCATTCACTACGCGGCTATCAAAACAAAAGCGTGCAATAATCAACGGTTGCCCTTCAATCCCGGGAGCAAATCTTGCCGTCTAAGGTTACCAAACGACCTTTGCCCCAAAACCCTATCTTGGTCACGCACCTAGCCCAAGCTAGTCATGCCATACGCCTATGGCAAACCCTTGGCCCCACATGCCCAGCCAAAACCGTACCTAGCCCAAGCTAGTCACGCCATGCGCCTATGGCAAACCCTTGTCCCCACATGCCAAGCCAAAACCGCACCTAGCCAAAGCTAGCCACGCCCAAGGAAAACCCTTGGCCCCACATGCCAAGCCAAAACCGCACCTAGCCAAAGCTAGCCACACCCAAGGCGAACCCTTGGCCCCACATGCCAAACCAAACCAAACCTAGCCAAGCTAGCCGCGCCATGCCAAACGCACTTTGCCTTGGCCCTAGCCATGCTAGTCACATCATGCCAAGACAAACGCCCTTGCCTTGGCCCTAGCCACACCATACGCCCATGGCAAACCCTCGCCCACATGCCAAGCCCAAATCGCACCTAGCCAAAGCTAGCCACGCCCAAGGCGAACCCTTGGCCCCACATGCCAAGCCTAACCACACCCTACCCGCGCCACCCTGTTGGCCTTCCCTACGCGGCCACCAAAACAAAGGCGTGCAACAATCAACGGTTTCCCTTCAAACCCAAGAGCAAATCCTATCCATCCAAGGTTACCGGACGAACACATGGTAACATTTGGCCCGAAAACCTAAGTTTGGCCATGCCAACGGCATGCCAACCTAGCCGCGCCACCACGTTGGCCCTCACTACGCGGCTACCAAAACGACGGCGTGCAATAATCAACGGTTTCCCTTCAAACCCAGGAGCAAATCCTAGCCATCCAAGGTTACCAGACGACACATGGTAACCTTTGGCCCAAAAACCTAAGTTTGGCCACGCCAAACCTTGCCATGCCAACGGCATGCCAACCTAGCCGCGCCACCACGTTGGCCCCTCACTACGCTGCTACCAAAACGAAGGCGTGCAACAATCAACGGTTGCCCTTCAATCCCGAGGAGCAAATCCTAGCCATCCAAGGTTACCAGACGACACATGGTAACCTTTGGCCCGAAAACCTAAGTTTGGCCACGCCAAACCTTGCCATGCCAACGGCCTGCCAACCTAGCCGCGCCACCACGTTGGCCCTCACTAAGCGGCTACCAAAACGAAGGCATGCAACGATCAACGGTTGCCCCTCCTCTCAAGATGCAAAATCTCGACCGTCGAAGGTCACCAGGCAGCAAGTTTCCGAAATGGACTATCCAAGCCACAACAACGTCTTACATGTTTTTACAAAACATTCGAGACATCAACACAAACTGGGGGATCCTCTTTGGGTATTGGTTTGGCGTTTTACAGCGTGCGGCGTACACTACTCCCGTCATAAAGAAGTGTCATAAGGGTAAGGCGGTTAGTAAATACGGGAAGTTATGTGTGAAATGTTCATGGGACATAAAGCACATGCGTTAACAACTTTATGGGACATCAATTCCATAACGTTAGCAGTTTCATGAAAACCAGTTTCATGCGTTAACCACTTTATGGAACATCAATTCCATGCATACGGTTATCACCTCCTCCCATTTACTTCCCCACTCCTTAATGAGACCCGGGTACGTTTTTACTCCGACTTGTATAAATAGGTCTTACCTATTTCCATTGAACAACAAGTTCACATGGGAGATACAACACTCAGAAATACTGACTTGCTAGCTCACCTTGGGAGCTCTCTCACTTTTCCGATAACAAGTCGTAGTAACCCAACTACTCTTCCGGAATCAAGTATTCGGTCTCACCACTTTCCCGGCTTTCCTCCCCAAAACCAACCCATTCTCCTCCACTTTGTGAACGAGGCAAGTCTGGAACGGCCATTTCTTGGTTTATGCCGGACTTGTACAGTTGATCTCTCGAATCTAAAGTACTCCCTTGCAGTACATTGTTTAGGGTTTAAATTGTTTCTCACCTGCACACCCGCAATTACCGAAATCAGCAGAAACCATTTTCACCTACAAACAGTTTCATATAAGAATTAGGTTTATGATAATAAGGTTAATAGCAGTTGAAGTTCTAATTATCAGCTGCGCGCTTTGAATTGGGCAGAGTTTCTATCTGGCAGGTTCAAGGTCTTCATCATCCAAACATCTATCACCTTCCTACTTCGCCTTTTTTATGGTATCACATTTGTTTGAATTCATCTCAATTACATGTTGAAACATACCTGTCCTTTGTTGCTATCCTTGTTTAGTTTGGGTCTTTAGACCTTTACCAAAAAAACCTCATTTTTCAAGTTTGTGACTATGAAAAGTTACAAATTTACCGATCTTCTCCTGAGAAGACTGGTTCGATCCCCAGCGGCTTAAACTCTCTGTCATGGAGGCTTCTTAGGAAGGCTAGGGATCACTTTTGGGTTGATATGAATTCTTTGAAGTCTGTTAACCTTCTTATCTTGATAGATTTATCTCATGGGGTAGCACATATGGAAGTGGTTGTTTCAGTAAGTATTGATAGGGGTTTGAATTTGACTGCTGAGATTCCGGCCGGTGATTTTGATGATCTTCACTCCTGTTACTATATATTTTACTTACTTTTAATCTTAATTATAAGTTTAGTTATGCACTTCATTTACTGTAACGCGGTGGAGCTTGTTACCACTTCTTGGACGGAACTATTCAGATAGCTGTCTAGCCTAAGAATTGTGAAGTTCTTGTTTTAATATATTTTGCCAAAAATAAAAAAAAGATATTGATTTTGGGAGAAATCGCAAATCATTAATTGACTAATGAGGAGAAGAAAAGGGAAAGAGAACTTCGTAGGATCAATTGGAATGGTAACAATGGTAGTCCAATCAAGGAGAATTTGGGGAAAGAGCAAAGATCACAGGCTAAGAAGAGATCATCTTAGTTTTTCTGATTTTGTTTTCGGCTTATGGTTTCAAAGTTGTGCTTCCGTTCTTATTTATTCGGGACTTGAGAACCTATTCTTTGTGTTTTTATCGTCAAGAGTTGTCCTTTGTTGGTTGTTTTTTTTTTTATGGATGTTTGGATTTGGCATCTTAGCCATCCTTTTTGTTTCGCCTAGACATTCTTTCGTTTGTTCTCTTTTCTTTTTAGTTACCAATAAAATTTAACATTTTTTGTGTAAGAAAAAGAGAAAGAAAACCTACGTAGGGATTCAAGATGGAAAAATTAGCTCACATAGACAATGCTTCCTTCGTACCATAAAAAATTTATATGTATTTTGTATTCTTTTCTCTTGCTAGAGCTAGCAACTACCACTTAAGAACGACAAAGACCACACACACATCATCATTGATAAGGATTTTATTCGTATGGTGCAATTTGGAAGGTCACTGATGAATTAGTTGCGAAGAAGCAATGAAGGTAAATAGTCGAACCATCAAGTGGCCTGATGGTTCTCATGCTCCCTTCCTTGGAGGAGGTAAGGGTTCGAATCTTAGACCTTGTAATTACTAGTAGTATTTAGTGGCCACAACTAACCACTGTACTAACCCATCAAAATAAAAAAAAATGAAGGTAAATAGTGAGAGTCGCGTGGTGGAATAGAAATCTTTAGGATTAACCAATCTCGCTTTGTTATATATTCAAAATCATGCCAAATGCCATTAACTGATTAACCACATGAAAATTGGTCCTATTAAATCTCAAAAACAGAAACCCAGTTTTCGCAGTTTTCATTTATTTGGTTTGTTTAGACATTTTCATAAATGTAAGTGCACATTTCAACCAAAAATAAAAATAAAGAAAAACAAAAACAAAAAAAAAAAGTAAGTGCACATCTCAATAGAAAAAGTCCACTTATCGGATATTAGCTTTCCTAGAACTGTCATTTCACCTTGATATTCTCGCATTCATGCCAAAGTGGAAGCCTCGGAACAAGAGACGCTCCAATGCGCCTATTTTTTTAATCGAATTTGGTCCCCTTCCGGGACATACGATCCACAGGATCCGCAAGTTTCGGCTTGTAAGGTGTACGTGCTTCACTCTGCTATCTCTTAGTATCATGCACGAATAATTCACGAAAATGATATGTAGCCCCCGATTTTGACACCAACATTTGACATGGCCTTGTGTCAAATTTGTATTGGTTTAATCCTTAGAAATGGCCCCCGATTGTCTCTGGTGGGGTGAGGGTGAAAGAAATCAATGGTGGATGTCGTTGCCACATAGTGGTGTAGGATTTTGGTGTAAAAATCCAAGGTCTCTGTATTCAGGGTTACTTTAATGAAATTGCAGGTTATAGATATCATTATTTATTGTTTGTTAAGCTCAACTGCTCAACGGAATCTCATCCACTGTTACAATCTGCTACTACTGTGTTATTCCTTCTTTTATCTTATCGGTTTCTATGGTGCAAGTGAAATCCGAAATCTGATACCCTTGGTATGACTATCAAGTGTCTGATCAATTTAATTGTTGAAGTGCATGTTTTAATGCAAAGTAAAAAACAAGGTTTTCATTGTCAAATTCACAGATCACCCTCACGTTTCCCTGTTGAATGGCCTATTTGATTGTTTCTTCCGCTGCTAAATATTTTTCTTCATTTATTTTTGATGCATCTGATCCAATGTGCAAACCTGCGAAATAGCAAGATATTAGATCGATACCACCTTGCTTAGTTTTTTTTCGAAAAAGAAATATTTTTACATGGTTAGAAGCAAAGATTATTTTTTTTTTGTCTCACAAAATATACATATTACCGCTTTATTTGTTTTCATAAATCATTTTCAAATTGATTTTTGACTTTTTGATTTAATTAACTATATTTTGCGGAAAAATCCAACTACTCTCTTAATAGTTTAAACTTCAACTCAATTATTGAACACTTAACAAACCAAACCAATATTTGACACGCAGTATGCTTATATTCTTGTGGGTTATAAAATTGTAACAAATCCGGCTAAATTAGAATGAAAGAAAGTTGTAGATTTCTTACGACCAAATTAATTTATATTCAGTTTGATACGATTACTTTTTTGTATAGGTAATTTTAATAATCATCCTGATTTTTTCAAAGATTTATTGTAGTATTAAATTTTAAACTTGCCAATACCTCAAGATGGTGGTGGTGGCACTCTAGTAACCTGGTCATTGCATGGGTCATTGCGTCACTCCTAATTTCCTATGCATAACTAGTTAAATAATGTAGGTGCATTAGCTTAATTAAATTAATTAATCCTTTATGTGTTACTTTACAGGAAGCAATTAGTTAATTAAATCAAACAGGTCGGTTTAGCAATTAGCAACAATGATGATACTCATACTCAATAATGTATTAGATTACTCATACTCGATTTTCAACTTCTTATACTCAATTTAAAATACACAAAATTCTAATTTCTTAATGGAGATTCTCTCTTCTTCTGATGAATAATGCAGCAGAAGGATCAAACAACACTATTCTTGCACCATTGTTCGTGGGGTACAACACAGGCAAATATTAGTAGCAGTAGGAACTGATAGCAAGAGTATAATATACAAAAAGATAGAGAAGAAGCATGGGGTCTAACATTTCTGTGATAGCTTTCGGCTGTTGAGAGCATTTCTTTGGGGAAGGTGTCTTATGAGGCCTTTATATCTGTTTGTTTAGATATGTAATTGGACAGATGATAGGAATTGTTTTTTACTTTCTTATGATAATTCAAGGTTGGACTTTTTTTAATATTGAAAGTCAATTTAGACAATTTACATATCTGTTTTGTGGTTGTCATCTAATCATTTGGCAATGTTCATGGAAAAACAAGTCCAAGGGTAGAAGATAAGTATGGAGTCTAAAGCGACTTGACGCTCCATCTTAAACTACAAAATCGACTGACTGGAAAAAGCTATTATCCCATTAAGCATTAAGAGAATTATAATCAGTGTCGAGCAAACTTAATATTTAGGTCAGATTTCAGGATACCGTTCACGGAATCTTGGAAGATTACACTAGGAAAAATATATATGTTGAAGCAAAAGGTGGAATTGTAAGACTTGATATTCCGCACTTATTTTAAGTTTTTATAGCTCATTTTCTATTATAGCTCATTTTCTATCATAAGACTAGCTTGTTATGGGGGATAAGTTTTTCGACACCAAAGAGAGTTCCCCTGAAGTTTAAAAAGAGTATTATCACGGTTCAAATCTAAGATGTCACATAGGCTATTAAAAAAGTCAACTAAACCACTCAAAAATAATGTCATTATTTTATTTAAATGGAGAACTTCAAAATTTATTTAAGTAATTCTTTTAAGAAAATGGTTTTAAATTAACTACGAAAACCACGTATTACTGTGGTGCATTGTTTTCACAGTAAACAATTTACTTCTCGATAAATTTTTGGCCGACGTATTGCAAATTATTTGTATCATATGTGTATTGTTCTTTTAATAATTTTACCAACTCTCCATGCTAATTATATTTTGGAACTTTAACACCAAAAAAGATAGTTACATATTCGAGTATTTTTTCGATACAACTTATATACTATATTTTTAATGAGTTTTGGAATTATATTTTGGATCATCGGTGAAAATAATCACACTTTGGTTATTGTTAATGAGTTTGGACCGGATCATTGGTGAAAATAATCAAGCTGGTCTCGGCATTAGGAAATCGTACCATCGATACACTGTAATTAATAATATATTATGGAGGTACACGGCCAGATTAGATTAGGTTAATGTGATTGAAATTTCTATTACCAAATAAGCGGGTTCTCATATAAAAAGTTTGAAAACCTTTAAAAGTGTGTTGACATGTATTTTAACGAATACGATAATGTATCGCGACCTAAATACTCATATAGTGTTGTTAAAATATAGCAATTTCATTGCTTTCTTGCTCGTGGTAATGTTATTACAACAGTTAGTTCGGTTAAAATTTTAGCTATCAACTTTTCTTATATAAGTCGTTAAAATGACTGTTTTTTTTGTTGTTGTTGAGAAATGTGATAACAACTATAGGTAGTGAGTTGAATTTAAAACTGTTATTCAAACCTTGCTCTTGACCACCAATCTAAGTATGTTTCCTTGAAAAATTTTGACAAAAAAAAAAATAGGTGGGATGACAAAAGTATCATCCTCGAAGGGAAAAATAAAAGTTTGACATATAAAAGTTCGAAAAAAGATATTATTAATCGTCCATTTTTTTTATATTTCAAGTACATCACTTGAATTATTATTTTTTAATAAATTTATACTCATTTTGAGTTCAAGTACATCACTTGGATTTGAGAATGAATATGAGATATCTTGATTCTATGATCGAGTAAGTCATAAGACTGTTAACAATCGGAGGATGTTATATAACCACATGGACCGATTCTTGCAGTTAAGAAATCAAATGCTATACAATCGGTTTATGTGAACATTCACATAATCCGATTCTAGCAAAAAAAACATACAAAAAACTTGATATTTCACATAATCGGTTTATATGTGAGGCACATAAAGACCGATTCTTGATTTCTCTACAAATCCAAACTTGGACTCAGAATCGGTTTATGTGTGCATTAGCATAAACCGATTTGTGGTTGATGTTCATCACATCAACCAGAATCGGTCACGATAACATCAACTACAATCGGTTTATTCTAGGGCACACATAAACGGATTAAGGTTGATTTTTCAAAAAGTTAGATGAAGAAATTTCGAGAGATTCATAGTTAAATCATTGTTGAGTTTATCTAAAGGAGCGGATTAAAGGGAGTTAACTCAATCACTCGAATTTGTTTGTCAGCCGGATTTTTTTCAAAAACCAAAAAATAGAGATTTGAATTGTTGTTTGTGATTAGGTTTTAGTTTTTTATTTTGATGAATTGGGTTTTAATTTTTGATTGAGGATTGTTAATAGAAATGATTAAGATTTTAGAATTTGTTTTAGGAGAATGTACAAGGGAATCTAATATTTTAATACACTTTAGACACCCCTTATCATTCTCTATTGGGTGGATGAAGAAATCTATAGGCCCTATTAATCACCATATGCCCAATTTAGTGGGTTTCAAACCTTTAAATCTCTTGCAAAGATTTTCCACGAGATTTTTGAGTCAATCTAAAATTATCTATTTTTATATTATATAAAGGGAACTCCCCTTAGCAACTGTACTTGAAGATGTAAAAAGTGTTTTCCGAATTTGCCCCTACATTACTGTAATTTTTGTGTATTGTAAAAAATATTTGAGGGCATATAAGTAATTTAGATATATTTATTTTCCCCATAAATAAGTTGAAAAAACTCTTTAGATTCTTTCATTCTCATGATATCAAATCAACAGCAGATCCTTATGAAATATCCATTCAATTGAGGAAAAAACTCATGATGCGAGTTCAAAAGCAATTAATGACATCACGAGTCATTGGATCTTGCAGATATAACATCACGATCGTTAGATGTTGCGAGATATGACATAAGTTCATAAGCGTGGTTAAGTCATGATGTCATATGCGCAACATCCAATGGCTGTGACTTGGTCGCTATTTGAACTCGCGTGCTGCAGTGCAAAATTTTTTCCTTCAGTGATGATGTAAAACAATCATAAATCAAACACCGGTGCTTTAATCAAACACCCATTACAACTCTCAAAAAATAAAATAAAATCAAACACCCATTTCCAAAATTAAAGATAATTGAATCGGGAAGTGGGAATACAAGTTTACAAAAGAGGAAAAATGAGAAATTATTTCGGTGTTAGTGGTTGTGAGTGAGAAAGGACGTGAATTTGGTTAAGGTCTTACGATACTTGATCTAACAATAACGAGATGAGAGTCTATCAATAACGAGATGAGAGTTTATGAGAAATGGAGATGAAATAGAGAAGAAGGCGGAAAGTGAGAAGTAAGGAAGGGTTACGAGTTAGGGATTTTTTTTTGTTTGGGCCTTTTATATAGTTGTTGATGGTGGTGTTTAAACAAGGGTAAAATCGTAAAACCCCATGACCTAGTGTTACCCGCAACACATTAACTAAGAGCATTTAACTTTCAGTGTAAACAATTAATAGGGGTATTTTTCAAAATACCGAGTTAAGTTTTCGACCACAGAACCTAATTCCAAAACCAAGCCGCACAATGCGCACCATGGCAACAATGCCAAACCAAGCCGCACTGCGCGCACCATGGCAACAATGCCAAACCAAGCGCATCTTTGCGCACCATGGCAACGATGCCAAACCAAGCGCGCTAGCGCACCATGGCAGCGATGCCAAACCAAGCCGCTGCTTCGCACCATGGCGATGCCAAACCAAGCCGCAGCTGCGCACCATGGCAACGACGCCAAAACCAAGCCGCACAACTGCGCACCATGGCCACGACGCAAAACCAAGCGCATATCTGCGCACCATGGCAACAATGCCAAACCAAGCGCTGCTGCGCACCATGGCAACGATGCCAAACCAAGCGCATCTTTGCGCACCATGGCAACGACGCCAAACCAAGCGCATCTTGCGCACCATGGCAACGACGCCAAAATCAAGCGCGCTGCTTGCGCACCATGGCGCGGCGCCAAAACCAAACTACATATCACTCATTGGCAACCATGTCAAACTAAGCCGCTATGCCATTGGCACATGCCAAATATAGCGCCACTAGGCTTGCAAGCGTGCAACTAGGTCAACATGGCGTATGTGCCATTTGCACATGCCAACACGTACCACAAGCCATATTTCCAAGCCGCTATGCCATTGACACATGCCAAATATAGCGCCCTAGGCTTGCAAAACGTGCAACTAGGTCAACATGGCCGTATGTGCCATTGGCACATGCCAACCGTACCACAAGCCATATTTCCAAAAAGCTATGCCATTGGCACATGCCAAATATAGCGCCCTAGGCTTGCAAAACGTGCAATTAGGTCAACATGGCGTACGTGCCATTGGCACATGCCAACACGTACCACAAGCCATATTTCAAGCCGCTATGCCATTGGCACATGCCAAATATAGCGCCCTAGGCTTGCAAAACGTGCAACTAGGTCAAGTCGGCCACGCATGCCATTGGCACATGCCAACATGCTCATTGGTAGCTTTTCCTACGAGGCCACGGCCACTATGACCACGCATGCCATTGGCACATGCCAACATGCTCATTGGTAGCTTTTCTACCAAGGCCCGCGGCCCTAAGCGCCACGCATGCCATTGGCACATGCCAACATGCTCATTGGTAGCTTTTCCTACCAAGCCCACGGCCTAGCGCCACGCATGCCATTGGCACATGCCAACATGCTCATTGTAGCTTTTCCTACCAAGGCCACGGCCACAACGACCACGCATGCCATTGGCACATGCCAACATGCTCATTGGTAGCTTTTCCTACCAAGGCCCACGGCCTAATGACCACGCATGCCATTGGCACATGCCAACATGCTCATTGGTAGCTTTTCTTACCAAGGCCACGGCCTAACGGCCGCATGCCATTGGCACATGCCAACATGCTCGCCAGTAGCTTTTTTTCCTACCAAAAAGGCCACGGCCTAACGGTCACACATGCCACACACGCCACTAGCAACTCTGGCATTGCCACTTACACTCAACGTACAACCTACCACCAAGGCATTCGCACATGCCATTGGCACATGCCACGCACGCCACTAGCGGCTCGGCATTGCTACTTGCACTCAGGTGCAACCAACACTCGAGATATCAACACAAGCGGGGATGCTTTCCGGGTTTTGGTTTGGCGGTCACGGCTTACGGCGTACACTACGCTCACATTAAGAAAGCGTGAAAAGGAATAAAGCGGTCAAATAAATGAGGAAATAATGGTGAAAACGTTTTCATAATTAACACCATCGGTTACCACCTCCTCTCATTATTTCACCCTTTACTCTCTTCCTTCATGAGACTAGAAAGTGCGTTTCAATCTCGACTTGTATAAATAGGTCTTACCTATTTCCACTTGGACAACAAGTCTCGGTCGGAGAAAAATACTACACTCTCGAAAGGCAACTTTGCAAGCTCTCCCAAAAGCTTTCATCTCTTGTAAGCTTAGAAGCTTCCACTTTACGATACAAGTCGAGACACTACTCTCCCGCAGTATTCTGGTCTCGACACCTTTCTTGGCTTCCCTCCCCAAATCAACCCTTCTCCTCCACTTTGTGACCGAAGCAAGTCTGGAACGGCCATTTCTTGGTTTAGGCCGTAATTGTACATATTGATCTCTCGAATCTATAAAGTGCTCACGTGCAGAACATTTGTTAAGGGTTTGAACCAGATTTCTCACTCACCCAAAGAAATTACCGAAATCGGCGAAACGATTTTACCCATAAACAATTGGCGACCACGGCGGAGGATTGATCTATCGGCTACAATGTCGGTGTCGATCTCGTTCTTCGACCTAGATGTCAAGATGGTAGGGAAGGCGACTCAATCGAGCCTAACTACAGATAACCCGGTTACCAGGTTGTAAAAACTACACTGAAAAGCGGGGACTCGTTGAAAGATCTTACCCAGTGATTGGGGACTTGCTGGCGATGCTGACAAAACCGCCTTTTTACATGAGGGCATGTTAGCAAAAACCTATGAAGTGAGTAAATTAGACTACATGAGATATACGATTTGTTTTAGGTTCTTAGTAAAACCATTATACTACGAGTATTGTGCCTATTGCTAGCACACACTTTCATAAAAGCAATATTCCTTTCCCAAAACATAATCGAGTCATATTATCAAAACCATTCATCCCGAAATAATCAATATCCTCAAAAGCTACCCATTTGTCTACCATGGTCAAACCTTGAACCAGGACATCGATTATGTCTTTCAAAAAAAAAAAGAACCTAAATGAAACATTCAAGGAAAATCATCCAACGAGAGGTTTGTTCTTCTTGGAGAAAGTCAACTTTGCATCTTCAAGAGCCGCTCTCTTCATAGTCAACATCTTGGAAAGCTTTTCGAGTTCTACCTCTGTCGTGCAATCTCCTCGGCGGAAAGGCTTTCCGGTTGTTGCATCTTTCAACTTTTGGATCTCAGCAAGGCCTTCGACAAACCACGAGGTGTTGAACTCCTTTTCTACGCACACGTCGCGATGGTGCTCCCGGTCGGCAATAACGTCTTGAAAGCGGTGTGACCAGTCACCCACGCATATCCTCGATGGAAGATAAAGCCTCTTCCACACGCTTAACCAGTAGCAAATCGACTAGTGACTTTTTTGGTTATGGCCATATGTCCGTACTTCTCCAGTTCGGTGTACAACGCCTCATGCTTGCCGGCCACGCTGAACGCCGCCAACTTGACACATGACTGGATAAGGAACCAAGTACGGGGGATCAAAAATGGCGCCTGCACCTGGCCTCACGACTCGCAGAGGGTTTTCTTCCATGTTTACGGCAGCAACCATCAGAGAATCATCCACCGTTTGAACCACATATGTGCCCGACAATTGGCTAACTCCCATCTCCAAGTCACCGGCGGTGGCCACCAAGGGAAAGTTTCAGGTGTGGCTCACCAAGAATCGTCCTCCGAGCCGGATTCCTCCTGCGAACTTGAGTCGGACATTTTCAAAAGAAGAAACAGAAGAAGAAAGAAAAAGAAGCGCGGAACTCCCGAGACCACTTCTGAAAAAGAACCCAGTCTTGCCCAGGAGGAATCACTCTCACTTGTCGAACTTTCTTCTTTCTTTGAATCATCACCGCTATGAGAAGGCTCAGTCTTGCTGGAATTCTTTGAAGAAATTCTCAAATCTCACGGCAACGTGCAAGGGCAATAAAGCATTAACACTACAGAAGCCACTGGAAGAAACAAGACACATGTTTTGGCATAAATTCACGTGTTTTGAGACAAACCAATGAAGAAGCGACTCATACACGGTTATTGGAAGAAGCGAAAGACACGAGGAGTTTGTGGGAGGATCTCAAACGAGTCCGAACGCCCGGCCACGATTCTTCGTTCTCAGTTCCTTGGCACAGGGACTTTCCAGAGTTGCTAGGCAACTTTCGCTTTGAGATCTCTCAACATTGGATACTTCTTCAAAGCTGCTTTGGGGAAGGTTTACAACGAACGTTCTCCACCACGTTATTCACAAAATCTTGGATCATAATAAACTCGTCGCACAGAACTCATTATAGTAGAAAGTCGTCGAAGTTACTCTTCCGTTTGAAAGAAGGGAATGTGGATACCGGCTCAAGGGAAGCGGCATTAAGGGCGACGCAATGAATCCTTAGGGATCATAATTTTGGTAAGCAAAGAGGCACCCCTTGATCGAAACCCATGTGACGACCGACATGGTCGATATTGTGACTATACGGAAAGACCCCATGAAGAAAGACGGCATATAACCTAGGACGTGCGGCTTTGCATAAACAAGTTTTCACCAACGCTCAAATCGCCATCAGAAGACAAAGACATGGCGGAGCGAAGCAAAGGTGTCAATTTGAGTCAAACCTATATATGGACCCGCTCCCATGGCGGCGATTTCATACGACTTATCAAGAAGACTAACCAAGCTCACACCAACTCTTGGGCCTTTGTTCACCCATCGAAGGTCGAGCCGCCCCAACTCGCGGGAATCGAAGGCATCGGTTTGAGCATACTTCTCAAAGTGCTCCCATAGCCAGACTTGCGAGAAAGCAACGTGCACATATGAATTCACTTTCATGAAACCATTCGAAACTCGCATGTTCGCAACTAGGTGATCCGGATGCATACGGGGCAGGAATAGCTTGCCAATGGGAAGAACTTCACCTTTGCCAACTTCACAGACAATCACTAGCAACTCGGGTCTTATTTCCTTCTTACAGAACCGTCGTCAAAAATATCTCTAGACAACTTGGAGAGAGCCAAAAGTCTTGTAGCGTGAAGATCTTTGCTTTTGCATTCGGGTTCCGGCTCGTCCAGGAAACCATTGAGATATCCACCGTTTGTAAAGGCACCTTTCATCCTCTTTCCAGGACGAGAATCCTTCGACTTGCGCGGTGGAGTCTTTCCGAGCGAAATCTTCCAACTTAGCGGCAAGGTCATCCCGCATCTTCCCTCACTTTCGGATAATTGGATTTTAAGATTCCCGATTCTGGGAAGATTGACAAGAGAGCCACACTCTCAAGGAGAAAGTTATCTCACCCCATCTACATATGATCGTATGGGTGTCAAGAACACCATCACTGGAGATGAAAGCAACCAAGCCGAGATATCCTTCCTAACTGAGATTTCTCGAAGCTCGACAGCATCAATGTCTGGCTCGAGTCAAGTTGGTATTTATATGCTCCTTACTCACCATGAACTCAACCCATCTATCAAAAGAAACGCAATGGGCTTTGGCACATCCCGAAATCAATATTGGAAGAGGAATATACCCCTTTATGAAGACGAGCGCAGTATGGTGTTCTGCAGGCGACTTGAACGTGTCTTCTTTTCATCTTCACCAGGTTAACAAAATTGTACAGAAACACAGGTGATTTTTACGAGAGGCAAGTTTTTGGCGAAGAATTCATCATCCGTGTTCGGTTTGGAACTATGGACATTTTTCGATGAGGCGAAGTGCATTCGGGTAACATCTTAGGATTTCTTCATAACAATTTAGTAACAAGATATCTGCACACGGAGAAAGACAAAATTATCTCACGACACATAACCATGACAAAGGAAAGCTAGAAATAAAAAAAAAAAAAGAGAAAGGCGTATCATTCTTCGGGTTCAAAATTATATATGGAGCATTCTCTACGGGTTCAAAAATACACGCAGATATTTTCTTCGGGGTTCAAAATTATATAATTGAGATTTTATACGGGCTCAAGTGCGTCTGCGGTATCATTCTTCGAGTTCGGAGAATTATATATGGAGCATTTTCTACGGGTTCAAAAGCGACGTGTGATATTTCTTCAGGCAAAATTCATATATGCGATATTTCCTACGGGTTGAAGTCATATGAAGCACGTATCGGTATTCTTCTTGGGATTCATATACGGTATTCTCTACGGAGTTCAAAGCGCATACATGAGTATTTTAAATCAGGGTTCAAAATTATCTGTGATATTTTATACGGGATCAAGTGCGTACGCAATATCCTTCGGGTTCAAAATTATATATGGAGCACTTTCTACGGAGTTCGAATAATATATGCAATATTTCCCTTGGGCGCATACATACAATATTTTCTACAAGAGGCACGCCAAGAAATTATATGCGCAATATATAAACGCCTACTCTTAGGGTTTACACCTACATAAAATAAGGAAACTTTGTTATCTGTAGAAACACCTACTCCCTCCTTGTTCACACCGATCCCATCAAGTCACGTCGTGAGCACGCCATGACTTCCCTACCTTTTGTTGGGTCCCACCCGGCCTAACGCGCTCGGTTTTCCCAACTCGAGACCAACTTCCCGATAGCCGCCCAAGTCACGTCAATGACACGCCAGACTTCCACACCTTGCGCCGGTCCCACCGACTAGCACACTCGGTTTCCCAACTCACGCCAACTTCCCAACGTCGCCCAACCCGCCCATGGCCCCACCTGGTGTGCCGACCTCTGCGATTTGTGCAAAACTACCGGAGGCAAGGATTTCAAATCCTATTTATAAAAGGTCGGACAAGCCTCCTCAATTCTCTTTACGGTTTCTTTGTTGATAGTTTGTCACCATCTTATGCTTACCTCGCAACAAAGCCCCTGTCCGAGAAGCTAGCGAGGGGACTTAAGTTGATGGTGGTTTTCAAACAAGGGGTAAAAATCGTAAACCCCATGACCAAAGTGTTACCCGCAACACATTAACTAAGAGCATTGCTTTCGGGTGTAAACAATTAATAGGGGTATTTTTTTCAAAATACCTGATTAGGTTTCGACCACGAGAACCCTAATTCCAAAACCAAGCCGCAACTGCCACCATGGCAACAATGCCAAACCAAGCGCATCCTCTGCGCACCATGGCAACAATTCCAAACCAAGCCGCATCTGCGCACCATGGCAACAATGCCAAACCAAGCGCATGCTGCTGCGCACCATGGCAACGCCCGATGCCAAACCAAGCCGCACTGCAGCACCATGGCAACGGCGGCAAAACCAAGCCGCACATCAGCGCACCATGGCAACAATGCCAAACTAAGCGCATCTTTACGCACCATGGCAACAATGCCAAACCAAGCGCATCAAGCTGCGCACCACGGCAACGATGCCAAACCAAGCGCATCTTCGCGCACCATGGCAACGACGGCAAAACCAAGCGCACACTACGCACCATGGCGGCGGCGCCAAAACCAAACTACATATCGCACTCATTGGCAACCATGTCCAAACTAAGCCGCTATGCCATTGGCACATGCCAAATATAGCGCCCTAAGCTTGCAAAACGTGCAACTAGGTCAACATGGCCGTATGTGCCATTTGCACATGCCAACACGTACCACAAGCCATATTTCCAAGCCGCTATGCCATTGGCACATGCCAAATATAGCGCCCTAGACTTACCAAAACGTGCAACTAGGTCAGCATGGTCGTATGTGCCATTGGCACATGCCCAGCCGTACCACAAGCCATATTTCCAAGCTAGCTATGCCATTGGCACATGCCAAATATAGCGCCCAAGCTTGCAAAACGTGCAACTAGGTTAACATGGCGAATAGACGTGCCATTGGCACATGCCAACACGTACCACAAGCCATATTTCCAAGCCGTATGCCATTGGCACATGCCAAATATAGCGCCCTAGGCTTGCAAAAACGTGCAACTAGGTCAAGTCGCCCACGCATGCCATTGGCACATGCCAAATATAGCGCCCTAGGCTTGCAAAGCGTGCTGACTAGGTTAACATGGCCGTACGTGCCATTGGCACATGCCAACACGTACCACAAGCCATATTTCCAAGTTGTATGCCATTGGCACATGCCAAATATAGCGCCCTAGGCTTGCAAAACGTGCAACTAGGTCAAGTCGGCCACGCATGCCATTGGCACATGCCAACATGCTCATTTTGGTAGCTTTTCCTACCAAGGCCAAGGCCCTAACGGCCCACGCATGCCATTGGCACATGCCAACATGCTCATTGGTAGCTTTTCCTACCAAGGCCACGGCCCTATGACCACGCATGCCATTGGCACATGCCAACATGATCATTGGTAGCTTTTCCTACCAAGGCCACGGCCCTAGCGACGCATGCCATTGGCACATGCCAACATGCTCACGGGTAGCTTTCTACTGCAAGGCCACGACCTAATGACCACGCATGCCATTGGCACATGCCAACATGCTCATGTGGTAGCTTTTCTACCAAGGCCACGGCCCTAACGGCCACGCATGCCATTGGCACATGCCAACATGCTCATTGGTAGCTTTTCCTACGAGGCCACGGCCTACGGACCACGCATGCCATTGGAACATGCCAACATGCTCATTTGGTAGCTTTTCTACCAAGGCCCGGCCCTATGACCCACGCATGCCATTGGCACATGCCAACATGCTCGCTGGTAGCTTTTCTACCAAGGCCACGGCCCTAACGGTCACACACGCCACACACGCCACTAGCAGCTCTGGCATTGCCACTTACACTCAACGTACAACCTACCACCAAGGCATTCCGCACATGCCATTGGCACATTCCACGCACGCCACTAGCAGCTCTGGCATTGCCACTTGCACTCAAGGTGCAACTAACACTCGAGATATCAACACAAGCGGGGATGCTTTCCGGGTTTTGGTTTGGCGGTCACGGCTTAGAAGCGTACACTACGCTCACATTAAGAAAGCGTGAAAAGGAATAAAGCGGTCAAATAAATGAGGAAATAATGGTGAAAACGTTTTCACCCATTAACACATGCGGTTACCACCTCCTCCATTATTTCACCCTTTACTCTCTTTCCTTCATGAGACCAGGGTACGTTTCAATCTCGACTTGTATAAATAGGTCTTTATTTCCACCGGACAACAAGTCTCGGTCGGGAGAAAAATACTACACTCTCGGAAAGGCAACTTTGCAAGCTCTCCCAAAAGCTTTCATCTCTTGCAAGCTTCCGAAGCTTCCACTTTTCGTACAAGTCGAACACTACTCTCTAGAATTATTCTCGGGTCTCAACACCTTTCTTGGCTTCCCTCCCCAAATCAACCCTTCTCCTCCACTTTGTAGTAGAAGCAAGTCTGGAGCGGCCATTTCTTGGTTTAGGTAGGACTTTCTGCAGTTGATCTCTCGAATCTATAAAGTGCTCCGTGCGGCACATTTGTTTAGGGTTTGAACCGGTTTCTCACTCACCTCGAAATTAAATCGGCGAAGCGATTTTTACCCGCAAACAATAGTACAACGAGATATCTCGAGGAAAATACGGCGGTTCACGGT
>JAJJWW010012443.1:0-37451 GCA_023531295.1 Papaver armeniacum
CGTCACATTCAACCATTTTTCTGCTACAAGTCATAAGCAAGCCAACGCTTCACAATCTCAACACCTTCTTCGCTTCCCCTCCCTAAGATCAACCCCATCTCCTTCACTTTGTGACCGAAACAAGTCCTGGGCAGCCATTTCTTGGTTTAGGTAGGACTTCGCAGGATTGATCTCTAATCTATATAAGCACTCACCTTGGAAAGTGCATTTGTTGTAAGGTTTAAATTCATTCCTTATCACACCTCAAATTACCAAATTAGCAGAGTAATTTTCACCCATCAACAACCATGAAGTGTAAGGAATGGGAGATTGGGAGAAAACCCCTACTCCGTCCGCAATGCAACTCTCTAGCCAAATACGTAACGTGGTTGAGCTCGAGTTTGCACTTAAAACCAAAAATCCTTCTCTTGCTGGATTATCTTAAAAATCAAGAAATGAGGGCAAGAAAAAAAAAAAAAAAGAGAAAGAGGATTAACAAGGTAAAAGAAGAAAGAGACTTGTTCTCGGGGGTTAGTTTTGAGAAGAAAAATATAAGACAAACATTTCCCTAACCCTGCTGCTCATGTCCAATACGTGGCATTCATGCGTCAATTTCATAACACCTACTAGTTGGGCACATTAGTTTCACTAAGGGATAACCAGTTTTAGTTATACATCTATAATGGGTTTAGGTCACTCTCCAATCTAAACGGTTACAAGCGTCCAACATTGAGAATGTACCCTCCCATAGTCCCATTGCAAAATTCTAACAAAATGTTTGGGATCGGGCTCAAAGCCCAACCAAAATTTTTACGAGTGTCACACAAACTGTCTGAGTCATTAGTTTTCTCTTGTTTTTCACCCTTTTGAGCTATGAACACCTATTTTGAGCACGTGATTAATATGAGGAGCTAAACCCTTAGCTGAGGCGACGGAGGAAGCTATTTTTCCAACAAGCAGTGGGATATTTTTATTTATCTATTTATTGCTATTATTATATGATTATTTGCCTTGGTCAAAAATTGTTTGAATGATTTTTGTTAAGCAATTGTTATTTCTTTTGATAGAGCATACTTGGACCTAGGTTTTTGATGTTCTATGCTTCGAATTTACACTTGTTATTTTGAGGATCTACTTGTTGCAATAGTTTAGAATCAAATTGAATGAGAAAATTGCATGAATATAAATATTGGGGGTTAAATCGCTTTGAACTTGGAAAGTAGTGGAATCTTAGCCTCAGTGTTTCTTTTAATATTGATATCATCCTTGTTTAAGTTTGCTATAATTTTTAGTGTGTTCTCTATTTTAATTTTGAAGTTAAGTCTAAAAATCCTTCACAAGTTCGAGAGAATCGAAACACTTTATTTACCACTATCACAACCACATCAATTTTTGCCGACGCGGACTTTTTTTTAGGGATTTAGATTTATTTTTTAGTTTTTTTTATTTTTTTTGTTCTTTTTTACGTTTTTGGGTATTTGTCTTTTGTCTACAGGTTCTGGACCATAAAGAAAATTGAGCCAAGGAGTTTGGTGATTTCATAAAGACTTGGAGCTAAAGATTAAAGCGAAAAGTACGGAAAAGAAGAAAATTTTATTTTAGTTATTTTTTAGGGTTTGTTTATTTTTAGAAAAAAAAATGTATTAGGGTTTATTATTTTTGTATTTTTCTTTTCTTTTTGGACTTTGGACTTTTGGACTTTGGACATTATTTTTATTTTTACCCTACGTAAGGGTTCTTTAAACATAAACTATTTGCAGAGAAGGAAGACAATTACGATATTGTCTCTGCACCTTGGGTTCGTACACCGACATAGGAGTCGGGTGGCCCGAGTCGAATACAACCTATTCATCCTCGGCCCGGCCGGAGGTAAGATTCTCGAACACTCGCGAATCCCCGTCGCCGAATTCTTGTCTTCCTTCGTTTGCATATATGCTGAGGACTTGAATACGGCTGCTTTAATTTCTAGTAAATGGCAAGGACTGGCCATACAAGATAAGGGGTTCGGATTTCATCAGGTTCTCTTCTTGCCCGCCTTAGGAAAACGATACCAAACGCGAACCTAAGCTTAAAATACCGACTAGAACAAGACCGATAGGGTAACGAGCTTAATAGGAAAGTCATTCTAAAAATATTGGTTACTCTTTTAAGCATATACTTCGAAGTTCATGATGGTTTCTGTGAGTTGAATACGTGACTGCGCTGATAGGTGTTGTAAAACACCTAATTTTATATCTAGTATTTATGCTTTCTTTGCTATTTTCCTTGGGATTTGCATCTCTTATGTGTGGTTTTGAGTTTATTAGGTGCAATGAAGTCATTTTGGAACAAAAAGAAGGAGAAATCATTCAATTTGAGTGAAAGGGGCAGAATGGTAATTTTTGGGAGTGCAAACCGAGCCAAGCCAACGATAGGGGACAACCACTACAGCTTAGTCTAGAAGCAAAAAGGAAGACATCATTGGTGGCCATTATCTAAGGAGTGAGTGCTTATAGTCATCCGGGGTACCCCTATCTACTTCACCTAATTAAGTGGGTATAACACTCCTCATTTCCTACACCAAACCTACAAAAAAAATCGTAGAGAATTCATTTCTTTTCATCTAAGGACCATGTTTGTAGAGGCCATTTTCCGAAATCGAGCGAGGCCAGGTGATATTGATGAAGAGATACGGAATTCAGAGGGATAGAAATTGGTGTTGTTGCTAAACTCAAACCGAGAGAAGCAGATCGATCCAAAGAAGAAATCGAGACCAAGAATTAGGGTTTGGTGTTGCATATTCAGAATCGAGATTGATTGGAAGGAGGGATTGAAACGTTATTCCGTTAAAAATCGGTGAACGGATGGTGAGTCTCTGCAACAGAATCAGAGAAGAACAGTGCTGAATCTCATGGGTTTGAGGTTATATATGAGAGTCTGAGAAGAAGAGACGATGAATGGAGTTGATCGTGGTGAATAATAAAGGTCCAGATCAAGAATGTGATGTTGCTAAGATGGGTTTGTGTGATTTGAAGAATCTGTGAAGAGTGAGAAGGTTCTGCTCAAGATCGATTGGGACTGAGATTGTGAAATTGTTGCTACTGGTGGTGCTGAATGAATCAAGACAAAGAGAAGGTAATTGGGTTTGTCTTGGTACTGCTAAAATGGGATGAGGAATATTCTCAACGGCAAGAACAAGGAAGAGCAGATTTGCTGTCGGCATGAACACATGATTGTGAATCTTGAATCTGAGAGAATGAATTAGTTGCCTGTGTTGGTGCTGTTGTGAGCTAGAAGATGTTGCTGCTGGGGAATGGAAGCTAATAGAGCTGGTTATCTTTGTTGCTCAGGAATAGCTCAAAATGAGATGGAACTGAGGCGTTAACTGCTGGAGAAGATGGAGCTCGACTATATTGCTTTTGTGATGGAATTGCAGAAGTTGGTTGTGAAGCTAATGGATTTGAATGTGACAATGCCGTGCTCTAGTGTTGGTGGTGGTCTCTGTGATGGCGGTCTGCAGGCGTTGGATGGATTTCGTGATGGAGTACAGTGGCATTACATCGGTGGAAGTGCGTGGTTGAGTTAGGTACAAAGAAATGGCACGTTCATGTTACAGGTGTTTATGTTGGTCTCAGGCAAGAGAGGGAAAGTTGGTGTGCGATGGCGGCTGTGTAGAGCTGGACTGGCTTTGGTGGAGTTGCAGTGTTAATGGTGCTGGGAAGAAGAAATTATGGCACGATTGTTGTTGGCCGCAATGGAGCACTGGGAATGGAGTCGATGTGTGGGTGTTTGGTTCCAATGAGTTGCAGGTTCTTGCCGGTATTTAGCTTGGCAAAGAAGAGGATGAGTTGATTGATCGAAATGCGTGGTCAAGTGGGCTGTATGCAGTATGCTAGAGAGAAGCTAGAGCGGGGAAGCTACAATCGATGCGGTGGAAGTCATTGTACTTATTCTGCTGACTTTAACCGAAAGATGTAATTCGATTAGTGCTATGGTAATTGAAGCCGCAGAGATGGAGGTTTGTTGATGTTTGTGTATGGAGGAAGCAATGTTGTTTGATCCGCATAAGGGATGAGCTGGTGGTTTCGTAGGCGGAGGCATACGGATCTTTTGGTGGTTCTTTGTAATGATTTTAAGATGGTGGTGACCATGGCAAGTTGATAGGGCTTGTGATTGTGGAGGCTAATTTGGCCTGGCAGGTTATTTAAATGCAGATGGCAAGGTTTGAATCTATGGCAGCTGCAGCTGCAGGTGTTGTATGCTTGCCAGGGAAATGGTGGTGGATTTGGTCATGTTGAGCTGAAGTGGTGAATGGTTTGCAGGATATTGAGCTTAGATGATTAGTTGCTGCAATGGAAGCTGTGGCTCTGTGAGATGCAGGAAATGATGTTGAATAGAAGAAGGCACAGCCAGAATGGCTGGAATTGCTTGGATGACGCACCATCATGGTGCATGACTGATTTACAACCTGGTAACCGCTGCTGACTCGAGGTTCTTGTCGAATCACTCACCCGAGTCGGGCTTGTTAGACTGTTTAGTCCGACTAACCACGACCTCGTATGACTCGGTTTGACTCAGTGCCCGACCGAGTTGACCGATTGACTCATTGACTGAAGTGACTCCGGGCGAACTTTGGTCACCCGAGACGTTCGATGACTTTTCGGTCAATTTCGGCCATAATGCGATTGTTTCAAGTCTAATCGTTTTTGGGCAAGAGTTTTCTATATGGGTATTTGCACACATGGGCTTGGTGGACCACATGGGCTTTGGGCTATGAAGACCTAATTTTAGAAGTTGGAGAAAAGCTATAAAAGGGAAAGTTTTCTACAACTTTGAGATCATCACATCTTATTCTTGGAACTTTGGAGAGCCGGTTTTGTTTACGCTTCTAGGGTTTGCTTTTGTTCATATTCTTCTTTTCAATTAATATTTTTATGATGAACTCCATAGCTATGAGTAGCTAAACACATATTATTGGTTATGGGATAAAGTTGATTTCTCAACATGTTATATGATTCAATGAATTAGTTTTGTCTCAATATTTTATTGTTTGTGATTCATTGTTAATATTATTATATGATTTGAATACTTGTTAGGTTGAGTCCGGAATCAATCCGATTTGCATTCATCTCTATTGCTAGATTAGGGTTTTCAATACGAAAAAGTTGTTTATCCCTGATTCTAAGTAGCATAGTGTGGTTATTACTTGTAGTGATACATCTTTATAATCACATATGAATCATAACCTTGGTTAAATTGAATTAGTGCTTTTACACGTTTGATTGCCTTGATTAGTCTTATTCCATAGAACTTATTGCTTTTAGGGAGTTAAATCTAATTGTGCTTTTACACTTTAGGTTGCTTTCTAGGAAGAATTCACATATGCATCTTTTAATGTGGTTGTGATGAAATCAGGGAATTCGCGGGATATACTTGCAATCAAAGTATCCTAGGACTTTTAGTAAATGAGAGATTAAAATACCAATTCTAATCATTGATGAAAATACATGTTTGTGAATGATACTATCCCGTGACCAATATCTTCTCCTTATTGATTTCTCAAATTATTTTATTGCTTTCAATTACTTTTATTGCTTTAGATAAAACAAAAATTCCCCCCTTGGTTACTAAGAAACTGAAATTCTATAACAACGAAAGCCTCTCTGTGGATACGAACTCTTTCTTATCGCATACTATATTTATATCTAGTTGAGTGAGGAAGTGAAATTATTTTTGACGGATTGACAACCGATCAAAATTTTGGCGCCGTTGCCGGGGAGGCATACGGCTTGTTATTAAGTTTTTAGTTTCTTTTTACAATTTCTGCTTTTATCTTTGCTTTTTGTTTCTTGTCTTGTTTCTCACTTGTGTGCGAGAATTGTTTTCAGGTACCTAATCCCTGGCTTCTAAAGATTGGAATTATCCGAGGTGCGGGATAGCTACTCGAAGAGGCACAATACTCCAACCAAGTCAAGATGCAACGGACGAGCAAGAGTTGGAAGTAGGAGAAGAGACTTTCCAACAAGAAGAAGAAGAAGCAATGGGTGATGCAAATCGTTCACTCAAGGAGTTAGCTTCTCATAACCTTGATACACAACAGGCGTGTATTCAAACGGACTCTAATTTGAGATTAAGCCGGGGTTGCTTAGAGAATTACCAAAGTTCCATGGCATGGTGAATGAAGACCCAAACAAACATCTTATGGATTTCCGCACCATTGTCATGGCCATGCTTCCGCTGGATGTAGAGGCGGATGGTGCAATGTTGAAAGTTTCCGTTTCTCTTTGATGGATAGTGCTAAGGATTGGTTATACTATTTACCTTCCTAAGTGTCACAACATGGAATGGGCTGAAGAAACTCTTTTAGAGAGATATTTTCCGCATCCAAGGCTACTCAAATTCGCAAGGAGATTTGTGGAATGAAGCAAAATGTGGGAGAATCCTTATATGAATGTTGGGAACGATACAAGAGATTGGTGGCAAGCTGTCCTCACCACCAATTCAGTGACGCTATGATCATTCAATACTTCTATGAATGACTCCAATCAACTGATCGGAATCTTCTTGACGCTGCGGGTGGTGGTGCACTAGTGAACAAGACGGTGGCACAAGCTAGAGAGTTGATTGAAAACATGGCAGCGAACTCACAACAATTCTTAAGTCGTGGTTCGGATGTGATTCTAAGAAGGGTGAATGAAGTGAGCGAGGTTGAGGAACTTCGTCAACAAATGGGTAACATGACAGCAATGTTGCAACAAGTTGCATCCGCGGTGATACCAAGTTCTCCGCGATGTTATGAAGATGAGCAAGCTAATGCGATCTTTCCAAATCAACAAAGACGGTATGATCCTTACTCTAACACTTACAATCCGGGATGGAGAGATCACCCCAATTTTAGCTATCCCAACAAGCAAGGTGCAATCCAACAACCTACTTTCAACCGTCCGAGTAGATTTCAACCACGACAACAACAATTTCAGCAACCACAAGCACAACAATCAATGCAAAATCAAGGTTCCTATATTGATTCAAAGCTTCAAACAATGATACAAGGCATTTCCACCATGTTTAAAGAAAGTCAACAAGAAACTAAGAGTGCTATTAAGGAATTGCAAACACAAATGGGTTCCATGGCTATTGAGTTGAACCAATTGAAGGCACAAAATAGTGGGAAACTCCCTTCTCAACCTATTAACCCAAAAGAGGGTGTCAATGCTATTACGTTGAGAAGCGGTACACAACTTGTGCAACCCGAGGTTACTTGATTAGGGCAAGGTGGAAACACCTAAGGAACTGTTTTGGAGGAGAAGAATGAGGATTCTCCCCAAACTTCGAGGTCTTCGATAAACACGTAAGTGCTACATTTTATACCCATATTTATATTAGTTAGGACTCGATATTTTGGCTAACGATACTATTTTAGTGCTTTTGTAGAAAGTACAAGCTATATCGATCATCCGAGGAATAAACGCCTAAATTGCAGCTTAATTGGCTTTTGCGAAGGAATTGAGAAAATCATTCAAAGCATCGAGAGAAGCCAGCTCAATTGTCATGCCAACAGCTCATGTGCCGCACTGCTTCCTCATTTCATGGCAAGGGACGTTGATTCAATTAAATAAAGAGGTGTTTTTCTTTGTCTCAATAAAGTGATTCCACTAGTGGGTAACAACAAATGATGCTGCTGTGAACTTTTGTTTATATATCAAAATGAAGATAAAGAGTGAGACGTGGCATGAACCGAAAGATGGGAGTTTTCCAATGGGTAAGAGTTGTGCTTGAGAAATTAAATTTCAGAGAAGTTTCGATGTGCATGTTGCCTGGGAGAAGCATCAGTTGGCCGCAATACTCTGACAGACGGTGATTGCTGATATGGTTGGGGTTCGACTGCAAACGGTAATGGGGTTTCGAAAATCCAAGTGATGATGATACTGCCATTGGATGCATGGCTGCCGTATTGGTGATATGATGGAGCTGAAGCGTGATGGTTGCAGCGAAGGTGCTTGGTTGGTCTGAACTTGGATGTCAAGGGATAAGATGAATGGGGCATGTTTTGTTGTGGGGGGAGCTGTGAAATCGATGAAGTCTGGAGTTGGAAATGTTGAAACTGGCGGTGATCGACTGCAAATGGAGGAAGTATTTAGTTGTGATTTGAAAATGGGTTTTGAGCTGAGTACAATTGGTGGCTGGCGTTCAGATATTCAGGGCTGTATTACTTTCTATACAAGGACATCATCTCTTGGTCGACGAGTTAAGATGGAGTTCATTGTTGTAGCCGAGATGTCAAAGGCAGTGACAGTTTCGCAGCGAGACAAGTAGCTGATGGTGATGCCACTGATGGTCAGAGACGAAGATATGGGGCTGTTATTAGAGAGAACTGTTGGTGCAAGGCTAGCTCTTATTGGTACAGCTGATTGTAATCAGTGGAAGAGGTTCTTGATGAATTTGTTCATGGTTGTGAACAAAGAACAATGGGTCTGTGATGGAGATGACATAAGTGGTTGTTTCAATTGGAGACAATAGTGAAAGTGATATTGGCTGAGCCGATGGTGCAAATCAATGGAGTCTTTGTGGTTTCATATTCGTAAACTAGTTTGATGCTGCTGGTTTGCCGTGGGATCGATTCTCTTTGGTGGTGGTTGGTCCGTCTCATGAGAGTGATAATGGGAGTTGTGCTCGGTAACAGGCAGTTGAGAACGATGAGGAGTTGGAGTTGCAGATAATAGCTAGCAGTGATGGAGTTGTTGTCTGTAGTTTTCCCCGGTGATTGATGGAGCGAGACGTCATGCTCAGATGGCCCGAAAAGGTGGTGTTGTGGATGTTACTGGGATTTAGAAAGGAGATAGATTCCAGGGTTTTGGTTGGCTCGAATAGTAGCAGTTCGAGACAGCAGCCACGGATTTCAGGGAATGGACAGAGCAACAACAATGAACGATGAATTGTGATTCGAAATGGTGATTGGATTTAACTGAGAAATAGAAGGTGAAGTTGCTGTTGGATAATGGAGAGCTTGACGTGACTGAGATCGAAATGGAGAAAGGAGTTGTGGCCGAAGTTGAGTGTTGATGAGACGAACAGAGACACAAACTATTGTGGAATGTGTTTGGACGTGGGCTGAGTCTGGAATACGGTTGTGGACTGGGCCTAGGCATTTTGCTAGATCTTGGTCAGACTTGTTCGCAACAGGATATAAAAAGTAGGAAATACCATTAGGTCCTAGGAATAATATATTAGAGAGAGTCTAGTCCTGTTGACCCAGTCATGTGTCTGTTTGGTCCTAATTGGTAATATAAATTATCATTTGGTCCCAAAAATTATCATTTGGTCCTACGTTTGATGTCATGGATGATGTAAATTTCACCCTGTAGTGGCAGAAATACCCTTTTGGATAAGGACCATATATAGTCAATTGGTAGGAGAGAGAAATCATTTCTCAGATCTATATTCTCTTTCCTCCCGGTTCTCTCTTTCTTCTCATATTGCGTAATTTTTCTAGGGTTTTTAATTTTTTTCAACATCGCAATTGATTCGGAGATGAACATACTGAGATTGATTACAGAGATGAACATACTGGTGTTCGTCTTGCTGTTGAAGATGAAGACGAACTCTATTTTGCTGTTTTTTTCTTGATCTGTTTTCTGCTGCTGCTTTCTTGATCTGTTTTCTTGAAGATGAGTTCGATGTTGCTGAAGATGTTGCTGTTGTTGAAGATGTTGCTGTCGTTGAACGATGTTGCTGTTGAAGATGTTGCTGTTGTTGAACGATGTTGCTGTTGAAGATGAAGATGAAGATGTTGAAGATGTTGCTGTTGTTGAAGATGTTGCTGTTGTTGCTGTTGAAGATGAAGATGAAGATGAAGATGAACGATGTTGCTGTTGAAGATGAAGATGTTGCTCCTGGTGTTGCTCCTGGTGTTGCTGTTGTTGAACGATTTGGTTGAAGATGTTGCTGTTGTTGAACGATGTTGCTGTTGAAGATGAAGATGTTGCTTCCGGTGTTGAAGACGATGTTGTTCTTCTTTGCTGAAGACGTCAAGAAGATGAAGATGATGTTCTTTGATGTTTTATATGGACTTCATTCCTGAAATGAAGTCTATTTTTATATGGACTTCATTCCTGGAATGAAGTCTGTTTTTCTTAGTTTTTATATGGACTTCATTCCAGGAATGAAGTCTGTTTTTCTTAGGTTTTTATATGGACTTCATTCCATGAATGAAGTCTGTTTTTCTTAGGTTTTATATGGACTTCATTCCATGAATGAAGTCTGGTTTGTATATGTTTTATATGGACTTCATTCCAGGAATGAAGTCTGTTTTTCTTAGGTTTTATATGGACTTCATTCCAGGAATGAAGTCTGTTTTTCTTAGGTTTTATATGGGAATGAAGTCTGGTTTTTGTATATGTTTTATATGGACTTCATTCCTGGAATGAAGTCTGGTTTTGTATATGTTTTATATGGACTTCATTCCTGGAATGAAGTCTGTTTTTCTTAGGTTTTATATGGACTTCATTCCTGGAATGAAGTCTGGTTTGTATATGTTTTATATGGACTTCATTTATGGAATGAAGTCTTGTTTGTATAGGTTTTTATATGGACTTCATTTCCGGAATGAAGTCTGGTTTTGTATAGGTTTTGATATGAAGGAAAAAAAAGGTTTTATATGTTGTTATATGAAATTTCATTTCTGGAATGAACTGATACAAAAAATGAGTAAAAATTAACATGGAAGGGTACTTTTGTCCATTCTGTATTTTTAAATAATTATGGACCAAACAGTAAAAGGCGTTTGACCAAAGGACTAAACAGACATGGGCCCACCTATAAAAGGACCAAACGATATTTTTCCCATATAAAAACGAAAAGAAAAGAACAGAAAGAGGGGAGGAGAGGTCGGCCTCTGAAGCCGCGGCAGTGATTCAGAGCACAAGAACAGGAGAGTAGGAAGGCGATATTGGTTTAATCTTTTCTCTTTTGTTATCACTTTTGATGGGTTTTAAGAAACTCATAATCATGTCTTGCTAGATATTTTGTAGCTAGGGTTTTATGGAGAAAACTACTCTTAGCATTAAGACCTTTTGAATCGATTTTGAATAATTTGGTATTAGGCTATTTTGAATAGAATTGTCGAAATCCAATGTTTATGATTTATTGATTTTATAAATAATATTTTTTATTGCTCCACCGGCTTTGTACGAAGTAAAAGCCTAAATGCATAAATGTATTTCGTGTTCCAATTTTATTTGTTACTGTATTTGATAATCCATGCTTAGGTTAAATCATTTGATGGGTTATGCTTAGACAACGCAAATAGTGATTGTGAACCGATAATTATATTTTCAATAATCTTTTTGTCATTATAATTTGATAGTCCATGCGTAGGAAACTCTGATGGGTTATACTTAGGAGATGCGAGTTTATTATCGATAATTATACCAATAATAGGTGTTGCGATAGAACGAAGATATCAATGCATATTTGGAATTCGAATGCTTTTCGGTACTCAATTAGAAATAGTAGTGGAACCCATAAACCCTGGTTACCAAGTTTCCCATTGATTTTATTTTGTAAGTTTAATTTTATTATTTCATTCTCATTCTTTCAAAAATCCAAAAACATTTTAGCTGGTTAATTGATTGAGAATATTGATTACGTATTTTCCACCGCTCCTCGTGGGAACGACCCGTACTTGCCTCTGTCTACTAGTTAGACATCGTGCGATTGCGGTTATCACATATAGGCATCTCCGGATCCTATCAATTTTTGGCGCCGTTGCCGGGGGGCGGCTGTGGAATATTGTAATTAGTATTTTTTATTTTGTATATAAAGTTATTTTATTTTTATTCATTTTATTTTGTACATAGTTATTATTTTTCTTTTGTACATAGCTTATTTTTGCTTTTATTTTTATATTTTCTTTTAGTTCTTTTTACGTAGCTTATTTGATTTTTCTCAGGTACTTTTGTCTGAAGAGCGACGATTGGAATCAACAACTGGCCTAAAGTAAGTACTTGATATTCTCGCAAATCTTTTGCAAGGTGAATTATTGAGAATTACTTTGTATAGTGGTTTCCAGCGAGAGTTGGCCTCATTTATATCTTTTTGGAATCTTACCAAAAGAGCTGAGACAGAGGAGTCATTTGATACTTCACATGATGAGTATGCGTATGCACCTTCTCATTATCAAGAACCTGCCGAGTGTGTAAATAATGATTGGAATTATTCTCATAGGTATGATCATTAGGACCTTGTGAAGGTTATGATCATTAACAACCATACCAGGTTATGAGACAAATTATATCGATTACGGTTATTATTCACACACATATGAGTCACATTGATGAGAGAGATGATCAATCTTCACTGTCACCCATCCGCATCACAACTATCTTTGCTAGAACGCTCAATATTGACATTCTTTGAGCAGGACCAAAGCTAATGAGTTATTTTTGCCGAGCTTAGTAAATCCCATGCTCATATAGTTGAACTTTAGTTTGAACAAAATGCTTTATCGATTGCTCAACTAACGCAAATCAGTAAAAAAGATTGTGGTCTTACCGAGGAGACAAGTTCTAATTTTTTTAATACTATTGATATTTATGATGAAATCTCTTTAACTAATGAATCAATGTGTATGGATAACGATGATGAACTTGATAGTTGTGATCATAGGAATAAAGACATTGTCATACCAAGTGAAAGTGGTGTATTTAGTCCAACTCCTGATCGTGTTAATGATCACTCGCCTATTCAAAAGGATGAGTTTAGGATTGAGGACACCATTCTTTTAGACGGTGTGACATATCAGTGCTATAACAATGATGCTTATGAAGAATGTGTTAATTCCGAAGAGACCGTAAAGTCTAACGACTTAGAGACATTACACTCTATCTATAAGGTTTCTTTTAATCATCTTTATTGTGATGTTCCTATTGATTCCTAGGTTGATGATGTTTATGATGATGATTTAGTACAGGTTTGCAAACCTAGTGGAGAAGTTAATACACCTAGAATTATTAGCACAACTTTTCGGAAGATTCCTAATTTTGGATTAGAACTGCGTGCTTCTACAATATTACTAGATTATTTTGCATCTCGTGACTTCTATTTGCCTGTGCATGACTCCCAGATCGTCTCAGTTCCCATCCCTAATGAACCACTTGAGTCGGTACTTCTTGTTACTGACGATATATCCTTTGCAAAAATTAGGTTTGGGGTGGCTCTTTCCTTTTGATTGTCTCTATATCTTTACGTTGTTACAACGAGAGTGTGAGGTTGTCATTAATTGTATATATTGTGCTCTGGGTTGATCCCCAAATTTTTAGGTTGTTGATTTATGGTGAGTCTTATTTGTATATTCCAAAGAGGTATATCTATGTTCTTATTTCATTTTTTAATTGTTTATTTTCGCATATTATGAATTCCCCATCTTAATTTTTACGTTGGATGACTCAATTACATTGAGGACAATGTAATGTTGTAGTGTGGGGGAGTGGTTAACTTTTTACTTTTGTTTTTAGGAATTTTCTTATAATTTATGACCAGCTGTTGAGCGGGTCTATTATAGGTTCCTAGGTATTTTATGACCAGCTGTGTAGCGGGTCTAAAAAAAAAATAAAATAAAATAAAATTGATTGTTAGGGTGATGACCAGCTATGTAGCGGGTCTTTTATTTTGTCTTGCATGTTATGACCAGCTGTATAGCGGGTCTCTCTCACTCTATCTCTCTTATTCTATGACCAGATGTGTAGCGGGTCTAAAATTTTAAGAAAAAAAAAATGATCAGCTGTGTAGCGGGTCTATTCTTTTGTTTTCTTATCATTTTCTTATGACCAGCTGTTGAGCGGGTCTAAAAAAATGATGACCAACTGTTGAGCGGGTCAATTCTTTGTTTTGCTCGAGGACTAGCAAAATATAAGTGTGGGGGTGTTGATAAGCACGTAAGTGCTACATTTTATACCCATATTTATATTAGTTAGGATTTCGATATTTTGGCTAACGATACTATTTTAGTGCTTTTGTAGAAAGTACAAGCTATATCGATCATCCGAGGAATAAACGCCTAAATTGCAGCTTAATTGGCTTTTGCGAAGGAATTGAGAAAATCATTTAAAGCATCGAGAGAAGCCAGCTCAATTGTCATGCCAACAGCTCATGTGCCGCACTGCTTCCTCATTTCATGGCCAGGGACGTTGATTCAATTAAATAAAGAGGTGTTTTTCTTTGTCTCAATAAAGTGATTCCACTAGTGGGTAACAACAAATGATGCTGCTGAACTTTTGTTTATATATCAAAATGAAGATAAAGAGTGAGACGTGGCATGAACCGAAAGATGGAGTTTTCCAATGGGTAAGAGTTGTGCTTGAGAAATTAAATTTCAGAGAAGTTTCGATGTGCATGTTGCCTGGGAGAAGCATCAGTTGGCCGCAATACTCTGACAGACGGTGATTGCTGATATGGTTGGGGTTCGACTGCAAACGGTAATGGGGTTTCGAAAAGCCAAGTGATGATGATACTGCCATTGGATGCATGGATGCCGTATTGGTGATATGATGGAGCTGAAGCGTGATGGTTGCAGTATGAAGGTGCTTGGTTGGTCTGAACTTGGATGTCAAGGGATAAGATTAATGGGGCATGTTTTGTTGTGGGGTGAGCTGTGAAATCGATGAAGTCTGGAGTTGGAAATGTTGAAACTGGTGGTGATCGACTGCAAATGGAGGAAGTATTTAGTTGTGATTTGAAAATGGGTTTTGAGCTGAGTACAATTGGTGGCCGGCGTTCAGATATTCAGGGTTGTATTACTTTCTGTTGGAACTGTAACAATTAAATACTGAAAAATGATGTTAAAATTATATTTCTGAAAATGAAATAAAACACTCAAATATTTAACAGAGATAATCGAGGACGAGTCACTTGATCATCAAGCTATCCTTAACACGATAGTTCACCGGTACGCCCAAAATGAGTGATGCTTATACCCGTGGTGAAGTCGTATCCAGGATAAAACTGCCCGTTGCAAGTACTATAAGCACTACAACACTTGCCCACTTACGAACTCAACAAAGAAGGATTAGAGGAGAAATAAACACACAAGAGCACAACAAAGCGACAAGAGGGGAAAATAGCTATGGATAATAGCTTGTTTGGTACACATTGAAATGAAGAAATTCATTTTCTTTTATAGGCAAGTGAAAATGAATTTGACATAAATTGTATTTGGTAACTTCCCCCATTGAATATAAAACATCTAAGGAATTAAAACCTTGTTTTAATTTTAACAAAAACAAAGAGGACTTAAAATCTTGTTTTAGTTATTCCGTTTAGGGTCATTGAATATTTTAAAACTTGTTTAAATAATCCTTTTTTAGAAATTTAAAACTTGTTTTAATTTTAATCTTGGTTCACTTATGCATGTGCATACATGCATTAGGCATGACAAGTGTTTCATGCCCACCCATATTTGTATTTCATTCACTCATAGAAAATGAGTAAGAGCTCTTAGAGACCCAAAGGTCCTAAGTTCCATTCCCACCAAGACCATAAAATCAAAACATTAAAAACTCATTTTCTCCAACAATCCCCCACATGAATGAAATACCGATACAAAAATCGTAAAACGGGAAGCGAGAAATACCACTTAGGCAACAGGTGTCCATGTGGTCTTGAACCTTGCTTAGTGAGAAATTGCCGGGACTACTTGATGGACAAGGAACGCGATGTCTTGAACCGCCATCGTTTGGTGTAATCCGCGATAATAACCACGCGTGGTATCTCTCTAGGTGCTGTCAAGTTCGTGCCGTTTGTGTCCTTTTTGGCCCTGACAAATCCCGTTTCTCAGAATGCTCTAGAGAATCAGCTCTATTCTCATAGGAAGCGACCCACTTCCACATTCGCATAGGTGAGTTCCATCAAGAGTGTTTCATCGCTACACCCCACTTCAATCTTAAATTGAAACTATAGAACTCATTAAGACTTAGTTAAAAGTCATCCTTCACATGCAAAGTCACACTATCACGTCTACACCATAGGGAAGGGGCAGAATGAAATTCTCGATAGTGTTTACCTTGACCCGCTCACAAATTAGTTGTCTCATTCAAAACCTTGATCTTGGGATCTCCAATCAAGCCAAGGTTGAGTATCCTTCATGGAAAGTTTAATTGATGAGCTTAAGCCCCCATCCCCTCGATGCATTTCTAACTATCTCTTTGGATAAACCTTTTCGTCAAAGGATCCGCGATATTCTCCTTGGACTTTATCCAATCAATGGAAATAACGCTTTGTTGAGATTAGTTGTTTTTAGCTTTACCTATTACGCTTGGCTAACACATTGTATAGATATACTGCACCGGGCCTATGCCTCGAGAGGAATGTCTTCTAAAAGCATCTTAGGCACTCGGCCCCCTCTCGTGCTTTATCTAACGCAATACTCTCATTCCATAATGAATTGAGCAATATATGTTTGTTTGGAAATCATCCAAAAACAAACCCTCATGCTAGACTCGAAAACATATTCACTCGTAGACTTAGACTCCACTGAGTCATCTATCCAGTTTACATCACAAAATCCCTCAAGGATAGCAGGATACCTTTCATAAACCAAATAAAATGTCAAAGAGTATTTTAGGTACCTTAATACTCTACTAAGTGCATCTAAATGCTCCTGTTCTGGATTACAAGTATACCTACTTAACTTACTCACACTATAGGCAATGTCTGGACTCTTACAGTTAATTTGAATTCATCAGAATTCCTATAACTCTTGAGTATTAAAGTTGTGATACTCCATCACCCTTATTCTTCTTGAGTCTACAAGAAGAGTCGTACGGAGTACAAGCAAAGCTTACAATCAAACTGATTGTATCTCTTAAGCACATATTCAACATAATGAGAACGACCAAGACTATAACCATTAGAAAATATTCTAATCCTCATCCCTAAGATCACGTCAACCAGGCCTAAGTCTTTTAAGTCAACGTTCTCATTCATCGCATGTTTTTAGTGAAATTAATCACATTTATGTTTGTATCAAGTATAAGCATATCATCAACATACAAGCATACAATCACACATGCATCCTTAACAAGTTACTTGTAAATAAACTTGTCAGACTCATTAACTTAAATCCACTACTAATTATCACATGATCAATTTTTCATGTCACTGTTTATGTGCTTATTTAAAAACCATACAAAGATTTGTTCAACTTACAAACTTTGTCTTCACAACCTTTCACTACAAAGTCCTCAGGTTGGTCCATGTAAGTTTCTTTATCTAATTCACGGTTTTAGAAAAGCTGTCTTAACATCTATCTGATGTATCTCTAAGTTGTTTATGACAACAATAGCAATTAGCATCCTAATGGAAGTAATTCTCGTTACGGGTGAATAAGAATCAAGGAAACCTACACCTTCTTTTAGTTTATAGCCTTTAGCTACCAACCTAGCCTTATATTTTTCCACAGTTCCATCTACTTTACGTTTCCTCTTAAAGACTCATTTACATAATATGGTCATACTCCCTGGAGGTAAACTAGCAAGCTCCCACGTATCATTTTCTTTGATGGATTCCATCTCACTAACAGATGATTCTTTCCACCATGGAGCTTCAGAAGAAGTCATGGCTTGTCTATTAGTCTGAGGATCAGACTCTGCTAGTGTTACGAAGTCAGGTCTAAAGGAGGTTCTGGTTCTAGCGCTTTTACTTCTCCTGGGCTCAATTTCTACTTCGTCTTCCTCTAAAGGTAAAGTCTGACTGGTTGAAGGGACATCTAGGGGATCAAGACCTCTCTTACGAGAGTCAGATTTCAAAGGAAAAACATTTTCAAAGAACACGGCATCCCTAGATTCCATAATAGTATTCAAACCAATTTCAGAAATTTCAGAACTTACAACCATAAATCTATATGCAGGAGTATGCTCAGGATACTCTATGAAGACACAGTCAACAGTTTTGGGTCCTATCTTGGTTGCTTTAGGTTTAGAGATCTGAACCTTAGCCAAACACCCCCACACTTTGAAGTATGCAAAAAGAAGTTTGTCTACCTCTCCACAATTCATATGGAGTTTTATCTGATCCTTTAAAGGGTACTCTATTCAGGATATAACATGTTGAGAGGACAGCTTCCCCCCACAAGTTAGAAGGTAATCCTGAACTAATTAAAATAACATTCATCATCTCCTTAAGGGTACGGTTCTTCCGTTCAGCTACACCATTGACCGAGGTGAATAAGGAGGGTAACCTCGTGTATTATGCCATGTTCTACACAGAAATATCCTATCGAAACTCTGTACTCACCACCACGGTCAGACCTAACTGTTTTAATGGTAGCATTCAATTGGTTTTCAACTTGTAGTTTATACATCTTAAAGTCTTCTAAGGAATCATCCTTACCTCTAAGCAAATATATATGACAATACCTCGTACAGTCGTCTATAAAAGCAACAAACCATTTCTTACCACCTCTATTTTGAAACGATTTCATGTCAACTAGGTCTGATCGAATTAATTCTAAGGGTTTAGAATTTCTATGAACATTTTTGCTAAAAAGGTTTTCTAGCATACTTTGATTCTACGCATATTTCACATTTGTGTTCCTTTTCCAAACTAAATTAATTTGGGTATGCATCCTACATTAGCTAGTTTATGCATTGACTTATAATTTACATGTCCAAGTCTACCATGCAAAACATCCAATAAACACAAAAGAAAGCACGCGAATCAACTATGTTCACTTAATCAGATTTTCCGTTAGGCTTATATGGACCCCAAGTCAATAAATCGTTGCCTAAAAAAAAAAAAAAACACTCCCCTTAGTTACAACAAGTTTTTGAGATCTTAAATCTTTCACCATCTACAACAAGTTTACCAAACAAGGCCAATAAATCAAAAAAATCAAATCAGTTTTTTTTCATCTTCTTCTTCATCTTCTCTTTTCCTCCATCAACCGTAACCTCCATTAAAACTGAAAAATTTCATCGTCTTGATTATTCGGCGATTTAAAAAATATTTGGAAAAACCCAGTTAGGGTTTAGTTTATCGTGTTGGATTTAAGTTAATTTTGTATCAAAAATTAGGTTTTTGTATGAAAATTGAAATTGAAATTTCTAGGTTTATGCGAGTTACGGTTGATTTTAACTCAATTACGAACCGGAACTGGAGATTTTGATGTTAATATGGCTGATAATAGTTCAATTACCAACCGTATGTTCTTATATCTGAGAATTTTCTTCAGTTACGGTTGGTAACTATTTTAGTTTACGAACTGTAACTCAGTTACGGTTGGTATCAAGCATTTGGTTACCAACCGTAACTCGATTCTGATTATTATCGAGCATTTAGTTACCAAATCAAGAATCGATTTTACAATTGGGTTTTCTTCAAATTTAACCAGTTACGGTTGGTTATGAGCAAAATTCCAACCGTAATTATCTCTGAAAATGTAAATAAATTGAAATTTTTACGTACTTTAGATAACTTTGAGCAACAAAAGCTAGTTGGAACTAATTTAGAAGTATATCCGGTCATTTTCTGTGTCCCGATTCTTTATTTTATTGGTTAATTTCTTCAATTGATAGAGATTGACCTTCTCCTCCATTTTTTTTTAAACTCTAAAAATCTGATTTTGGTTTTGATTTTGAGTTAATATAAGCGAAATTAATCATTAACACTAAACTTGATTATCATCACTAAACTAGGTTATCAATAATGAGGGTTAATTTGTCATTTCCAGTTTTTTTTATAAGGGACACCTTGAATGATCATGTAATGACCTTTTTGTCCTATTAGAATGCCGCCCCTCTACTAAATCATGCCGCCCTATACCAAGATTGAAATTAAAGCAGTTATCTTCTTCAACTACAAGTTATATTGACTGTTTTCTTCATCTTCTACATTTTTTTCTTAGTATTTTGTTCAATTTTCTGCCTAGGATCTTGAATTATTTTAAAATTCGGGTAGACTTGTAGATACTATTACATATTTAAATAAAAAAAATTGTTTTTCCAACAATTTTTAGGGTTTCCTACTTATTTTCTCATCAATCTTATGGTGTTTTTATGCTATCAAAACTTGTTATCTCATAGCCATTATGGCATTTTTTGGTGGTGTTGTACTCTTATCAAATATACTTTGGAAGGAGAAGATCTATTTCGGAAAATCAAAGTAAGACCGATATGGAATGTGATGATATCAATAAGGGCATATTAATTCCTTTTTATGGAAGCATCTTACATCAATGATGATGATGATCTAGAAACAAAAGATCAGCAAACATAATGGTTTGAAACCATTGAAGGATGTCAATTTCTCCAATGTGTTGTAAAACTTCTATACAATTTTCTATTTTCGTTTCCGAAATATGTAATTTTTGTATGGATTGTTTTTCTCCGTTTTCAGATGTAATTGATCAATGTAAGCAAAATTTCGTATTAATGTTAATGAAATTATGAGGTGATACCTCTTCCATCAAAAAAAAAAAAAAAACATGCACCACATAATGCTAACTATTAATTGATTAATTCATAGAAACACCAGTAGTACCAGAAGAGATTTGGAGTTAAATCACCTATCAGAATATGTATGATCAATCATTAGATCTAAATCCTATGGACTGGAAGTACTGAATCTTTCAAGACATAAATGAACACCTAATATAATACACAAATTTTTAGATTATCGTTCAGAAACAAAGTTGACGTTTTAGTCTAGCCGGAAGGACACATGGGATTCCACGTAGGACACCGTTTTGGCTTTGTCTATTTACACGGTCTATTAAGAATTATTGTTCAGAAATATCTTGTTATTTATTTTTAAATCTTCAAAACTTACAAATATGTCGATCACTGAAGGGATTCTTACTGAGGGATATCTCGTTGCAGTGATGCTAGATTGCCCAATTGAGTGACCTATTTAAGCGGCCTAAATTCTAAGGATTTTGGGTAACATGGCTAGTGAGTACCACACTCAACGGCCCATATCAAAAAGTTTAGTCCACTAATCTAAATCTGAACTAATTTATCAAAACTTTAAAAAAAAAAAAAATTCAGAGTCAAAAGTATAAGCTAAAAGCAAAATCACCTAAGGATGGTGAGAAATATCAGATGTATAAAGATTGAGAAGAAAACTTGTATTGATCGAATGAAAAGATACCAGGAAGAATACTGTTTAGACAGTATAAATACACAATTATTACAGACTTTTAAAACCCAATAATTCCATACTTTGACTAACCAATTACTACAAGCATTGACTAGACATTCAAGTCTAGGTGACTTGACCAGACCAACTTGACTTGACAGAATAACTCTTAACAACCCCCCTCAAGTTGATACTGGAAGACACACTAGAAAACTTGAATAACAAACAGAAAGACAAAAAATTCAAGGTACAACAGTTTGCTTAACAGCTAAACCAGAAAACATAACAGTTTTATTGTCAGAAGAGAGTTCTTCTTCACAAGCAATATATGAAGAATTTTGACACACATGATCTTCAACAACAACACTTGAAGTATCTCCCGGTAATTGATGAAGCAAGGAAGTAAAAATAGGTGAACATAAGCCTTTAGTGAATATATCTGCAATCTGATTTTCTGAAGGAACATGATGAATCTTGATAAATCCTTTGAGCACCAGATCTCTGATCACATGATACTGAACTTCTATTTGTTAGGCCCTGGATGGAAGCACAAGGTTAAAAGCCAAAAAAATTGTTGAAGTATTATCACAAAACATATGTATTGGAAGATTAAGCGATATATGTATTTCCTTAAACAGATTTGATAACCATTCAAACTCGTAAAGCAGGACAAGCATTTGTACTCTTCAACTGGCAGAAGACATCTGGTACAGATTATTGCTTCTTGCTTGGCAAGAAATCGAGAACTGCCCACAAAATCGCGTATCCAGATGTAGATCTTCTTGTATCTCGGGTATCATTGTCAATCGAGATGAGTATAAGCTTTCACAAAAGAAATATCACCTTTTCTTAGAGTAAGACCAATACCAATGGATCCCTTCGAGATACCTTAAGATTCTTTTAACTAACAAATAATGAATGTCGGTTGGAGCATGCATGAATTGAGATACATAATTTACTCCAAAAGCAATGTCGTGCCTAGTTATTGTTAAATATTGAAGACTGCCAACTAGTGTTATGTATTATGCTGGATTGTCTAACAAGACACTATTATTGATAGAAGCCCTAAATTCTTTAACAACGGGAGTGTCACGAGGTTTACACTCAAGCATATTAGCTTTCGTAAAAAAGTTCCAGTATATTTATTACGTCATAAAACTAAAGAATCTACATGCCTTTGAGCTTAAAAACCCAAAAACTAACTTAAATCCCCAAATTGCTTCATTGCAAACTCTATACTTAAAGCTTGAACTAACTTTTTCATAAGAATGTCGGAACTCCCAAGTAAGTATAATATCATCCACATACACAGAAGAATCATCATGTCAGAAGAAGAAACATAAATGATCATTGAGTAATCACACACTGATCTTTTAAAACAAAATTGAAGCAAAATATTACTAAACCTTTCAACCAGGCTCTAGGTGCCTTTTTGAGCCCATATAAACTCTTCTTTAAGTGACACACATATTCTCGAAATTCGGGATCAACAAAACCCTGTGGTTGAACCATGTAAACATCTTTATTCAAATATACATGCAAGAATGCATTGGATACATCCATTTGTTGTATTCTCCAATTATTTGTAACAACTAAGACCAGAACAACTCTCACTGTAGTGGATTTTACTGCAGCACTAAATGTTAGAGCACTACTCGGTCGAACTCACAAGCGTTGCTATCTCAAGATTGTTTGTCAAGTTTAGTTGCCAAAACTATAAGTCCTGATTTGTATTCTACTTATAGCTAAGTCTCAGATTAGGATAGTAAGTGTAGTTGAGAATTAGACTCCACAGGCGTTCATCGAATGAAAATGAAGAAATACTCAAGGGAACTTGTGGAACTTCACCAACAAAATATATGTGGAGACTTGAACTCATCTATAAATCAAAAGTCTATCTACTCTATCTCCTATTTGAGACAAAAAGTCATATTGCTATATATACTTCAACTAGACACATTTGTTATTTCGAGGCGAGTTTATTTCGCTTATCTATTTCTCGAAATGTATGTTGGTAAGCTTTCGCTTTAACCAAGTTCATCTTTTAATCTTGACGAAAGTCAAAAGATGATCATGTGAAAATCTCCTTGTAACATCTTACATGATTTGTGTGAGACGTTCATTGATGTAGACTCGAGAATATTTCATATTGATCATTCGATCACTTGAAAATTGCTTTGAAGTTAATAGTTTGTGTGAGACATCTATTGTCGTCTTCCAAGAATGTTTCAATGGTTGAAATGAGGGTTTAGAACATGTAACCATGTTTGGATATAAATATAGTGTGTATTCACATTTGTGCAAAGTCCAAAACCGGGAACCATGGTATGCGTACACGTACGCGTATTGTTTGGTTGTTGGAAGTCCGGGAACTAATTATGCGTACCCGTATGCATACTGGCGGAAGTTCAAGTCCCGTGAATTTCTGCTGGAGTTTGGAAGTATGAAGTGGTATGCGTACTTGTACGCATACTGGCGTAACCAAACTCAGTCCGGCTACTTAGGTATGCGTACATGTTTCCATACTTAAGTAGGTTATGTTCAAAAATCGGTTTATTCATGAACTAATACATTTATATAATAAGGAATGCAATATTTTGCAAACTGTGGTTATAATGTTCATGAAATGATTCGAGTGAGTCAAAATCAATTTTGCTTCAATTGTGTCTTGTATACTTCTATGATAATATAAACAATTGAAAAACTCCCTAACTAGTTTCATTTGAGTCATTTGAACTATTTATGATAAAGATGAATAAGGTTGATATGAAAGTGCTCATATGGCTAACCATTGGTTAACTATTTTTGAACCAACTAAGTGTACACGTTTAAGTATGGTTACCTTTATCGAAATGACGTACATTTCATTTGTGTATAACAAGATGAGTTCGATCTAACGGTTGAAAGATATTAGCTGGAATCTAATCAGGTTTTCATTTAACGGTAAATATTGAATGCTTTGTTACCAAGGTAACATTGATTGCAAACCATGATTTGAAGACTATATAGAGGATAACTCTAGCAACTGGGAAACCTAATCCCACACCTCTTGTGTGATACTAGTTGCGACTAGAGTCGATTCTCCTTTAACCTTAGGTTTTTCACCAAACCCTGTAGGTTAACGACTTAAAGACTTCATTTGGATTGTGAAGCCAGACCTAACTATTTTTCTGTAGTTGCGTGTCCTGATTTTGTAGTTTTTAATCGTGATTGAGTACTATCTTCTTTAAGATTTGCTTGAGATTTATTCACGATAGGCAAGATTGAAAAGTAGTTACAAATATTTTTGTCTCATCGTTTGTGATTCCACAATATCTTGTTTCGTTAATCGATTAAGATTATTGTGAGGTGATTGATATTTCTAAATTCGTTCTTGGGGAATATAAGTCTGGTATATCAATTGGTTCCTGTTCACCTTGATTTATCAAAAGACGGAACAAAACTCATAGGTATATATGTGGGAGACATATTTATATATTCAATAGACTTTTATGTTGAGACCGATTTGTTTATCAAGTCTTCGACTTTGGGTCAAAGAAACTCTCAGTTGTGGGTGAGATCAGCTAAGGGAATCAAGTGCGCAGAATTCGACATGATTCAAGAGGCGTTAGGAACGCAACTATACCTTGATCTATATGAGATTGATTAGGGATCAACTACATTCCAGTCCGAAGTTAGATTAGTAGTAGGCTAGTATCTGTAGCGGCTTAATACAGTGTGGTGTTCAAATCTGGACTAGGTCCCGAGGTATTTCTGCATTTGCATTTTCATCGTTAACAAAATTTCCGGTGTCTTTGTTATTTCTTTTCCGTATTATATTTTTTTGTATAATTGAAATATCATAGGTTGTGCGTTGAATTGATCAATTGGTAAATCCAACCTTTGGTTGTTGATTGAAATTGATTGATCCTTGAACATTGATCTTTGGTACCGTTCAAGTTGTTTCACATAATAATCAGGCTCACGGATTTCTATCTGTTTGATTTGCTGATTACATTGTGAAACAGAGATATGAACTCTTGGATATACTTTTCTTGAGATTGAGTCTGACTGTCTAGTTGATTCTATCGAAAGTATATTGAGTTTGTCCATACATATTGCTAAGCGAAATATTGGGTGTGGTTGTTAGACCCCCGCTTTTTTAATAAATGTTTCACTATAATCAACACCATGTTGATTATATCCTAATGCATCTAAGCTTGATTAAACCTATCCACTGTACCATCTGCTTTGTATTTATTCTATACACCCATTTGCATCCCAAAATATTCATATGAGACTCAGTTTTAAATAATTCCCAAGTATCATTATCTTTTAATGCTTTATGCTCTTCTTTCATTGAGACTTGCCACTTCGGATTTTTCATTGCACTCTTAAAGATTTTTGGCTCAGGTGGAATAGCTAACAAAGAAGAAAAAACAACAGGAATAGGATGTTTTACAGTACAATGCATAACATGATCTTGAAAAACTTTTGGTTTGACAATACCTCTCATAGATCTTGTCACAATTGGACTAGAAGAAACATTAGATGGAGAATCAGAAGATAATTCAGTAATAGTAGGAGATAAAGAAGAATCAGTATTAATAGAAGTAGAAGATGAAGAAGGAATAGAATTAATAGACTCTTTACAGCGTGTTCAGTTGAGATAATCGGTTGTATAATAGTTTTTCAAAGTTTTTGAGAAGCAAAAAACAAGTCTTTATGTCAAGAGTCAGAGTCATTTAAGAGCACAATAATTGTCAAAATTCGCTGGCCTAATAGTATTGTAGTGCTACATACTGTAAGGCGTAACCGTTGTATCTTGGAAGGCGACATCCGTAGAATCGTGAGCACCATATGTGGGGATGAATTGTCTTTAAGGAAAATGGATTACCTCGCCTCGATCAACCAATCCGATAAGTCTTTCTAACTCTCTTCTTATAGACAATTCTCGGTTTCTCGTTTCGGTTTCTTAGGAAATTTGATTTTGGAAGTTCTGTTAAGAAATCATGCACTTTATGCAATACAAATGCATTCATACTGTTTCTATCTCTACTCACCGGATACATGCTTATGCACATTTTGGACCGGTGATACTAATTCTTAGAATTGAATGTATGATATACTTATACTCTGTGTATGACTTTTCTCTTTCCACATATGCATTCCTTAGTCAAATATACATGTTTTCACTGTTGCCATAATTCATATTTGTATGTATGCATTCAGTGGAAAAGTCAATGCATGATGGAATAATATTTATTTTGTTTGTATGACTTCATACACTTCAAATGTCTGTTTGAATAATCTTAATGAGAGAAGGATAGGTATTGACTCATTAATCCATCTTAATTATGAATCTGTGCATGATAATCTGTTACAATTAGTAATCATCATTTAAGATTATTTATGGCGGCTCAAATTGATCTTCTTCTCTTTGTTTAAGTTTTACAGCGTGTTCGGTTGGGAGAATCTAATCCCTGGTAATCGGATTACAAGGTAATCCAACCAATTCTCCTAACCGAACAGAGTTGTCGGGCCCGGAATCATATTGTATGGGAATTGGATTCCCTTCAAATCCTTGAATTCCATTGCAGCGCATCGTGAGTGGAATGGAAACGAATTCCCGAGAATAGGTTATCATATCTTTAAAATTACTCAACTACCCTTGCCGGTATATAAGATTCAATCTAGATTCGAGAATTTTGGTTCTGCTACTTTGTTGCATACAGAGTTTAATAATGTCGTTGATTCTTCTCGTTTGATTATCAATCTTCATTATCAGAAGTTATGGCTTCTGGTTTGATGGATTTAGTTTAGATTATTTCATAACCAGAAAATCCTTTTAACTTGGGGTATTATAGACTTTTTGTGTGGTATATATCCATCTCATGATGATTTTAGCGGATTCTTCCAACCGAACACCTTTATCCATGTCAAAGTTTTAATTAGGCAACTGATTTCGGCACAAGTCATCAAGGAGAGAACGACATTTGAAGAACTACATTCAAAGCACTATGTGTGAAGAACTATGTTTAAAGCTTTGTTATTAAACCGCACAAAAGGGAGTGTTATAGGGCCTATGGCCCATGGATGTGCAGTCCATTAGATGACTAGGTTTTCTCTTTCCTATATATAAAGAACATTGTATCTATGTAATAGCTTATGCCTCTTTATCAATAAGAATTTCTTTTCCTTTTCTAATTGTTACTCCAAAAAAAATTATATTCTGGTAGTTATTAATTTAGTTTTAATTTAATTAGGGTTAAGAGAAAATTAGTAATGTCACTAGTTTAGGACATCCTTTATAATTATAGGGTAGATGGCTTTATAAAACAATGGTCCTAAAAAAGGTTGGTCCCAAAAAAGCGTTCTAAAATTAAGTGTACTTCTATGACACCCAATTAATGTTTTTAGGTCCACTTGACTTAGGCTGGGTTTGGTAATGCTTTTATTTTTCCAAAAGCACTTTCAAAACCTATATATGTCAATAATTTTTGAAATTGGTGTTTGGTAAAAAATAATCAAAGTGCTTATTATCCAAAGCACTTCCCAGATTCCTCAATTTTTAAAAGCTGGGGAGGAGGAGCTTTTAAAAGCTACAAAAGCATAAGCTATGGTCCCACCAAATTTAGGCTTAGTTTGGTAATGCTGCGGCTTTTGTAAAAGCGCTTTTCCTCTTTGTCTTTGTCTTTGTCAGGTCTTTACAACAGGTCTTTATGACTGTCTGTAAAAAAAAGATTAGGTGTTTGTAAACTAGATACTAAAAGTTAAAGTCGATTAAAAAAATGATCAAATTGTGTTTGGTAAAATATAGGTTCACTTATTGTAGTTGTAACAAATGACAAAAAATGTACATAATATTTTAATATATTTTTATTCTATTTTATCTGATTTTAAATATATTAGATATTTATATATATTTTGAGTAACTATTTTTTATTACTGATATAACTTGGGATAAAAAAAAATTATACTAAAATCAAATATTTACTAAAATTATACTATTTTTTATTTTATAATATATTGGTTCTTATTTATTTTATTTTTTAATTAAAATGATATATAACCAAAAATTTGAAAGTGAAAATAATAATCTTTGAAGAATGTGACATAGTTTAAAATAACAACTTTTAAAGAATATTATGGACAATAAGAAATTAATTATCAAATATTTAAGGGCAATTTTGGTCATTTATATACTATAATAGGGATATAAAAAAAAAATCATGCATTAAAATAAGGTGGGACCAAAGCTTATGCTTTTAGAGCTTTTATAAGCTCATCTCCCTCAGCTTTTAAAAATTGGGGTATTTTGGAAGTGCTTTTGGTTAAAAGCACTTTGAAAATATTTTACCAAACGCTAATATGAAAAATATTACTAAATATATTTTTTGAAAATGCTTTTCGAAAAATAAAAACATTACCAAACTTCACTATTAATGCTTGATTTATCTTTTTTGTCCCTATTTTATTTTGTAAATGACAAAAATTACCCTTAAATATATATACAATCAATTTTTATTTCTTATATTTTATTCTTTAAATATTATTATATTTTATTTTCAAACTACTGTAGATACCATTTCATTTAATTTGTCAAAAATAAAAATAATTTTTTTTTTTAAATAATTACTTAATTTTAGTTTATTTTTTGTTGAAAATTATATATATTTAAAATTGGTTAAGTAAAAATAATTTTTCTTAACAATCATAATAATAGTAATAATTAGTAAAATTTAATATTTAATCTATTTATATTTAATAGTAAAAAGTAATTATTTTTAACACTAATAAAATTGAATAAACTATTTTTAGAGATATGTCTGTTTTTGTCATTTGCCACAACAACAATGGTTGAATCTAGTATTTTACCAAACATACTTTGATTGTTTTTTTAATCAGCTTTAACTTTAATTAATATTTTACCAAACATCTAACCTGCTTTTTTTCACAAAGACAAGACAACAACGCATGAAAAAAGTTCTTTACAAAAGCCGCAAGAATCCAACCCAAGCCTTAGTGGATCAGAAAAATTGAGCTTCCTCGAAGATGCTAGATTACTGATGTTCCGGTTTGTCCCGGCAATAGTGTGAAAATTACCGAAAACCTAATCAGGACAAGACGACCTCATGAGGACAAGGCAACCTCCGTACTTTGTCACTGATTAAAGTTTGAAAGAACAAAATATAGTGGGGGTTCTGTTCATCTGAATAATAATAGACTGACATAAACTTCCATATAATAGTTTCTACTTTGAGTATGTGAATTTAAAACTTCCAGCAATTTGATAACGACTAGAGCATAGTACTACTGATTGAACTACTAGTACTACCACACATTTCCTGTATAGTGAGCGAGTCTTTTATTGTTGAACTCAACTCACGGTATGTTGCAACTTCACTCTTAACCTCATTTTCAGAGTTTCTAGTTTCCGAAATATCTTGCTATTGATTTCTAATCTTCAATCTTCAAAATTTACAAATATGTCGGGATTCTTTAGGGCGGGTCCCGAGAAATCTTTGCCCCGAAGCTGATAAAAAAAATTGACCCCATAATTATTTTAACTTTTTCACACTGCAGCTTTACTTATTCTAACAAAAGAATTTTTTAATTAACTTTTCTTAAGATAGTGATGCTTGATTCTTTTTAAACAAGCTTGGTAAAGGGAGGCAAGAAATGGTATAGGGGCGGCAAGTGTGATAGCAATGTCCCTCTTATTGTAATAGTTCAATTACCAACCGTATGTTCTTAGTTTTGAGAATATGTTCAGTTACGGTTTTTATTTGCATCATATTTATCAACTGTAATTGAGTTACGGTTTGTGACTCAAACAACCCATACCAACCGTAAATATTCCCGTGTCTTAAGAATTTATCAAATAATTATTTACTTAGTTCAAAAGTTAAGTTGATACACCAACCGTAGTGGTAATTAATATTGTCTCGATTCATTAGTTACCAACCGTAATGGAGAGTTACGGTTGGTATCGAGCATTTAGTTACCAACCGTGAATCGGTTTTACGATTGGATCTTCCCCAAATTTAACCATTACGGTTGGTATTCAATAACTTACGAACCGAATTAAGAGTTACTGATTGGTCACGAACAAAATTAAAACAGTAAGTTCTTCCGAAAATTCAAAAGTTTTGATTTTGTTATGTAATTTAGATAATTTTGGGCGAAAAAGCTAATTGGAACTAATTTAGAAGTATATCGGGTCACCTAATCACTCATTTTGGTTGAGTGAATCAAAATCTAGGGTTTCACAAATATCACATAAGTTTTCTTTTTCTCCTCTAAATTTTTTTTTTATAACTCTAAAATCTGATTTTAGAGTTATAATAAGTGAAAATTAATTATCAACCCTAATCTTAATTATCAACACTAATCTTGATTATTAACAATAAGGGCTAATTAGTCATTTCCAGATTTTTCATTGATAAGGGGCACTTGAATTTCCTTGTAATGACCTTTTTTTGTCTTATTAGGTTGCCACCCTCTACCAAATTTTGCCGCCCCTTTACCAAGCTTGTTTTTAAGTGAGGGCGTACCTCTTTTTTTTTTTAAATAAAAAAAGAAAAGAGAAAAGGGTACCCGCAGTAAGCAAGAATTATGAGTAGCAGAAAGGATACATCTTATGGTTTTTCAATTATAACTTAAAATTGAATTACTCCCTCCGTCCCACATATATAGGCGGAATTTTGGTTTTTATTTGTCCCACTAAATAGGCGGATTTTGCTTTCCAAGATGAATTTTTCCATATATACCCATATTTATTGTATATAGGTAATTGTGTTGGAGATAAGACGAAAGGTAAAACAAGAAAAAACATTTAAAATTATGAATCCCATTCAATTTTCTTAATTTAAGAGAATTGTCTCTCTCCGCCTATATATGTGGGACGGAGGGAGTACTAGATACACTGATCATGGCATTGGAACTCGGTTTTTTCCTCATCTTGTGCTAATTTGTTTCCTTCAAAATAGTAGCACTTGCATTTTATGAAGTAAGGTAAACTAGTAATGTTTAGTTTAGTTTCTAGGCAATGATAATTTCTTTGAGATTCAATTCAATCCAATTCCAATGTTTATAACTAATGATTTAAATAAATTGAAAATTTTGATGGCCTAAAAATTTACTTGACATCGCTGATCATTTTTCTCTATGGTTCAACAAAAAAATAATAAATAAAGGGCTATTTAGCGTTTGGTTTCTACCTCCAAACAAACAGAATATTTGGTACCTGATAAATATCAAACACCTAGTTTTGGTACCTAACATTTGAAATATTAAGGGTTAGCAGGGAGTGGCTACCTACTGGAGCTTCGACCAACCACACTATCAAAGACTTGTTTGACCATTATTTCCGCAAAACCAAAACGACAATGAATTTGAGTATAATATTTAGATGATATGTTCCTCTCATAAGACTCTACATTGCTACAAAAAATGAGCACAATTCGTGACGTATAACACCACCATCTACCCCTTTGAATGTCAGCTGTTAAAAATTAACGGTTGAAATTAAGATTGGTAGATGGTGAGGTTCGGTAACTCGAATTGTGCTCCTTTTTGGTAGGAATGTAGAAACTTATAAGACGAACATATCATCTAAGCGACCATGAAAATACCCATATACAAATTGATGTTTTCATAAGGTAGCCATCGAAGGCTTTCTACAAATTCAGATTTGGCCGTACCAAACGCTAAATAACCCATAAATAAACTTTAAGAGAATTAACACATACAAGAATACAAAAGAAGAATCAAAAATTAAAGAAGAGAATTAGAATATTTCCTACCTCCTAAATTGTAGTAGCCCCGATTTTTTTTTTCTTCTAAGCGTGCAATAAGGATTATTTAGTGGAAAGAATAAAAGCTACCCGCTATAAAAATATTCAATTTCCGTCTCATGTATCACATAATTTTATGAATAAACCCCTAAAAATATTTTTGTTTTTGATAAAACCCTAAAACGCAAAGCACGTGTTTTGTTGTCCCATGAACCTTAATATCCCAAATTGGAGCTTTCCTGCTTCTCCTATCAGGCCGGCCCTGGATTATTATTGATGGTGTAACTCAAGAGATTATTTGGTTTTGGGTGTAAACTATGAACTTAAAAGCTTGAAGACACTTTAATGATGATTCTTGTCGTCATAACTGATGCTGAGAGGAAGCTAAATGATGAACCGTTTTTTGGGGACCATGATTTTTTTGGGGAGACCATGGTTTTATTTAGGTAAGACATTAGAAATAATTCTAGGTCACCTTATCTAAATATTTAGATTAATACCAAAATTACCCTTCGATTATTTTGGTTAATGATTAGTTAGTGTAATATTAGTTAGTGTGATTAGTGAAATGATTTTGAATAAAGATTTGAGATTAAAAAATCAGATTTTTAAAAAGAACTAGAATTATCGAGAGAGAAAAGTTAGAGAAGATGAAGAAGAAAAACATGGAAAATAAAAAAAATTGAGTTCACTAAGCTAGACTATTCAAGTGATGAATTATTTCGTAGATGGTGAATGTATTCTTCCCAAAAGCCAATCTCAAGATGAAAACGATGGATTTTACCAACACAACCGGAGGAAGACTATTTGGGTACGAGGTATGCTCTAAACTTAGATAATGTTGGTTGAATTGGTCCAAATTTTCAAAACAATGAATTTGTTAAGTAGATTTAGGCTTGTTCTTGCAACTTGTGTGAAGAACATGTAACCGAACTCATCCGAAACCAGTTCTGTTACTTTTTCTAAACACGGGTTCCGAACTCTCCAATAATGGAGGAGTTTTTGAAGTTCGGTTAACTGAGACATGTTACCGAACTTTGTAAATAAAATTACAGGTGTTATATTCGGTTTGTCGAAATGTAACCGAACTATAGGGTCTATAAGTTCGGTTAGTTTGCAACCAATAAAGCTAACTCGAACTTATGTAAAATAATATTGCACATTAGTGTATAAAGTTCGGTTGTTTCACAAACTTCATACTAACCAATATCTAATCGAACTACACACAATTAGTTAAGATTTCGGTTTATCAAGGTTTTTTGCGAACAAACCGAACATAGTGGGACAAGTTCGGTTAAATTGAAACTCAACATAGTGGGCAAAATGGCTTGATTCGGTTACATTGGATTTTTTTTTTTTTTTTTTTTTTGTAACATTGGTAAAGTTCGGTTAGAAAATAGTTTTAGTCTTCTTTGCGAACCAACCGAACTCTGAGTGGGCAAAGTTCGGTTTTACCAACTATATCCCAAGAGCAATATCTTGTTGTATGTTTTCGAAGATTTGGTACTTGGCTAGAACTTTGGAGAAATGACTTTAAGCAAAAGGCTTACCCTTGAGAAGGGTACTTAATGGATCTTGCAAAACTGAAAGTAAACAAACAAATAAAGATTATGGGGATAAAGACAATGAGAAAATGGTGATCACTGAGACATGTAAATCAAACAAAAGTATTAATATAAGAGATAACATGCATGAGAGAGGGCAACAAAAAAATTAAGAGGAGAAAATGTCTTGTGAGTATATATATGGGAGAAACGGAAAAAGGAAGTTAACAAGTTGATTTTCCTTTGGGATTTTGAGGGGGTGCAAATATGGTAATTTTTTTTTCCGGTCTTCAGAAACTGGCACTTAGTGGGTATTTCGAAAATCAAGGGGTGCAATTGCCAACTCTTGCATAGGGCTGCCTCCGCCCCTGATATTTGGAGGTTTCACTTGCAATACTTGTATGGTTCATGTTGAAAGTAGTGAGCATCGGAATCGGGAAACTGCATCCTTCTTAATCGATTTTGAAATTGAAGGAAGGATGGATGATAAGAATAAGATTTTAATGATCCATCCCTCCACCGATATTGTCCCGACTTAGCCACTGCGGTTATCCGGTAGTATGGGGTTTTCAACCGGTATCGCATCGGCAATCCGGCAGCAACTTCCCGGATGGTCACCCATCCCTGGATTACTCCCGCCAAAGCACGCTTAACTGCAGAGTTTTCTGCCAACTCTGGAGCCAAATGTGCTGAAAAGGTCTTGGTGTTAAGAAAGGACAACCCATTACTTATTTTCCATTCGGCCAACCACTGCCGAATATCTGGGTATTACAAAGATAATAGACATATTAACAAAGGTGACTGCATCATCATGATCGTCAAATGTCAATCAATCTTTGAAAAATGTTTCTATAATCTCAGTTGTTGGAATTGGTTGACTTGGAAGACCATCCTAGATTACTCTTCACCTCATAAATATTAAACATGTGGAATCACAAAGTTTAAGACGAAGAGAACTTTGTGATTTTGATCTATCTTGTTCAAGTGAGAAACTCAACAATCGAACAAGATCAGAATACTCGAGTTATCAAGATAAAAGATAACTGGACCTGGCTTCACGAATCCCTATGAAGTCTTGGTAGTCGCAAACCCTAAAAGGGTTTCCGGAGAGGATAACACTAGTTTACAACTAGGATACACTAAAAAGTAATTTCGGGATTCAAAGATCCAAGTTTTTTACGGTTCCCCTTTTATAAACTTCAAAGCATGGGTTGCATTCGGTTTAAGCTAAGATAGCTTTGGAACCAAGCAAACAATATTCGACGTTAGATGAATCTTTGAAATCTGATTAACATAATCAAGAAATACACTCTGGTTAGGATGAACCGTAAGTGAACCTTGTATAAGGATCACGCTCATGAATGGTTAGCCGAAGCTAGCCAACTGAACTATAAGCTTGAGCATTTTCATAAACCTCTTAACATATTAACCTTGAATTACAATCATGTGATCAAATAAGTCTTATAGTGACTTTAGAGATTATTCAAATGCTAATTATCTCCGAGAAATAATTTTATGTGCATATGAATATAATCGACAAGGTAAGTATGTGTACTAGGTACAAAGGCTTTTTGTTTATGAACATCTATGGCATGGTACGTATAGGTATGTAAACCTTAAGACATAACCAAGTTAGTGAGTTCACAAAACTTTTATGTTATGCGTATCGGTATGAACACCATTTAAGCACAACCAAGGTCGAACTCCACGTAATTTTTGTGGTAGTGTCCGAGTATGGATACTAAACTGGTTCCGAGACCAGCAGGTTCTTTTCTAGTATGCGTAAAGGTTTGCTTTCATCGATCCGGGGTTCACGTACGTATGCCTTCCAAAAATACATTTGTCGACATATAGCTACTCCGTTATGTGGACAAACTACATGTATTACGGTTCCAGACTTATAACAGTTCTCCCAGTTTGTAAGACTAGTATGTATATTTTCTTGTGTCCAATAATAATAGTAGTTCTATATTTCTCTCTAAATCATTTCGAAACGTTCCCAAATAACACAATGACGCATATCACTGTTCCGAGCTGTTTTCGTATAGTAATCTTGAATCATAATTTAGATTATGAACAATGAATTTTCCTTAACCGAAATTCATCAAGTATGAACAAATGTTCATTAAGCTTAGTCATATTTCGAGAAGCTAATTACAAGATGAACTTGACTCGATATTCTTGATATGCTTACGATAGTCAAATTAGTTATGCGACAACGTCTCGTAGATAGAAAGATGAATATAACTTGAGATATAGGTGGTTCAATCTTCACTTACCTTTTGTTGATGAAGTTCTCCGAAAGCCTCGGTCGATCTTCGCCTTCAAACGGTAAAACGCAATGATGACTACCGTGATGTCCGTTTCTCAACTACATCTTTTATCTTTATCCAAGACTTAACTTATTGTAAACTAGAAATCAAGACATAGTTTTGACAACTAAATTTGATAACAAGCTTGAGATAGCAACACTTGTGAGTTCGACCAAGCAATGCTCTAACAATATGTTCTTTACAATCAGCAAGTAACATTTTCATTAATGGTATTGGAATCGGAATGGTGCATGTAAAATTTTTAAAAGTAAAAAATATAATAAAGAATGATAATTTAGTGATGATATGGCAAAGTACTATACGGGCCTTATGATTCGGTAATTCGTAAATACGCGTGTAATTTGCTTTAGGCCGGAAATTCGCAAAACTGAGTCAGGTTCCAAACGTACGCATTCGGTCGATACGGAGTTACGGACGGATTCACAAATTATACGAGTATGATCCGCGGAATTACTAACTAGGATCCGGATCTATCCCAAGAAGATAAAAAAATATTGTATTATAAAACTATGGAAGAGCTAGTATACCCTTACACATCATCTCAAAGTATCATACTTTATTGAATTCATCTATCCCGAGAAGATAAAAAAATATTGTATTATAAAACTATGGAAGAGCCAGTATATACCCTTGCACATCATCTCAAGACTCAAAGTATCATACTTTCTTGAATTCAGTTTCCCGACTTCTGAATCTTCTTGTTCATTATCTCGTATTTTCTACTCATACTACGGCCGTTTAAAGAACTCTTATGCTCAGGAATTTGTTATCATTTGTTGCTGAAGAGATTAGTCTGTCTTGGGGTGTCAAAGATGAACTAAAAGAGCTTCAAAACACCTTACGGATGATTCTTGCCATCATAGGTGATGCTTCCACACTTTCATTCTCATAGCATCTCACTCTTTAGGCACAGTTTTTATAAATAAAAATCATAAGGTATTGGATTTGAAGCTAATATTTTGGGTATATATTTCTCTTACAAAGTTGTACATACCAATAGAAAATGAGAGCATTTCAAAATACAAAACCCCACAATCTACCAATCTTAATTCTAATGATTAAGAATCCGTTGTTTTTCCATGGCCGATTTTCAAAGTAGTAAAAGTTGCTGTTATATATCTTAGAATACGCTCATTTTTGGTAGAAATCTAGAGCTTTGTAAGATAAATATATCCTCAAAATATTATCTTCAAATGCATTACCATTTAATTATTTTATTTTTTTGCTAAAATTGTGTCCAAAATATGAGATTGTGGTGTTGTACATCTCGGATACACTAATTTTAGGTAGGAACCTAAAACTTTGTAAGATCATCAAACAGGAGGTGCCTCAATCAACATTTCAGTTGGTGAATAGAAAAGTTAAAGATAAAGATAAGGCATTGTCATCATCCCTTTCAAAGTATATGAAACATCTCAACATTATGCATTGGCCCCAGAAAAAATGAAAAGATGAATTGTCATTTTGGAAAGCAGAGATTTCAATAATTCTTCAGAAATAATTAAAGATTATTCGATCTTGGGATGGGATAATAAAAGAAGGGAAAAGAAAGAAAAAGAATATATACCATCCCTACATTGCTTTATCCTTAATAGATTCTATTTTATTGCTGGAAAGCAAATATTCCAGTAATGAGTTCTTATATATTAGCGTAAATCTTTCTATTCAGGTCATTCAATCGATTAAACAAATAGATATTCATTCCAACT